>JAJNMT010000286.1:0-402832 GCA_025685495.1 Huntiella abstrusa | reverse complement strand
GGGGGATAGAATTTGGGGTTTGGAGGAGTGGTCAGGGTGATGGATGTATCGGGGACGTTTCCGTGTTCTACAGTTCCCTCACGCGATCTGTATCACAAACCCGGCACGTCCCATCCACATCCCCCCCACCACCCTCCACCCCTCATCCCCCGCCCATCCCAACCACTCCGTAAAGTACACCTCTAACACCCCCACAGGAGGTCGCCAAGAAGCGGTCCCGCCGCACCGTCAAGGCCCAGCGCGCCATCGTCGGCGCCTCCCTCGACGTGATCAAGGAGCGCCGCTCCATGCGCCCCGAGGCCCGCCAGGCCGCCCGCGCCACCGCCATCAAGGAGTCCAAGGACAAGAAGGCCGCTGCCGCCGCCACCAAGAAGGCCAACAAGGCTAAGAACGTCGGCTCCATCCAGAGCAAGCAGGGCGCCAAGGGTGCTCCCGTCAAGGGTGCCTCCAAGGCCCGCTTCTAAACGGGTTTGATGTCTAGGTGAAGTGTTCGTTTGTTGTTTCTCGGTTATCTCCCTTTTTTTTCCCATGCCATGGGCTTTTTTTTGTCTTTGGTTTTGGGAAGGGGAGATGGTGGGAGATGATGGGGATACTTTATCGTGGATGTGATTCTTTTTAGAAGTTGCTTTGCGCGGATGTGTAGGGAAGAAACAAAAAAGGAATTAATTCTTGGGAAATGAAGTGATGCATTTTTGTTGCTTGAGAATAAAAAAAATTGGATAAAAGGAACCGGTTCTTGCTTTTTTTTTGTATTTCTTTTTGGAGGGAAAAATTCCATTTTCTTATCTTGTCACTGGTTGGAGTTTTTTAACTTGGTTTTGTGTATAGTGTTGTGTGATCTCTTGTTAGAGAGCACGGAAACATGAAGAGTTTACAGTACTTTGGTTGGAGTATCTGGTTCGTGATGTTAGTGAATGACGTCTTCGAGATGATGGGATGGGAGTTTTCCATAATGAAGTCGATGTAACCCTACCATTGACCACGTGTAGTGGCGACTAAGAGGCTCAACTGTCAGGCAACGCACCAGTTCGGCTGACCCGACTTAAAGCCGTATCATGTCATTATTTAGGTTGAATAACACAATACATTCCACCAATCACATCACATTGCGCCATTATCAGCATCATATTTTAAGAATTTGTTAAATTGTTCACTAAACGACTTTCGGCATTTGTGAATTGTCATGACATCATATCAAAGGCTATGGAAAAGGTAAAATGTGATGTACAGTCAGTAAAGCGGAAGCAGTTTACGACAGAGCAGCGAGGACACCGTCAGCGCCAGAGTTGGCAATGGAGGTCTTGCCGTGGTCCTGGGCAGCGTAGACGACCTTTCCGTGGTCAATGATGACGGCGAAGCGGCCAGTGCGGGGGGGAGTGGCCCAGCCGATGGTCTGCGACCACTTGGCGTCGAGGTCAGACATGAAGAGCTGGTAAGAAGGAATACGTTAGTTGGGGCTCGTTGAGAAAGGTGGGGGTGGAGATGGGAGAAGCTTACGATGGAGTCATCGGTGATGTTGTTGGCCTTGCCCCAGCCGGACATGACGAACTCATCGTTGTAGGAGATGAAGATGATCTTGTCAACGCCCTTGGCCTTGATCTCGGCACCCTTCTCGATGTAAGAAGGCAGGTGGTTGGCGGAGCAGGTGGGGGTGAAGGCACCGGGGATGGCAACGACGACGATCTTCTTGTCCTTGGCGTCTATGGAGAATAACCGTTAGTATTATGTCGACGTTGACGGAGTTGGAGAGAAAATTGACGTACCCTTGGACAGATCGTACTTGATGGGGATACCGCAGATGCGGACAGAGGAAGACTCGGGTGCGGGGGGAATCCAGCCGAAGGTGACGCCCTCGGGGAAGTCCTGGCCAACCTGAAGTTCAGACATTGTGTATATGCGAGTATTGAAAAGTGAAGAAAAAGGAGATGTAAATCGTTGCAAGAAGCGATGTAGAAGAAAGAGAAGAAGAACAAGAAAGTGAAAAACGGCGGGGATTCGTCGCCCCTTTGTACTCGGCGCAGGACCCTACGGATGAGAGGGGGTTACCGCATGGCTAGTTGCTTAATCATACATACATACGTAGTATCCATACATAGATACATACGTAAGTGGTAACGGACCCAGCTTTGTCAATCTGTCTGGAAAGCTTACCGAGAAAGGTGGGGCAGCAGGTGGGGTGGGGTGTGTAGATACCGTCTGAATGGGGCAGGAGTGAATGGTGAAGAAGTAACGATTTGCGCTAGATGGGGCGAGAAGACCGTGACCTGGCGGGGGATACGGCGGTTTACGTTTGGAGATGATCAGAGAGAAACATTGTCCAGGGGATTCACATGCATCAGGGGCGTGGATGTTGAGGTGAACGGGTGGGATGACATCTGGCAGTGATGCCATTACTGTCTTTGAAGAGGGGTAAACAAGAGGTCTAAACGCTTAAAGCGTGACAGTGTGTTTGACATGAGAAAGGCTATATGGAAACTATAGACCATGGCTGGCGGTTATTTGCTTCGTTTTCTGTACAAAGTATACACGGAATCACGGGTTACCTGCTCCGTTGAGTTGATTTCCACGGCAGTGTCAGAAACAGGGATATCCGTCCTTGTTGAGAGGGGCAAAGGTCAAGCTATCGGTTGAGGGGCCGAGATAGCGGGGCTCAGGCCTAACCTGGAGGGGCATTGAACTTTCCTACAGGGGCACATGTAGGCGTTGGAAACAAGCTGGAGAAAGGGTTTATCAGTAATCGCTACAAGTTTCCAGCAAATTCTTGCACCCTCCTAATTCCATCTCATAGTAGTAAAGCGAATTTACCCACTCCCAGCCGTGAAAAATACCTCGGACAGAGCCTCCTTTACTACGCCAAGTCGCCACCCACACACAAACGCTAGGAGTCAAGAATTTCAACCTCAGGCACTTGATCTGATAAGCAAGACTAAGCTATTTACAAACGACCTAAAGTGGCGTGTACAGACACCCACCCAGTCAGACAAAAGGCCGCGCGTCGGCCCTCGGAAGAAGACAGGGCGGTAGGATGGTGAAGACATGGGCATAGCGGGCGGGGTCAATGAGACGGATGGCAGTCTTGGTGCTGGCTTTTGGCGGATGCGCGATGGCGGATGGACAAGCGCTTGGGTGTGTTGATTCTAGATGTTTCTACATTTGTTGGGTAAAGAGATGATGAATCAATCCCCTGCATGTATGTATTCCCATGACAGACCGAGAAAAAAGCACATTCAAACAAAAGGACGAATCCTATACATAGATGCGTCCTTTAAAACGCCCCATGTGCTGCCGAACTAACCGAATTTTTCACGCCCTCTACCCTGATGTCCTTCTCATGGCCGTAAGCCCGCCAGGCCACTAAGGTTGCACCGCCCATCCTTCCTCGGTTCGTCAGCCGTGAGAAACCAGGGCACCCTACATACTCGGACGTCCGACTTTGAGTGATTTGTCACGGTTTTGGGAGGCGCCGATGAGATCCGAGTGGTGTTTGGGGAATAAGAAGATTCTAGGAGGGGTTTAGTGTACCTCATTTATTATAGCCTGTGATAAGATGTTCGTGGAGGGAGTGGGTTATGACGAATGTACTTTATCCATCCTTCGACTAGAGTACATGCAAGCCAATGTAATGTGCACATAAACCGCATTCTCTTCCGGACTCGGAGTCCCCAACAAACGTCATCTACCGATAAAACGACGCCTATACACCCACAGCTTTCGGAGAGTCTCCGAGAACTGCCTCGAAGCTCAGGCCAGGCACAAAGGAACCAGCCAAGCGTGGCGGAGGGGTATCTCTCTGCAGAATCGCGGGTCTCCGACATGGTTTGCATGGAGCTAAGCTCGCTTATTCGGCGCTTTCCGGGAGTTGGAAAGAGACCGGTGGCTGGCGATTTAGAGGATATAGAGAGATACGGGTTGGTATTTATGGGTTGTGGATTCGCACAATTTGCGGTAGAGAATATGTTCAATCGACTTTCTTGAGAACTTTCAATCACACGGCTGGGAGTCATCGGGTTGGTATGCGGCCGACGGTAGTATCCCAATGCATTCTTAGGAAGGAACTTATGGTTTTTCATTCTGGAACGGAACGACGGATATCAGGTGGCAGATGTCTGCGTAAGAATGTCAACCAAGATCTGTGTTTATGATGACGTCTTGTGGGCTAGGAATGATCAACCCTAGTTGAAAAATGTGTCGCTTAACCCTGGATTTTGATGTCATGGAGATGTTTTGGCGTGGAGTTTTGGTTGACTAAACAAACAAGAGAAGAAAGTTTGGTACCACTTGTGACCTAGAATTCCATTGGTCGTGTATGATGCGGTGGCTGTTGATAACCACGGGTTGTGACTTTGAGTTATACCAAAGAGGGGTTCTACTTACTTGGAGGTCATAAACCCCTTGCGTTTTGAATAAGACCTTTATGTGAGGGGCTTCTTTATAGTCAATATAAACATGTTTGTTGATGTTTATAAGAAACATGGCATGAATCTGTCATCTGACTGGTCACGACATACGGGTGTGACTAGAGATCTGTTCCGGCGCGGTTGCATGTAAACAGTAACTCACAAGGGATAACGAACAAAACAAAGATGAAGGAAGGAAAAGAACCCTAACATAGACTAAGCATGAAGATGATGTCGGTAAAGCAGCCGGAATTCACACCATCAAGAGAACAATCCGATGACTAAACATAGTCTTACTAAATTAGGACATGGAGATGGCGCGAAGATTCAGGTACCAAGACTAGTCTTAGTAGTCCAGTTGCTGGATTAGGAAATTTTTGGTGATGGTGGGTTTGATGGCGTGAAATGTGGGTGGTGATGGGCGTACAATAATTCCACAATTCGGCAGTGATAAATGGTTGTATACAAGGCAGCCTTTGACGTTGTACCGGATGTGATAAGCGGGGTGCGTGGGTTAGTATCTATGTATGTACTTGCAACATAAGTGCTGGCTGCCATCATGATTTGCGCATCGTGGGTTAAGGTGCCGAGTGTTTGGGTGTAAGGAGATTATGTCTGATTGCCATGGTTTTCATCACATGATACCCCTAGACTCCAGTTTTGAATCGTCATGTCTCGTGGATATCACAGAGGGCTTGAACGGTCACTTGTACCTATGTAGCCCTGTGTCGGAAACCCCCACCAATAGCAGCCCATAATTGATGCCACCCGAAAACACGCACCACTGGCGAAAATAATCCAGTAAAATACATCCTCTGTACCCGGTCACATCGTATCTTGTTCCGTCCGTCAGTCCGTCTTCAATACAGGCTGTCCACGTTGACTTCACCATGCATTACTGTAACTTTGGTGAGTGATTTTGATGGTCAGCGATATCCCTTACAGTCGTAGGATGTCTATCCCTAGAAGGTCTGAATAGAAGAGGTCTTTGTTGATCTGCCAAGGGAGATTCCTCACAACCAGAGCTGATGGGCATTTTCTTTCCGGGTTGTCACATGAATTGACACGGGCGACATGCCAATGCGTTCAAGCCATCGAGTGGGACGGACTGGAGTAGGCATGAAGACTATGTACTGTGAGAAATGCACTGCGGAAGGAACTGTCGGTAGTGCAATCTACTCAGGAATAGAATTGAATTTTTGCGCTTTATTTGATCTCAGTCCTGCATGATATTCTACACTTTCGGAAACCCCCCAAAAAGCAACCACAAGGAAACGTGGGAGCCCGTCAATCGAACGATCATCCGGGATCACCACCAACACCTCCCAAACCCGCACCTCAGGGCATCAAAAAAGCCCCGCCCTTCACTAAATCCACAACTCACTTCCAAAATCCAAGGGATCCATCAAAATTCTTACTTCCAAAACACAACAACGAAGAACCACCACAGGGCTTTTTTCTTGCCCGGAGAATATCCCTGGAAGTTCACGACCGACTTCTGTGGCTTGGTGATGTGACCAAGGGCAGAGGCCGGAAGGGAGTGAGGGAGGCAGAAAAAAAAGAGGGAGAGGGCTTGGAGTCCCTTTGCCGTCAATATTTATGAAGACGGTTCGCCCTTTTCGAGGGGAGGTGGGATGTATTGTTTCTTCTTTTCTTCATCGTTTTGTTGGGTTGCTTGTTTGGGCTTCGTTGGTGATAGTTTACTTTGGACTATTCACTAGTTTTCTTTTCTTACACTCCTTTCCCTTGAGATCATAGCTATACGTTGTGTTCTTTGAAATCACTTGTTTCCAGTTTCTGATACACTCCTTGTTCACTCTTACCGCCTACTTTGGAATACCTTTTTACTTGTTTTTTCTGTTCTTCTTCTACTTGTTACCGCAATTTACTTGGTCATACGGTATCAATCCTCTTCCGTCGTTGCCAGTAAACCAGTTTCCAAAACATCCCACGGCCACCAAGTCCCCCAAACCGGCGTACAAAGCCAAGACTTGCAGCATTATCGACCCGTTATTGTCGTATAAACGATACAAACTTGTTTATCTGGCTAGCGCTACTCGACCCTTTTGTTCTTTAAATCTCCCTTGACATTCGTTCTTTCCCTTCAGCTCCCTTTCTCTATTCACCTTCTTGTTAAGAAAATCCGCCACAATGCCCGGTCCTTTATTCATGACCAAGCCTCTTATCCCACTAACGGCTGATGAGATTTCCCGTTTCGACCAAGATGACGCACATAACCCCGAAAAGAAGTGGACAATAGGCCGCACGCCCTATCAAGTTCCCAGCCAACTAAGCTTCGACCGCATGGCCAACGGGAACCTCGAATACGTAAGTTCGCATCTCCTTTGTCCCGTCCCGATGCAAACACTAACACACCGCAGCCATGCACCAACAGGGAGTTCCTGGATTACCTCCTGTACATGGAGTCATCCGCCGAGAACCTTCAATTCTGGACCTGGTTCCGATCCTACCAACGACGCTTCTTCGAGGCTACCCGCGGTCGGAACATTTACTCCCCGACCTCTCAACTGTCGTGTGCCGTGACCCTCGCTGAAGGTGAAGGGGAAATGACCGACGATGAGACAAAAGCCGCTTCAGGCCATGAAGTTGAGAGAGTCGATACTCAAGAAATGAACAGGGAGAAGACCACTGTGCTGGAAAGCCATAGGGAGACTGGTGCTTTGAGACCACTTACTCCTGCAGAGGCTAAGACCTTGTGTGATCCCGAACAAGATGGTACGTACCCAGACATGTTTCTTCATGAGGTGCATTCGACTAACAGCCCTAGACATGCGTTCTTACCGTGAGGAAATGGACCGTGTGATTGCAACCTACGTCATGTCCACCGCCCGTCGCCAACTCAACCTTTCCTTCCAAAACCAAAAAGCCCTACTTAGCACTCTCTCCTACACATCCCACCCCGACGCCCTAAACCCTCTCTCCAACGGCACCGAAATCGCCCTCCGAAAGAAGAGCTACCCCGCCTTCATCAAATGGTCCCTCTCCAACGCCAACCAAGCGCGTCTCTGCGCCGTAAAATCCTCCGGTCTCCTGCTCGTCATGTTCAGTCTCCTCCTCAACCTAGTCCTCATCCTCAGCAGCGCCAACCGTGGGTTCCGCGGTCTCTCCGTCCCCGGGATGTTTCTCGGCTGGATAATGGCTCTCTGTTCCCAACGAGGGCTCTGTTTCTTCCTTTTCCTCTCCGGTCGTCACCAGGTTCGTCCATGGGAACAATTCATGGATGAAGAGGCCGTCGCTATCCGTAATAAAGAGTCCCTGGCGCCTTTTGGCCCCGCGAATACCTATGCTGAGGACGAGTGGCTTGCCAAGTACGAGAGGCGAAGTCTCATGGCTAAGGTCTTTGATCGGACGGAGAAGATTAAGGAGGGTGCTATGATTAAAGTACAGAGCAGGGTGGTTCTTCAGAGTATTGGGATTTCACTGATTTTGGTGGCAGGCACTATTGGTATCTTGTTAGCTATACCAGCTGCTGCCTTGTTTTAGGTGGTTCACATCCGTTGTCACGATTGTTCATGATTGTTATTTTCCTGTTCTTTTGGCGTTTGGTTGGTCTGTTTACTTGATGTTTTTCTTTCTTGTATAGTATCGAAATTGATTCCCTTGTGTTTGTCAAAAAATAATGTTTCCAGCCTGTGTTCTCGCAACAAATATTATAATATCCAAAATCACCAAAAAAACATACAACACCGGGTATTCGCACGTGGTCACCCACCGTACTACTAATCCAGCGCTCTGCGGCTTGACTATGGGGGAGCAGACGGGACCCCGTATTTTCCGCAGGCTATGGTCGTATGTACCAGTGCCTTATCCAAACAGAAGTTATATATCCAACAACCCACCAAGTGTCGATTTCGCCTGTGAAACCATGAATATCAGCGTCTTAAAGATGACGCCTAGGCCATCACAAGTACACCTCCCCTCGGAGTCAGCCAACTTCCCTGCCCGAGAAGAACTCTCCTGCATACCCCCTAGAAACATGGGCAGTATCACGTCTCCCTCAGCTGAATCTGCTAGGTGACAGGTTTATGCATGTATCATCATGTCACCATCCTTCTACGCATGTCTGTCTCTGGACTCTCAGCCTTGGCCCAATCAAGATGCAAGATATACTCACTTGACAGTCTCATATAGAGACACCAGCATTATACACGATGTTTAATAATCAGCCTAACAAAGCCTAGAACACATCGTCTCCAAGACGGAAAATGACTTTCCTCAATACTCATGTGTAAAAAAACTTCCAAGACCCTAACCCTTAACATAGAAAACCCACATCTTCCGAGATAAGCCCCCTCCATCCATCGAAATGGCAAGATGGCCGAGTTGGTTATGGCGTCAGGTTAAGGTCGTTCCTTAACGCAAGTTTCCTGATGGAGAAATCCGCCTGGGTTCGAGTCCCAGTCTTGTCAACATTTCTTTTTGTCTTTTTGCTGGAGGCTTTTCAGGATTGAAAGTTCACGATTGTTCGGGGGATGGACTTTTTTTCTGGCTGAAAGAACATTTTTGCCGCGGCTCCTCATGCTTAGTATGTACGCCTGCTTCCTAGGTACTCTTACACCTGCGATGTACCGGACTATCGGAATAAAGAAATGTGGATGTTTAACCATTACTCCCCTAAATACCTCTCCCCAAGTGCCCAAACTCCCTATTAAAAGCCCTCCCAATAACCATCCTCCGGATCTCCGATGTCCCAGCCCCAATCTCATACAACTTCGCATCTCTCAAGATTCTCGAAACCGGCATCTCCTCCATATATCCCATACCACCCAGTAACTGCACCGCATCCAACGCAACCTCCGTAGCCCTCTCCGCAGCATACAAAATTGCACCAGCACAGTCTTCCGTCTTAACGATGCCTTCTTCATCTACCGCCCGCGCTGTATCGTATGTATATGCGGCTGCGGCTTTCATCTTGGTGTACATGTCCGCAAGCTTCCCCTGAACTAACTGGTTCTCAGCGAGCATCTTGCCGAATTGTTTGCGGGTGTGGACGTACGGGAGGACAACGTCCATTGCGCTAGCCATGAGACCTAGCGGGCCTCCGGAAAGGACTAGTCGCTCGAGATCAAGACCGGACATGAGGACTTTTACACCTTGGTTTTCAGCCCCGAGGATGTTCTCGGTTGGTACGAAGACGTCGGTGAATATTAGTTCGCCAGTGTTACTCCCGCGCATGCCCATTTTGTCAAGCTTGCGAAGACAGGTGAAACCCTCAGTGGCGGTGTCAAGAATAAAAGCTGTGATGCCGTTCTTTGGGGCGACTTTGTTGTCTGTCTTGGCGTAGACGACTAATGTATGCGCATCAGGTCCATTGGTAATCCACATTTTTGACCCGTTGAGAAGGAACCCGCCTTTTGTAGGTGTAGCACGCAAAGTCATAGAAACCACATCACTGCCAGCAGACGACTCGGACATGGCAAGGGCGCCGATCTTGTCACCGCTGATTAATGGCGGGAGCCACTTGGCCTGCTGCTCTGGTGTACCATTCAACGAGAGCTGGTTCACACATAACTGTGAGTGCGCCGCATAACTCAAGGCAATCGATCCCGACCCTCGCGATAACTCCTCAAGTACAATAGTATGAGCCTGGTATCCGAGAGCCAAGCCACCGGCTGATTCGGGGGCGGTTATCCCGAGGAGACCGGCGGAACCGAGGATAGGCCAGAGGTCGTTTGGGAAGGCGTTGGTACGGTCGGTTTCGGCAGCTAAGGATGGGGGAATCTGGTGGGCGACGAAGTCTTGGACTGAGAGGCGGAGATCGTGTAAGTCGGTGGGGGTTGGAGGTTTATATGTGGGGGCGTGCTTTGTCGAGTGAAGACGCTGCAAGGAGGGAATAGTGCGGGGAAGGCGGCGAGAGACTCGGAGTGCAAACATTGTGAGACGTGGTTATTGATGGGTATATTATTCGGGATGGCGATTGTCAAGAATCAATGATTTTGCCAGCAACGCAGCATTTGTACATCTGCGGCAGCCGCGCTTCTCCAACGCGATTCCCGAAATCATTACATTGCATATCTCTTTAGGGCAACTTACACCGTTACTCCCCTGTAAGCGCGGGTTGCAGCGGGTTCTAGCGGATACAAGTTGGGGAAATCGCCCATGAGCAACACGACAAAGACGGTAGGCGTTGGAGATGCAGATTGGGGAGGTGCATTTCGGCTGTGGCTGGAAGTATTTAGGATAAGAGGGTAGGAGTTTTGTAGCGACCATAGTCACGATCATTTTACCTGTTGATTACGGCGATTTTCAATTAGTATCATGGCGTTTCTACGAGCCCGTTTACCACTCCGTTTAAGCCGGCCCCACTCGACTTTCACGGCCCCACAAATACCCGCCGCTCTGTCCACCATACGTACCAAAGTCACCCCGCAATCACCACAATTCCAAACCAACCATGAAGCCATGAAACCCCTAATAACCCATCTAACCACGCTCCAATCTAAGATTCATCTGGGTGGTTCGGAAAAAGCCCGCGCTAAACATATCGCGAGGGGGAAGCTTCTTCCTCGCGATCGCATCTCGGAGCTTATTGACGTGGGCTCGTCGTTTTTGGAACTTTCGACGTTTGCCGGGTATGGAGTTTACCCTGAGGCGGATGTGCCGGCGGGAGGGATTATCACCGGGGTGGGCGTTGTAGAGGGTGTTAGGTGTATGATTGTAGCGAATGATAGTACGGTGAAAGGTGGGACGTATTATCCGATTACAGTAAAGAAGCATCTCAGAGCACAGGAAATCGCGAGAGAGAATAAGCTTCCGTAAGTAGCTGAGGTCGTTTGGGTGAGATGGAGACTAACGAAGTGTCTAGGTGTATCTACATGGTGGATTCGGGCGGTGCCAACCTACCACATCAGTCACAAGTATTCCCAGATCGCGACCACTTCGGACGTATCTTCTACAACCAAGCGCAAATGTCTAGTCTCGGGATCCCTCAACTCTCTGCTGTCATGGGACCTTGCACCGCCGGTGGTGCATATGTACCAGCCATGTCCGACGAGACCATCATAGTTGAAAAACAAGGGCACATTTATCTTGCTGGACCGCCACTAGTCGAGGCGGCCACGGGAGAAAAAGTCTCTTCGGAGGATCTTGGTGGTGGGCTGATGCATACTTCTGTTTCTGGGGTAGCTGATTACTTGGCTGTAGATGATAGCCATGCTATTGCGCTGCTGAGAAGATCCGTGAGAAACTTGAACTGGCCAACCACGACGGGAAAGCGTAAGGCAGATTATAAAGAGCCGTTGTACCCGACGTCTGACTTGTTGGGAATCGCTTCACCGAACCTGCGTGCTCCGCTTGACATTCATGAGGTGATTGCTCGGATTGTGGATGGTTCAGAATTCTCGGAGTTTAAGCCCTCTTTCGGGCCAACCCTGGTGACTGGCTTTGCGACGATTCATGGACATCAGGTTGGTATCATTGCCAACAACGGGATTTTATTTTCCTCGGCTGCTCTAAAGGGTGCCCACTTTATTGAGTTATGTTGTCAGCGTGGTATTCCCCTCGTATTCTTACAGAATATATCAGGCTTCATGGTTGGCTCTGAAGCTGAAAGAGGCGGTATTGCGAAGAATGGGGCTAAATTAGTCACTGCCGTAGCATGTGCCGCTGTCCCTAAGTTCACCGTTATCGTGGGTGGATCTTACGGGGCGGGGAACTATGGTATGTGCGGACGGGCTTACAGTCCAAGGTTTCTCTGGACTTGGCCGAACGCTAGAGTTGGTGTGATGGGGGCAGAGCAGTTGGCTACTGTGATGCAAATGGTTGGTAAAGGGAAAGACCAGGCTCAAAATGATGCGTTGAGGGAGAGAATTGAGGGGGAGACTGAAGCTTTGTATGGATCTGCGAGATTGTGGGATGATGGGATCTTGGCACCGAGTGATACTAGACATGTCTTGGGAGTTGGCTTGGAGGTGGCGATGGGTGGACGGGTAGATGATACGGAGACTAGGTTTGGAGTGTTTAGGATGTAGATAGACAGATATGAGTAGATTTATACAGACAGACATGAATCACGATGGCTAGTAGGAAAGACAAATTTATGAGGTCACTACGTAGAGTGATACCCCCTGTGGTACGGTTTGTTATATTGTAGAACGACCCGAGTCATCACAAACCATGAGTGACTCGCCTAGTTATTGACGTCCTGTTACTTATTGCAGATCTGTAGCTGCTGATGTTTTGTTCCTTGTTGTTCTGTTCCCGGGTGAGGTTACCACACTAATTGGGGGTTAATGTGATCGCCGGGTAGAATTGGTAAACCTGAATTGTGTGAAAGTTGAGATGTTGTGCTGTGAATGTTTGGTGAGAGAGATGTATTGTTCCTTCCTGTGATGCTGACTGGTGCAAGTGCCCGTTAATTAACTTCAAAAGAGAAGGAAAAAACGGTCTGTCGCGTCCATTTCGGCCGTTCCGCAATGTTAAAGATTTCTGTCATGGCTGAGTTAGTCTATCGGAACTATGCATATTATTCAGGATTGTAAATGGTACATACGAAGAATAAATTCACCTGAGGTGACCATTTAACTCAAGTTAGTAACATCACGGCTATCTGGATACATGGAGTGGATATATTCCAGATAGCGACGTCAAAGGAACCCAACAGCGGGTGGACGGGACATCTGAGATGACGCCGACGGGGAATTAAGAAGGGGGTGATTTCATTTTGGAGGGAAGTATGGGGGTTTTATACAGTTGGGAGTTTACGTAGGAGGAAGATATCTGGCTGGCTGCATGGTGGGTGCCTATGGTGTTCCCAAGGACGAGTGTCACCGATCGTTTTGGTGTTCGGTGAGTGAGGAAGTTGGATGTTTGGAGGTCGTGGTCACATGCGTGACGGCTGGTTGGCGTTTTTAGTGGGTAGCGGGGGTTTTGGATGGTCAGACTCCCGCATGATGTAACGTCGTTGGGCTTCACGCGTCACATGGTGGGTTATGTTCAGTGTAGCACGAGGTAGGTCGGCGTCTGGTGTGGTTGGTGTGCAAGGGACAAGGATGATTTAATGAAGTGATGGTTGGTATATACAGCATACGTATGTACATGTAGAACTATCACAGACAAGTAACTGGTGCTACCCAGCCATCAAGTGAATCTTAGAGCACCTGGTTGACCCAACGTGGGTTTGGTAGTTAGGTGGGTATCTTCATCTCTGGTAACATCCACTGGCTATCATCATAATGTAGGGTTACCATCACAAGTTTCCATGCACTATGTCATTCTCGTCTGGTATCGTTCAAAGGAGTCCAGAGCCCCACTCTTACTTTTGAATGTCCATTGAGAAACCCCATGACATCACTTTGAGATGCACGGATGTCTTCCCACGACTACGTCACTTACCACGAGCACCAATCAGTGTTAAAAGTCTCCAAGTCAACATAGTTTATCAATCAGTGGTACCAGTAGTGACCAACATAAGTCACAATCACGTCAAGTAACAGTATTTTTTAGGGTCACTACGTAGAGTGATACCCTCTGTGGTACAGTTTGTTATATTATAGAACGTGACTATCCATCACAAACTATGAATGGATAACCTAGCGTAAAGACGTCCTATGTGCGGTTGGTTGGTGGTGCGATCGTGCGTTGGTGAGTGCGTTGGTGAGTGCGTGCGGCAGTGGTTGATAAGCGTTGATGAATGTTGCGGTTTGATTCATTTGTTTTGGTTTTCTGATTTCTTGTTCGTTGTATGCGATTGCAATCCTGTGTGTTGTGAGCCACCCAAAAAAATTCGTACTTTTTTTTCTGAAAAGAAAAAGGCCATGACTCCAATTCAGCGCAAGTCGAGGTATCACGCATTCCAACGGAATGGGGCAGCTATAATTATAGTTAATAAAAGGGCTTGAAAGTGAACAACTTGTGTACTAACATATCGTGAGTGTACCTGAGATACTCGCTCAAGAATACTAACCAAAAGATACCAAGTCTACCCCGAGATACGGACCCAGTCGCACCCAAGGTAGAACGCAAAAAAGAAGCCAATGGTTAGTGGACGGGGTACTGGGCTGGCCCCGACGAAGAAGAAAAGACGAAAACGGGGAAATACAGAATGGGGAGTTTGAGGTTTTTATACACGAACAGATAATGGGTTGGCATGATAAAACAAGCTGTTTGTTAGAACGGGTGCATCGAGATGCACGGTGACTCCACTACCATTGATACCTTCCCTTCCGTGGGAGTTTCCTTGACTTTCTAAATGGATCGCTGGATCATGAAACTATCGGGTACATGCACTGTGGGAAAGTGCTTTGTCACTATTTATGTTGCTCTCGCACAGACGGTGCTTCTATGTGATGTTTGAGGGCGGAAGGTCGTATTCATATGACATCACAGAAGTCAATGGATTCACAAAGATCTAATGAACTTTCTGTCAGTCGATATCAACAGAGAATGCATATCAGCTGAGCTTCATTCTATTCGAATGCACATCTACCTCTACGGCTGGAACATTATCGTGCAACCTCAAACAACCCGAAACGTCTACAGGATTCGATCTGTAAAACGATCAATACTTTGCCAGTACTGTCTGGTATTCAGTTGACTGCGGGAAACAAGAAAATGCATAGCACGCGGGGGAACGTACATATATGGCATGAGCTGGGTTCAATACGGCGGTTGAACTGGTCACTCTTCATAGTATACGGCGTAGTATAGATCAGCTTAACGGGACATATGCCTAACTGTCTTCATGGACTATGAGAATCTTCAAACATAGAAATCAAGTATCCAGAAGATATCACGTTTAACTTGGCCTTAGAGCCATCAACATTAGTCACAATCACAAGTCCAAAAGGAAACAAAAAGTTTATGGGGTCACTTCGTAGAGTGATACCCCCTGTGGTACGGTCTGTTATATTATAGAACGCCATGAATTATCACAAACCATGAATAATCCACGTCGTAGCGAACGTTCTACGGTGGGGGGCGAAATCCCAATTGCCCTGTGACGGTGACGGTGATCATATAAAAGAAGATGTGTCAAGCCTTCCCTGTGCCGAGGCGATCTTTAATCGAGTTGTTAGCCGGAGGAATGTGGTAGGCCGGACAAGAATAACACTGGAACATCATGCCGAACTCAAGTAAAAAAAAAGAAAAAAAAAGAATAGTAAAAGAAAAAAAAAAGGGTCCGTGGTCACGGGTCAAGCGGTTTCGAGATATCGACACATCATGGAGATGGGACGGCTAATGGGGTGGTTAGTTTATTCGGATTGAAGGTGGGTTTGCAATGAACGTACGAAAGGAGTCACCTGTGGTGAGAATCACAGACATGGTCAAACGATAACTCGTCTACAGCTAAGGAATCGCGGATTAGACTTTAGTGTAGAGGCGAGAAGAGACCGACGGCGGGTGGAGGCGACATCTGAGATGTTGCGACGACGAAGGAAAGAAATGAACGGTGAATGGAGGCGAGGAAAAACAAGATTTTATATTCTATGGGCGTGGAGCACGTATGTGGGTCTGGTAGGGATCATCGAGTTCCTCTTGGAATTGTAGTTGAAGATGGTACCCTGGTATGATCACGGGATCTCTATGACGGCAACACAGCACACGGCCAGACACACATTCAAGTCTCAATACACATAACATAAATCACAATCACATGCTAAAAAGGAACAAAAGATTTTCTAGGGTCACTACGTAGAGTGATACCCTCTGTGGTACGGTTTGTTACATTATAAAACGTCATGAACCATCACAAACCACCAATGATTCAACTAATTCAACGTTCTATGTCCAAATTATAGTGTGGGGGAACACAAGAGGTTTTGGAAGAACCGTAGACGCGACCTGGGAGCATTATATTCGAAACTGTGGATACAGTCCACGCCGATCCGTGAAGTCAACCCTCTGTGGGCAAACTGGGGGACGTTCTACTAATAGTTAGTCATCTGTAACCTCCAATAAATGAGAATCCAAATACATACGAAAGAGAAATTCACCTGTGGTGAGAATCAATCATGTCAAATGACAACACGGCTATCCAAACGAGTGGAAAGGATTTCGTTGGGATAGAGCGTAGAAAAGAGCCGACAGCCTCCGGACGACACATCCACGTGATGGTGCCGCCGAAGAAGGAAGAAGTAAATTTGGGAAAGAAGGGGGGGGACAAGCAGGGTTTTATACCTACCCTATGGGGCTAGTCGTTATCGATATCGAGGATAAAGCTTAGGCCATGTGATTGGTGGGTGAGGACTAGTCTTCTTTGATGGAGTGGTGATGGGTACGGTACTAAGCAATTGACGGCGAGTTTGGTGATGGGTTTATTAAGGTGAATATGCTTGTTTGTAAATCAGTTGCCGTTGTATTTGAGCGGTAGTGATTCAGAATCCTTTTTGACAGAATCCGCTGTATGCACACTAGGGGTGTCACTTGGTATAAGCATAGACCTAGAATGCGTCCCTGTTGTATGATGTGCTTTAAGTTGTCAAAATCGATCAGGACATATCCAGGAGTCATCAGTCCTTCAGTATATCTTTCAATTCAAGCAACACACATAAACTCAACTATAACGTCTCAAAGGCAGCATCCATCATCAGATACACCGCTGAATCTATACTTCTAACCCCCATACCCAAGCGCCCTACCCATACCTCCGAAACATTTTAAGAAATTCTCGGGTCTATCCAATATGGCCCATTAGGAAGATTCGACTGACAAAAGAACGGGTAAATGTGGACCTAAAGACGTGGAAAACTCGAGGTAATACAGTTCTTTTATGGAGCATTTGGGGGGCAGATATGAGAGTCTACTTCTTGGTTGACTATATACTCTCTTCACGAGAGTATTAGCCCGTTGGGTACATATCTATGTAGTATAGCTCAAGTTCGCCCGCATATCGTCATCAGCGACTCGCGATGTAGTGTAGCAGGGCATATTGATGGTTCGGCACTTTGTGTGAAGAATCACTGTATAACTTATGGAAGAGAAAACAACGTCTGGTAGGTCATCAAACGAGCTTCCATTCGTCTACGTGGTCAAGCACATTCTATTTCATTTCATCGGCCTGTTATAGGTACACATTTAAACCATGAATATCGCTATTAACCACCTTTGATTTAATACTGCTTGACCCTGCTATACGATAGGGTTAGCCTTTCGCGACACAACCACATAGCTTATTAGTGCCACATGTCAATTGGAGAAGAGCCGCCTCAAATGCACGATAAAGCTTGATTGCTTTATTTGACCCAATCATCTGCCATGTACAACACACCCAACCGCTTCAAATACCTACCATCGTGAATACCTTCATGCAGTCACCATACAACAACCATCGTCAGCTCCATTTTCCACCCCTAAGCTCACGATCTGAGCCCAGGATACCCCTGCCACCCACCACTCGGCAACCTTATCGATACTACCGATAAGGGGCTATACCCCACATCAGGCCTCTTCTTGCGGGGTATAAGTATCAGCTAAGCTCCCTCATCATTCTATCTCTCTTCCCTTTTAGCTCTTTGTCGAGGACAAAGAGTCGGGTCGGGTCCGCGTCCTCGTCCATTGGAAAGCGTGTCTCACGCCGAGTTTTCCACCTCGGGAGGGCTATGTCCGGGCCTTTTCGTTGTGGATGCGTCGTTGACTGATTTGAAGACTTGTGGTCACCTCAGGTGACATTTTGTTTCGTGAGTTGATGTCCATGGTATACTGATGTTAAACGCGGCAACTAACAGGTGTAGTATCAATTCCAATAGTGCGTACGGAACGACGGCATAAACAAACTTGTACTGAGATCGTGGATCCATAAAACATAAAGAAAGGGAGGCCAAACATCTTTCGAACATGCGGGCGCGCAGGCAAAACACACAGCACAAGGGGAAAGCGGAAATAAATAGGTCATTTATGGTTTGTGATGATCTATAGCATTCTTCAATATAACAAACTGTACCACAGGGGGTATCGCTCTACGTAGCGACCTCATAAATTTTTTGGTTCTTATTGGTTGTGATTTGTTTGTGTGTATTCTCTTTTCGATGGGGAGCATTGTTCACGTCAAGCTTCTAGTGAGTGCATGAGTAGTTGTGAATTTGAACATGACCGGTGTGATACTGGTACCCAAGTACGCGTCAGAATGAGATCTACTGGCAACACCATTTTAGTACGTTCCTCCGGCTCAAGCCCCAGCAACCGGCCCTACGAACTGACATTGTCACACCTGCCACACCGTAGTCCGGAATTCTTTTCGTGTTACAAGGTACAAGATTGGAAGCCCTTTGTATCTATATAAGTGGCGGTAGAGAAATACAATTACTCGTGAGGGGAACAAGACAGTTATCTAACAGAACAGATCAACGTTGATGTCTCGACTTATATCCATCACTTGACTCTGGTGCTTTGGCAGAGCTGTTCATTCTTCAACGACAAACTCGCGTACGTCGGCCCAGTAAACCACCTCACTGTCCTCCATTAGAGTATCGCCTCACAACCCACAATTTGTGAAATATCCCCAAATAGCAGAGTCGATGCCACAAAACCAAAGAAATCTCGCCTTCTAAACATGCACACCAAACATAAAAAGTCACAATCACATCGGGCAAAACAATATTTATAGGGTCACTACGTAGAGTGATACCCCCTGTGGTACAGTTTGTTATATTATAAAACATCATGGGCCACCACAAACCATAAATGGCCCATTCCTGCTGACGTTCTATGTAATGCGCTCGTGGCGCTTTGGTCCTCTCGTTATGTTGAGTTGTCGCCCTATCCTGTCCCTAGTGGATATCGTCGCGGGCTTCTTCTCGGGTGTTTTGCGGAATTTGAAATTCGCAGTTGCTCCGTTCGTTTGTTGTTTTCGTTTGGTTTAAGTTTCTTTTGCTGGAGGTTGTTTGCCTCTCGTTTTTCGTTGGTTGCTCTCCCTTTGGGGTTCCCTGTTTTTTGCATCGGTTCTATTTGAGGCGTGTTGTGTAGCGCTTGATAGAATGATGGCAAAAAAAGGGAAGAGCCGTAGGTTCAAGTCGGGTTATCCGTAATGTCCACGCATTCATATAAGAATGGGACCCTATAGGTAATGTTAGAATGCATTGATCAAAGTATAGACCAAGATCCGTATATACGTACCATCTATCCACCTGAGGTGAAAGAATCAGATCAAAAGACATCACGACTACCACAAGCCAAGTGTAGAGCCTATGACCCGTGGTAGAAACATGACAGGAAACTAACGGCAGGTGGGCGGGACATCATCGATGCCTGCGCCGAAGGAGTAAAACAAAAGAAAGATGGAAGCTGCGGGGACAATCAAGGTTTTTATAACTTCTGTCCCCCTTGGACGATAAGGAAAGTGGATACTTGGCCGTTATCGAGATTATGGCTGGTTTTATGCGTGCGTTTGGGGATACCTTAGCGTTGCATATGAGGAATGCATATCCTGGTTTGGGGCGGATGACGTCATGGTCAGTGTTTTGTGCACGAGTGCTCAAAGACGCCGTGCTGGGAGTGGACGACGGGATATACAGTACAGAAAACCCCGCATATCTCATATACTTTGAAGACCACCAATTTAAGAATCATTACATATACGCTCATCGCTCCCAGTCTGCTGGTGTGTAAAGAGTTACACCCATGCCAACAAAGCACCACAGAGCCAGAGAGGACCATAAAGTAAAGGAAAGACTGCACTGCATACAGTAACGCAGACTGAAAACTAAGAAGAAATAAGGAAACATGCAAGTCGAACCAGAGAGATAAAATCCAGAAAAGCGAGTGAAAAAAGGAGCATAAGAAGGCGTGGGACTGTATGTAACAGATAACTTGATTGTATTGTATTAAGTATGAAGCAGAGTAAAACATACATACACGCGGGGGATTCAATAACCCGGGCCTCGCTACGGGCAGCGCTATGAACTAAGTTTTCCTGCAGTGATTCACAAAGCTTCAATACAAAGGCGAGAGAGGCATACTATTTTGAGCACCGGTGTATACGCGTAGAGCCACAAACTGGAAAGTCTCCAGCTTGTCCATCTGGACTTGGGAGATGCCAGCGTGTGCTAATCCTGCGGGTCTGTACATATGTCAAAGTCGGCCTTAGCCTCGTCATCCAAAAATGCGGAGTGTCTCATACCCCACCTCTGACTTCCGGCCAGGAATCTTAAGTAGTTGTGCTCGACTCTTAACAGTCGCCAGAACGGCCTTTGCTTGAAGTTTGCCATTCCCTGATTTGTAGAGTTGCATGCCGAGAAACCTTGAGCCATCTTGAATCTCCATCTCATGACCGTTAAGCGCCAGCGGATGATCTTTCCACTGGTTACTCGTGTGCACATTGAGTACCAAAAGCGTACTCCTAGCCGACTCAAAAACCACTCCTCTCGTCTCAGCCCATTCCGCCAACAAATAACTCGTGAATAAGCTATTTCAGCCCACGCTCTTCCCGCATCACAAAGATCTTGGCGTGGATCATGGCCGTGAAGTCTTCGTATCTCGAGAAGGTAGTGTACATTGGTAGACGGGTAGTGAGATAGTAGTTCAGAGTCCGCTACAAAGTCTCGATCTTGTCCTCCTCAGAACGGGGCTTGGCGGAGCGGGCCATGAGTGAATTGACTTTCTTGATGTTCGCTGACGGGTTGTTCAGGTAGTTCGGATGTAAGTTTATGGCAAGATCCCCGCTACAAGAGTGCCTCTCCACCGAGGAGAACTCGGTTGAGTTCTGGCACATGTAACGCATTGGTGACTGAGAACGTCTTTTCATTGTTACGTTCCACTACCACATCACCCGATCCAACCCACTCAGTCCCTCCTGCCGCAGTGTCCATCATTCCTCTACCCTCTGTGTACGTCTATGGATGGAACCGTGTCAATTACTTGCTCATATAATGGGTTGCGCCGCTGTCGACAATCATGGGTTTTGGGGAATGCTTACTGAGGAACTTGTGGACTTCTTCAGCTTGGGGACATTTCTTGTCTCCATGTTCTTCGTTGCGGCACATGTAGCATGCCAGGGGGGCCTTCTCATGTTAGGTCTTGGACTTGGCCTTGGGCGCCGCAGACGATGTGCTGGCTGCCGCTCTGTGAGCCTGCGGGATAGTGTTGGGCGTTCGACTTGCGACAGCCTGAGTAATGCCGAACCTAACCTCCACGGAGACGAGGTCCGTAATAGTTGCAGTGATCGAGAGGTGTTGCATTAGCCCGTACTCGATACGGTCACGGAGATGGCGCGGTAACACGTGAGCCATCCGCTGGAGTAGCCGCCCATCCTCTACGAAGGGAATGACCTCTTCCCTCTCGAACTCCCGAAGGAGGTCGCGGTGATCACGGAGGCTTTCCCATAACTCCGCTACCTTACCATTGTACTCCGGTATTAAGACGGCGTTAACCAACGCCTCAATCTTCTCACTCAGGTAGTGAGACGAAAGATCCTTCAACAGGCGAAAGGCAATGTTGGGCTGGTAACACCAGCCAACTCTCTCGGCCCACTTGCCGTTCAGACCGGATACCATGATCTGGCCCGCGCGCTGGGATGCCAAGGAGGGAGGAAGCATTTCCACATCTGTATTGAGGACCGTGTGAATGAGGCCCTCCGAGTTTGGGAGTTTAAACCACTCTAGCTTCCACTCTAGCCAATTAGCTCTGTCAAGCCCAACCTTCATCTGCACTCTGTTGGCCATAATGGCGATGGGTGCAATGAAGCAGTTGACTCAATGCTAGCAAGGAGGATGTGGTTCTGAAGAAGCGAACGGAACACCAAGGAAAGTAAAATGGGGCTAACAGTATGCGCTTTTAGGTGTAACACACCGGGCTCATAACCTGTTGGCTAACAGAGTCATTTTCTGTGCCTATAAGTACGGGATCTTTGCCCTTATATTTGGCTTATAGCTCTCATTCCCACACTCTATAGTCATGTCAGAATTAATTGATCAAGCATAGGCAAAGGCTCGTATATACGTACGATATATCCACCTGATGTGAAACAATCAGGCCATAAGACACCACGACTACCACAATCCATATGTAGAGTCTATAACGCATGGTAGAGGCGCCACAGGAACCTAACAGCAGGTGGGCGGGACATCATCAATGTCTCCGCCGAAGGCTTAAAACAAAAGAAAGATGTAAGCTGAGGGGCAAGGTGGGTTTTTATATCTCCTGCCCCCCTTGGACGATAAGGAAAGTGGATACTCGCCTTTATCGAGATTATGGATGATTTTATGCATGTGTATGGGGCACCTTAGAGAACCAAATGAATAAATAAATGGGGTACCTTGACGTCGCATTTGAGGGATGCATATCCTGACATGGGAGATGACGTCATGACTCGTGTCTGGTGATATATACACGCATTGCTACCATGCCTTTCTTGTGAGTCTCTTGTAGCCCTTGGATGTCAATCAAAACCTCCTCTGGGTGGTCTCTGATGAATTCAGGCCATGCTGTTCAGCTATTCACCGTGTTTGCCTGTCTTTTTGTTCGTAAAGCAGTCTATTTGTTAACGGTGAAGTGAGCTGGGTTACTAGTTTGAAGACGAGAGATGAATGTACACACACATACTTGGGAATAACTGTATCCATTTGAGATGACCGTAGTATGTTCTTGTCGAGGTGTGTGGGTTACCTTCACACAGTGGCAAGTACAATTTGTGTATTAGGAAGTTATCACCATGACATTCACGCGTCAAATAGCACACAGGCTGGATCTCTTGAAGCAACCCCTCTGCAACGAGTGGAACTACAGAGACTCTAGGCATGCATATACATGCGACGAGCACCTAATCATACATCCCAATGTCATTGAAACTCCAGGTCAATTACCTATCTAAGCCAGCCAACATAAGCGCTTAACACTCAGTCATACTTGCGCCGCAACAACACTGACAAATCTTTGGGCTTCCCCACGATACTCCTCTGTTGCTGCAGCAATCTTCCTAATCAAAGCCCCCTTGGCAATTGACTCTCCCCGCCTGGCCAAGTTTCCAACTGCCTTCCAAGCACCCTCAGCCATCACCAGGGCCTTCCCAGCTTCAACAAGGCAATGATTCCTTGTCGCCGTAACACCCGCCGAACGTCCGGCAAGGCCAACATATGAATCCGCCATGACATCACACAGCTCACCTACTACAGCTTGGTCGCGGAGCTCCATGGCCCGCGGTGTGACGGCTGTAAGCAAAGTTAAGGCGGCTGTAAATTCACCGAGGGCATTGAGTATGTATCCCAAGTGACTCGTTGCTAGTGCTAACATCCCGATATGACGTCCGTTCAGGGCCAAAATTGTCGCACGAACAACAATAGTGAACGCGCGAAGAGGCTTCTGACATTTCTTGAATACATCTGCTTTAAGAAGCAGAAGGCGGACATGTTGAGTGAAATCGTAGGTCCCTTGGTCAAGATCCCGAATGCTAGACTCAATTAGGGCGAGCGCTTCGGTGTGCTGCTTACGCATGATCAGACAATCAATTCTAATAGGCGTCACAACATCGAAGGCACTTGTCGGTGTTTTAACTTGCCGCAACTCGTCAATCAGTAGCTCGGCGTCCTCAAGCTTCCCTGCCTTAACCATCTGATGTGCCCGCAATCTCGCCCGGGTGTGAGCGATCTGGTCAAGGTTGGCAGGAAACAGAACTGGATACTGATTCACCAAATCATCCAGAACTGAAAACGCCTTTTGTATCCGGCCATCCAGGTAATAAGACCAAGCCAAGTACTGCGCGACCTCAACAGCAGCCTTCAGGTCACATTTCACCAGTGATGAATGCATAAAGATTTCGGCCTCTAAGACGCACAAAGTCCCAAGGCCCATGTGACTCCACACTTGCCAATTACAACTTGCAACATCTCCCAAGAGACTGTTCACTCCGTATGTCCCGAGCAAGCAAGAAGCACGAATGATCGACTCCCAAACAGTCGCAAGACTATCTCCCATACGTAACCCCTGTACAGCCTCCATCACATAGGTGGCGGTCAACAGCGGGACCATATGAGTCTGTGTAGTCTTATCCTTGAGATAAGAGAACGTATCATGAGCATTGGCGAGCATAGATGAATCATCAATGCCGTTCATCAGTTTGGGGAATTGCAATCCAAAATTGAAAATCCACATCAAACAAAAATTGAGGGTTGAGCTATCTCCGTTTTCACGGGCTGTCGAAATAGCCTCCAGCATTGCTGTCAAGGCTTCGCCATAGCACCCAAACTCGAACTTCAAGGTTGCCAGTGTCATTAAAGATATCTGGTATGTCTTTCGGTCGTTATTTCCGGTGCTTGCGTCGAAAAACCGATGCAGCTGGTCAAATGCCGCTGTCATATCGGCAGCAAAGTGGGCCTCCAAATATCTACGGCCTAGTTAGTGTGATTCTATCGAATTCTTTGTGAATGGCGACGTACCTCAGATAGTGGATATTCGCTGGGATTGACTTGCTATCCCGAACCAAGTCCTCAAACTGCTTCCGCATTTCCAGTGGAACTCGACACCGCATTACCTCCATCCGGCTAATCTGGAAGTCAACTAGTGCAGCCATGTCAGTAGCACTGACAGCGATGGCATCGACTGGCGGAGCCCCCTTTGACCCAATCACAGTACTTCCATATGCCGCCTCGGCTAGCAAGCGACGATCTCCGCTGCTCCACTGGGTCTCCTCATCGGCCAAGACAGAATCAAAGCCAAATCGCTTTTTGTATTTTGGGTGCCGCCGATGAATTTCGGGGAAGGTGGGCTGTCTATATCTGATGAAGGCTTCCCATAGAATCCCACTTTCGTGGAAGTTCTGTTGCTGCATCTCGATTCGGCATTGCCGAACAAAGACGCCAATGGGCGAGTTTGGCTCGAGGCGAAGCTTCCGGGGTGGCTTTCCAGCACCGCCTTCGGCAGGAGCTTCGGGGTCATTCTTGGTCGTCTCATCCTCCGGTTCCGACACCACCTCCTCTTCATCAAAGGAGCATGGGATGCTGCATAGGTCATTCCAACTCCGGATCAACATCATTGGTCTTGAAAGGACAAACGTATGCAGAGCATTCAAGTTTTCAATGGCCCAAACCCGCTTCAAAAATATATCCCAAAGATCATGGCCAGGCTGATCTGGTGAAGGCTGAGCAAACAGCTCCTTAAAGGCTGAAATTGATGCCACAATGCTGACTGTCTCTTCAATTGACCGAAGTTTCGAGGCAGCTGAACGGAATCTGCTAGTTGACAATCCATGTCGTAATGATTCAACATCAATTTGTGAAACATGGAGGGCCAAGAAATTGAGGACGTTTAAATGTACTGAGGCTGGGATGTCGTTCTTGACATACATGTCAATGACGACAAGAAGGCCGATCTTGGCTGGAGTGAGGAATTGCATGATGAAATTGATGGATATTTGATGAAACGCGTGAGTCTGGTTCTCTTAAGAAATCATCAAAAGTGTATCAACAAAAGAATGTCATGGGCCACAAACGTGTGAAAGTTGGATGATACTATCAAACAAGGTAAACTTCCGCGTGTTTACTAACTACCCAATTTAGATGTTGTTGACATTTGAGGATGCACCCACTACCGAGAGAAGTATGGACCTAACTGACTTGTACTCAATCGGGAAAAGTGGGCCAACTTTCAAATGGAAAGAGCCAATAGTAAGGGTTAACATAGCAGCGCAAATAGGGTCTATTGCGGGTTACATCTCCTTTCCACCCTGACCAAAGTGGCGGAGCTCGGATCCCAAGCATGGGGACGATCCTCCAGCCGACGACGTCGCAGGCAGCACCGATTGTTTATCCTAACGATTTACCCGTCTCTTTCTCCGAGACACTACTCCGACGAATAACTCGACAATCCCGCCCACAATGTCGGTGAATCACACGAAGACGGACCAGGAATTGGCCATCAACATCAAAAAGGCCACCTCGAGCGAAGAGACGGCCCCGAAGCGCAAACACGTGCGTGCTTGCATCGTCTACACGTGGGACCACCGTTCATCTACCGCCTTTTGGATTGGAATAAAGGTGTAAGTCGGGGAAGGAAAGCGCACATCATTATGGCCCAAGGCTGACTCTTTTTCTTTCTTTAGCCAACCCATTCTTGCTGATGAAGTCCAGACATTCAAAGCGCTCATAACTATTCACAAGGTCCTTCAGGAAGGTCACCCATCGTCGCTCCAGGAGGGTCTGGCGAACCGGGGCTGGATTGAGTCTCTTGTGCGCGGAGTTTCGGGCGGCGACGGTATCCGTGGGTATGCGCCCTTACTTCGTGAGTACGTCAGCTTCCTGCTGGCCAAGCTCCAATTCCACCAAAACCACCGCGAATTCAACGGCACCTTTGAATATGAAGAGTACATTTCGCTACGGTCAATCAATGACCCCAATGAGGGGTACGAGACCATTCTCGACCTAATGAAGCTCCAGGATCGCATCGATCAGTTCCAAAAGTTGATCTTTTCGCACTTCCGCAATGTTGGCAACAACGAATGCCGTATTTCGGCCTTGGTGCCATTGGTAGCAGAGAGTTACGGTATTTACAAATTCTTGACCAGCATGCTGCGCGCCATGCATTCAAGTAAGTAGTTATATCCCGGGAATAACCGCGAAAATGCGCCTTCTAACGTACTTTGTTTCTCCCTGCAGCCACGGGCGAAGTCGAACTTCTTCAACCGCTCCGTGAACGCTACGACGCCCAACACTACCGCCTTGCCAAATTCTACTACGAATGTTCGAACCTCCGTTACCTTACCAGTCTTCTTTCCCTCCCCAAGCTCGCCGCCGATCCGCCAAACCTGCTCGCCGAGGACGAACCCGGCCCACTCCCACCACGGCCAAAGGAGAAGACCTCGCCACCGGTACCAAGCAAGGACGAGCCCGACGACATGTCGGAGTTTTGGAACAACCAGATCGACCAACAGAACCGCGAATACGAAGAGCAACAGCGCCAGTTACAAGAACAGCAACAGGCTGCGATGTTGGCGCAACAACAGGCGCAGGCGCAGGCTCAACGGGATTTCGAGGAGCAACAACGCCGGTTGTTGGAACAGCAACAGAGAGAACAGGAGGCTTTGTTGGCGCAGCAGGCGCAATGGCAGACACAGGGACGGCTGGCTGAGTTGGAGAGAGAGAACCTCGCTGCTCGTGCGCAGTACGAACAGGACCAGCTTATGCTGCAGCAATTTGACGCCAGAGTCAAATCTCTGGAGAGCGAGCTTCAGGCTCTCCAGGGCTCATACGGGCAGCAAATGTCGAGCAAGGATGACCAAATCCGGGCTTTACAAGAGCAGGTCAACACATGGCGGACTAAGTACGAGGCTTTGGCTAAGCTATACTCACAGCTGCGCCACGAGCACTTGGATTTGTTGACCAAGTTCAAGGCAGTGCAGCTCAAGGCGGCCTCGGCACAAGAGGCGAACGAGAAGCGTGAGAAGTTGGAGCGTGAAATCAAGACCAAGAACCTCGAGCTGGCGGACATGATTCGTGAGCGTGATCGTGCTCTTCACGACAAAGACCGGGCTTCTGGCTCGTCCAAGGATGAGGTGGAGAAGCTGCGTCGGGAGCTGCGTCTGGCCCTCGATAAGGCGGATAACCTTGAGCGCCAGAAGGGCAATGAGCTGTCTACCATGCTGTCCAAGTACAACCGCGAGATGGCAGATCTCGAGGAGGCTTTGCGCATCAAGACGCGGGCTCTCGAGGATGCGCAGGGCTCGGTGCGGGCTGGTAACTCGGACCTTGAGCGGCTTCTTCGTGACAAGGAGGAGGAACTTGAGGTGTACAAGGCTGGTATGGACCAGGCTCTTGTGGAGTTGAATGATCTCAAGATCAGCGGCGCCGGTGGTGCTAGTGATGAGATGTTTGACGAGGGTATCAAGGCGCTTGCCGAGGCAAACCAGGAGAAGATCAACGCTATCATTGACTCTGTTTTGCAAGTTGGCGTGCAGCGTGTCGATGACGCTATTTACGAGCTTGACTCTACGATGCAGGCTGGTAACCAGAATGCCTCTCCCACGTTCGTGCTGTCGCAGATGGAGAAGGCTTCTTCTTCGGCTATGGAGTTTGCCACTGCTTT
This sequence comes from Huntiella abstrusa, assembly GCA_025685495.1. Lineage (NCBI taxonomy): Eukaryota > Fungi > Ascomycota > Sordariomycetes > Microascales > Ceratocystidaceae > Huntiella > Huntiella abstrusa. The sequence goes on along the minus strand of JAJNMT010000286.1, from coordinate 374,471 downwards.
CAACGGTTTCATCGCTGATGGTCCCAACGCTGACCACGGTGATCTCATTCGTTCTATCTCGACCTTCTCTGGTGCCGTTGCTGATGTCTGCTCCAACACCAAGGGTCTTCTTCGTCTGGCTACGGACGACCGTAAGGGTGAATCTCTCCTGTCTGGTTCTCGCACTGCCGCTCACACGACGGTGCAGTTCTTCCGTAGTCTTCTCAGTTTCCGTCTTGAGGGTCTCGACCCTCTCCAGAAGACCGACGTGGTTATCAACAACAACAACGATGTACAGATTGCGCTGCAGAAGTTGACTAAGCTGGTTGACGAGTTTGCGCCCGTTGCTAACTGGAAGGGCAAGGGTGATCTTGGAGATATCGTTGATCAGGAGTTGAACAAGGCTGCTGATGCCATTGCGGCGGCAGCGGCCAGATTGGCTAAGTTGCGGAACAAGCCAAGAGATGGTTACTCTACCTACGAACTCAAGGTTCACGACTCTATCATCGCAGCGGCTAGTGCTGTTACCACGGCGATTGCTCAACTGATCAAGGCGGCTACGGCTACGCAGCAGGAAATTGTGCAGGCTGGTCGTGGTGCTTCGTCAAAGACGGCTTTCTACAAGAAGAACAACCGCTGGACAGAAGGTCTTATCTCTGCAGCCAAGGCTGTCGCTTCTTCTACGAACACTCTGATTGAGACTGCCGACGGTGTCATCAGCGGTCGCAACTCGCCTGAACAGCTCATTGTTGCCTCTAACGATGTTGCCGCTTCTACGGCCCAGCTCGTTGCGGCTTCTCGCGTCAAGGCTGGCTTCATGTCGAAGAGCCAGGAGGGTCTGGAGACGGCGAGTAAAGCTGTTGGTGCGGCGTGTCGCTCCCTGGTTAGACAGGTTCAGGAGATCATCAAGGAGCGGAATGGAAGAGATGATGAGGCTGTTGATTACGGCAAGCTAGGTGCTCATGAGTTCAAGGTGCGGGAAATGGAACAGCAGGTGGAGATTTTACAGTTGGAAAATGCGCTGGCGGCGGCTAGACATAGACTGGGCGAGATGCGGAAGATTAGTTACCAGGAGGATTAGGCGGAGGAGTGGCAGAATGGTGATGGTGGGTAGGATTTGTTGGTTCTAGGGTTGCGTTTTCTTTTTTTTTGCCTTTTGTAGTGGGTATATATGTGCATACATGAGATGATTCTATAAATATTTTGTCAGGTGGTTGTCGGGCTACGCTGTATGATGGTGTGGTGGAGGTCGGCTACGGCCTTGTGTTGATATACCGCCAAGATAGTCCGTCAGACTGAGTAGGGCTTATGTACATACATAGTTTTGTACGGGTTGCATGTGATCATGACCATGTGGCGAGTAACTGTTGGTTCTTCAACAAAAGTCGACAGTTCTCTGTTTGGGGATACATCATGCGTGGTAAGGATGTTCCGCATCAAAGTCCAGCGTCGCCTGTCCCAACACGAGATAGCCAGGCCAGTGTCCAGAATTTGTCAACCACTCAGCTGTGGTAACCCCGACACAGGAACCAGACAAAGATTATAGTGCCGGAAGGAGTTAAGAGCCATCCCACTGTCTCAAATAGTGACAGCTCTAGAGCATCCATGGAAGCTCCGACCTCATTGGTCCAGAAAGATCTCACTGATCCATGCTAGTCCCCCCGAACACTCGTGGACTCCATCTGTATATCACCAGGCCAATTAACATCTCCAATCCAACACGCAGACTACACATGTCCAGTGGCAACCACAAAGACGCCTCCACGGTGCCCTCCCGTCTAATAAACGTCACTCGTCGGTCCGACTAAACCTACCATTTCAGGGCCTCTTTGTCTCCAAATGTAGCCTATCCCAGCCCGTCTTTGTCTCCACGATAGTCTAGCCCCACCAGCGATTCCGCCCGGGTAGAACGCCAGGGTTGTCTATAAGCGAGATCCAGGCCAGGGACCAGGGCATCCGTCATGCACCGATTAGCATTCGTTCCTAGATATGGAGCACATCAGAAGTGGAGGGTACGGTAGTCAGTCAAAGAAGTATAGCCGTGTTGGATCTCTAGAGACATCGGGGTTGTTGGGATGCCAGCCCTATCGATCAAAGGATATGTATGCATCGTATGACACTATGCACTCGCTACTAACAAAGAGGGAGGAAAGAAAACGGTAGAAAAGCCCCTGCCGCGGAAATTATCTCACGGCGCTAACTTGCCACGTTCTTTGATATCTAGAGAGACATATCTTGTTACTCTAAGTTACTTTAGTTTTGTCGGACAAAGAATTACACATACCTGATGCAGTAGACTGGTTGCCACCGCTTAGTAAGAGGGCGAATCTCGTTCTTTGTTGTGCTCTGCTGGGTATGTATGCGGGTATGTGCACCGCCCTACCAAATTCCTACTCATGAATCGAGGGACACCTTAGTGGCCTGCAAGGCTACGATGCGGCAATCCGACAATCATGTAACCTCGTACCCATCCGACCGTTCGGTCGCACAGATAGAAACAACATCCGCATGTCCCATCCCGCCAACGATCCCAAACACAACTTCCGCACTCACCTAACAACAAAAAAAACTGCAAGCGACTCAAAGAACCCGCGTAATTGGCCTACGTACGGCCTCCCCAACCAAACAAGTCGCTAGAAACAGAAGAGGGACAAATACCCATGGTTTTGCCATTTCTTTGTCTCTGGTTTTTTCCCCTCCCAGGTTAAACATCACTTCTCCCTCTATCACCATCACAAAACTATCACATCTCATCCTGTCGTCCTAATTGGGAAGCACCGTCGCGCACACCTCAGCGCGCACACACAGGGATTTCCGCAAGCAGCAGGGATAGTGATTTCCCCATTGGGGAGATTTCCCGATTAGGCTTATTTTTGGTTAAGTTTGGCGGGGTATTAGCAAGTAGTTGACTTGTCTGTGCTTAGTTTGCGGTCGTTTGCGGGGATGATGGGGCGGTTAGGTGTGACAAGATGGGGGTAATTCAAATATTGGCAACGTCTAAGATACGTGGCAGCGTCAGGTGGGGATATGTTGGATGTAGAGTGGTGGTAGAAGGTTCATAGAACAAGAACGTTGAACCACACCGGATCAAACTAGTGACAGATCCGGAGAAAGCTAGAGGTTTACCCGTCATAGATTTGGCCAATCGTTTGGTGCTATGTGTGTACACATTTGCCCTTCAGCAATCTAATCATCGACCGGCAGCGACTCGATGGATATCCCAAGACCGCAAACGAAATGAAGGCTGACGACTAAAGCTCATAGGAAGCAACTAAGCGTCGCCGAAGATAGTCTGATGGCGTATAGATGTAGTGAGGGAACGGGAATGGAGTAGCGAATATTTTGACGACCCCCGGAATCTATTTTCAATCTGCAAGTCTTCCTTTGGCCGACACAAACCTGTGGTTCATCAACTCACTAGCACCACTGCAAGGCGTTGTTGCAGTCTGATCATGTGTGGCCATCGGTTGGTAGGAATAGACCCACAAGGGCCAAAGAACAGCCCTAGGCACAGACGAAAATGACATGTACATATGTACATATGTACATGTGTATGTGGGCACGAAAGTTTGCATGGATTTATGATGAGATTGAAGGAGAGGACCAAATCGGTGTTGACTTTAGTTTGAGCATCGACGAAAAATCATTCATTGTGACCGTAACAGCTCCACCTTCCTATCTCTCTGTGATTCAATATACTTATTGGCATGGCGCATTCCAATTTAATCTGTATACTTGGATAGTTGTTTCGCCAAGCTTGATATCTAGATGGTTGCCTACAGTTCACCGAAGTTGCCTATTCTAAGGGTATTTACCTTTGTATCCACTATGGCACGGTAACATGAAGACTCCTGGATCCCTTTACTAACCTAGGCATAGTTTGGCCAACGAGACTAGCACTGAATGTAGATTTAACAAACATCACTGAGCTAAATGCGCCATTTCATAAGTATGTATGTACATATGTATGTACTTGTTTATAATAAGGAAAAAATCAAAAGTAGAATACACTTAGAGGTCTCAAAACGCAACTGAACACCGAACCAATAGATCCCCACAAAACTTAAATATCTCCATCTCATGTAAAAACGCCAATCCACCAAAGTCCACATCCCAAGCTGCCTTAAATGATCCGACAGTAGTATAAACAGATATTCGTACAAAAGAAAACAAACCCCCACGGAAATGGGCGAAGCAAAGAAAGTATTGAAGCCTCCAAACATGTAACCAATAGGTTTCAAGAAAGGATACGACACGGAGCTCGATGGGGCTCATCTTGTGCACTGAAAAGTGACAAATTAGCCACCATCGAGGTGTAGGAAAATGAATCCAAACTGTTGTGTGCACTAAAAAGTGACAACAACAGAGGGATGAATATGTAGACAGGACAGGGTCAAAGCTCTGACAGGAGGACGCGACTTATTATGCCCAGAGAACTCCGTTGCCCAGTTCGATGAAGTATGCGCGAGAGCTTCGGGATGTGAGACGTGAAATTTGATGTGCAAAGGCACTGACCCCATGCAACGAAACTGCGTCTTCTGGGAGATCAAGCATAGCATTCATGTAAACAGAGACATAGTATCGGTACATGTATCGACCAGAAATCCCCATGAAGCCTTTCTCAAAAGCTAGTTTCTTGAACAGAAGCGGGAGGTCCATTGTGAAGGGCGGTGGCTGTTGGAAGCAGTTCTGGAGATATCGATTTGGGGGGATAACGTCGAGCAAAGAGGCGGCTGATGGTATCAATACGCAAGGATGGATGAGGGGCACTCCTTCCTGAGTCTGGATGGTGTGGATGATAAGAATGAGAGACGCCAGCATCTGCCATTTTGGTTTTTCGCGACAGGTCACCCAAAGGTGCTGGAGGTGTCGGACAGCGTCAATGTCCATTACACCATGAGCGTTGGTGAACATTTGCCGATAATAGACTTCGCCAGGTTAGCTAGAGCGGCTCGAGATCAAGTGTATTTTGATAACTTACAAGTGAACAAGAGGCGAGCGTTTGGGCTCCTGTCGCTTCGCCATGTTGGGTATTCATGGATGGCACCCCATGGATTCTTGCCAATATCGCGTAGAATGTAAGACATACTATGTGAAGATCACTGTCAGTCGCCGCCATATAATGAGATCAGGGCTGCTAACTTACTTGAAAATGTCGATAAGAAGTCTGTCGAATCAGTGTTTTGTTTTCGTGGATGATCGAGATGAAGAATCGCGATGGCTTTGATGACTTCTGTAGATGTTGTGTATTTGGTGGTTTCAATGGAGATGGATGAAGTTTGGGAAAAGGCTTTGGTGAAAAATCCAGACTTAGGGGCTTCGTGTTTCAGATTAACTACGTATCAAATGTAAGTAGGTACATACATAGGTTGTTGCCATAAAATTGAAGATGCCATTTACGGTGGTTACATAAGCTTTCAGTCAATTTAGCCACACACGAACATCCACATTTCAAGGTTTAGGGCTGACAGCCACTGCAGCCACACCTAGGGGTGTTCGAATCAGAACTGAGCGATAAATCTTGATAATTTATTGAATGATGCCAATAAAATATTTATATTTAAACTCGGTTTGGGTGCGTCTCTTTGTCTGCGCAGTAATTGAGGATTATTTAAAAGGGCCCATTCAGCCGACCTCACAAGTTCCTTTTATGTGCATCTCTCCAGATTGCCGAATATCTATCCAATATCCATAATTCTTCATTTTGTATCCACGTCTAATTGTTATTGTCATGGAAAACTTCCTCATTGATCCCACCTTGATGGGCCCAGCTCATCTTGAGACTTCGGCTTTGGAAACTGCAGGTCTTGATCCATTGGTATACTTCACAGTCCAACAACAACAGATTCTCCAATCTGCATGGGCAGCAGCCACCGTCCAGATATCACCATTTTCCAAAGTCGCAGCATTACATGCGAACATGGTACTAGCCCTCAGCGAGGACTCCCAAAAGTCATTGCTGGCTGATTTCACGTACGAAAGTTTACTTCAACCCAATTTCTAGTATACTGATATCATTTCTCCAGGAACGTGATAGGCGCCCCGGCCTTATTAGTTAGAGATTCTTCCGATCTCGACCGCTTTTTTATCGGATCATTACAAGAATTTTCGTCCACCAACCAGTCGCTCATCATGATGCCGGGATATGATCATTTCCTTTTGGTTTCGACTGGAGATGCTTCCATCCAAAGTGGTCTCCCCTCTCCAATAAGCGTTCAAGGTCACGAATCCGACGACAGTAATAAAGATGACGTCAAACAAAAACTACCTCGTCCGCCTAATGCGTACATACTGTACCGTAAAGAGCGCCATCATTCCGTCAAAGACGAGTTTCCGGGTATTTGTAACAACGAAATTTGTGAGTCTTATCATAGAACACTCCCAGATACAAGGTTTACTGACATAGCTATCCAGCGCGAATTCTTGGCCGCCGATGGAAGGAAGAAAGCGAGACAGTTCGGGCCTTCTACAAAGAGCAGTCTGAAAACTACAAACAAAACTTCATGAACACCCACCCAGATTATCAATACAGACCTCGCAAGGCAGGAGAAAAGAAGAAGAGGAACAGGCGTGTTCAACCCAAAGACCCAGAGAACACTGGATTACAATCACCCGTTTCTGCCAAGGGAACCCCAAAGGTGTTGTTCGCTGAGAGCCCTATTTAAAAGCGTTCTAGCTTGAACTCCCCCGGAAAGGCTACCCCGCTGATTTTCCCGGTATGCTTTTTATACATCGAAGAAAAAAAGGCTTTGATGTGGTGTGTATTTTTACTGTTGGCACAACCATTTTTATTTATTTATTTCGTTGATCCAAAAACGAAAGGCGTTTACGGTTGGTAGGTTAGACATTTTATCATTTTAGCTGCTCTCTTGAAGGCACTTCTCATAGACATCATACCGAATATCGGTTATATTTCTTATATCTTCGCTCAAATACTCAAGGATTTGTATGTGATGGCAACCACTACAGGTCTTCCGCCCTACCTACCTGTGATTTGATATGGTTGTTTACGCGGGGTATTCCAGCAAAGTCTGTATACTTGGATGGTCGTTTTACCAAGATATGTTCCTCCCATGCGATTCATTCCATGTAAAGATGCACGCGTAGACTTCATTATATCTATCTCTTGTTATGAGCTGTTAGGATGAAGTCTGCGGCTGTTTAGCGCTCTTCCGTGGCCGAGATGAAAACCAGACAAATTTCCTTCCGATAACCAAGTAATGGTCATCTGAAACGCAGAACAGATGTGGTAACTGAAAACCATATAAAGCAACAGGCATGGCCAGGTTAAAAGCTACGGTTGATTCCACTGCACAAAAGCAAACAGCTCTGGTTGTTAATATCTGACAGCAATCACCAGCATTCGGTCATTCTGAACACGATCTTACTGGTTCACAATTGCTCCACTCCGAGCTTGCTGTTTTGTCATGGTAGTCCCAGAGTCCCGGTCGAAACGCGCACTCGCTGCTGCAACCAAAATCACCACCCCCTCCGCCAACCCATCCCCGAAGTCCCCCACCGAGAATCCAACCACCTCGGCCCTCCCGACAGCCTCCATAGCCACGACTGGTACCCGAAAGATCAAAATCCAGGTATCTGAGCTCCGCTGCAAAACCGTTCACTCGCCTTGCACCCCCACCAGTTCCTCTCCGGTCGCTGGGACTGCCCCCGCCACCCGTGCCTCTTCAGCCACTACCGCTCGTACATCGATCCCCAAGAATAACCGAGGAGCCAAGCAACCACGTGCTGTAACGGCCCCGTCAAAGTCCGCGCAGGCTCTTGAGGAACTTACTGATGCTACCCAATTCCATCGGATCCGGGGAGCGTGTGCTTCAGATTCTTGTGAGCCTGAGGATGGCGAGATTATCGAGAGTCCCGGGCAGGGTCGTTTGAGGGGTGGAGCGGGGTCGTCGAAAGCCAGCACTGAAGCTACCCAGAAGGAAAAGAAGAGTGTCGGGAAAGCCAAGGAAACGAAGTCTTCGCCTAAAGGTGGTTCACCCCCAGCTACCACCTCTGCCGACAAGCCTCCCCCAGCCAGCAAGCCCGCCAAAGCCAAAGCCACTCCGAAGGCCCCTCGCCGCAGCTACCGCTCCCAATCCCGCAAAAGTATCAACCTCCCCAGTCCCAGCCACGAGGCCTCGCCGACCAGTGTCCCCCCATCCCTCGCTATCCGTCACACTGCCGACCGCTTCGTTTCGTCTCCCATCTCACAGATGGCGGACCCGTCTTCTTCAGTCTCAGCTGGTCCCACCGATGTTGATTCCACTCCCCAAGCCACCAAAGACAGTATTGCTGAGGCTTCTCCGCGCAATGTAAGCCGCCCTGCGGATGTCAAGATTCCCCCGGTGAACAAGGAGTTATTAGTAGTCGCAGCCACGCTTTCTACCGCGACTCCTCGTGTTCGTACGCCTTTGCCTACTGAGGCTCCAAAATCTGCTCCGGTTCAAGGGAAAAGTCGTAAGAGGGGTCGTGACGTCGTCAAGGGTAACTCGCCGCCGCCTCCGGGGAAAAGACAAGCTAGTGGTGTATGTGCCACAGCACGTCGGTTGCCGCATGGGTATAATAAGACTGGGAAATCTGACGATCAAAGCAAAACGAGTGGACCCACGAAAAAGGAGAAAGGAAAGCACCGTGCTACCGCTTGTCTACCAAATATATCGACAATTGTGCAAGGCTCCTCTAGTAGTCAACAAGTAGTCCCTAGTACTGGCGCAACCGAGATCCGTAAGCCTTCGGCCGGGGATCGCCGACATGCTTGGGAGTACGGGTTTGTTCAACCTCACGGTAAACTCCACGGTGACACATCGGCCAACTCTAATATCTCAAACACCTCTACCCTTCCTAGTCTCCGCCCCGAGCCCCACCCCCGCAGTGACGGAGCAGATACGAATTCTGATGGGTCAGAACGGACTGTTACTCGGGATGTGAGCTTGGAATTCCTATACTCTAAGCTTCGAGCAGCGGAACCAGGTGATTTTACCCCGGGACTACAAAACTACAGACGTGCAGTCGGTAGTGCGGCAGCTTACGAAAACTCTGTCGAAAACCAGGAGTGGCGCCGGGCGAACCCTGATATTCATGGCCCGTCCTCGAGGCACCGGTTCAATTCTGATTCTGAAGGGTTGGGTGGGACGACCAGGACGCAGGTGACTCGTAATACCGACTTGCACAACGACTCTGTTGATAGACAAAGTAGCCCTGTTCGAGGCCATGAGAATGGGACGCCATATCATGACTTCTCGAGAGACCTCGCTGTTTATCAAATGAACCCGAGGGATTTCTCTGCGCGGGGAGCGTTCAGCCCGATGCTGTTTTCTGATGACCATACTGTTCTTACTTCACACCCGTCTAAGCCGCCGGTGGAAGTTCCAGTCAGGCAGGACCATGGAGATCGCGAAAGAAACTCTCAGGCCCCCAATTGTCCTTCTTGGCCGCCGAGTTCTCATGACGCTTCCGGATCAGCACCCTTGCCTCCTCGGACAGTTGTCCCTCCAGCTGGGCCGAGCAGGGATTTAGAGTCCAGTGGTAACACTCAGCCGTATTCATACAACACCTACCAAGAGTATCAGCCAGGCGTCACTTTCCGTCACAATTTCGATTATCGGCCTGGTCCTACTCAACTACAGGAGGCGACTTACTACATTAGCACTCCGGAAACTAATCACGATAGTCCCCCAAAATTACGTCATTCACCTCCGCCAGTGTCTGTTCCCGCGACCACGGGTTGGAGGTATACGCAGCCTGGGGAAACGCAAAATTCCCGCAATGACTATAACAACACAAGTCGCCTTGAGACATACACTAGTCAGCCCAATTCAGCCCCAGCGCCTGCGAATCCCGCACGAACCGCAACTTTCCCTCCACAATTGCCATCTTGGCAAGATCAAGAACCCAACCGGACACCGTCTTATCGCAGGAATGCGATGTCGGAGCAAATCAGCGACATGTGTGAGGAATTCTGGGCCAAGTACCGCACACTACCCGACCTCACCTCTCTGATCGAACTAATCAAGAGACATAGCCCGAATGGTGCGCAAGGCCTGGCTTTTCATGCGGGCGCCCATAATGTCGCGGGTGGTGGTTATCATGTGGGCGGAGGATCGCAGGGCCACGGTGGGGCATTTGTTGAGGGCTGGCCAGGTCATGCATCCGTGACGAATGGACAACAAATGCAAACCCCGCAACAGTATCCGCCGGCCGAGCAGTATCAAGGTAGCCCGCAGCAAATGCAAAGCCAGCAGAATCAGCAGCAGGGAACCGAGCAGAGAGGAGGGGGAGCGAGAAGAGGAGGGGTAAGAGAGACCCCGGTGGGTCCTAGGGAGACGATGCGGCGGTAATGGGGTTTTGTTCGGTTGTCGAGGAGTGCATGACGGAGGATTATTGACAGGACATCAGGGAAGTTAATCGAGTACATTTTGATAAAACAAATGCAAAAACAAGACGATGACGCCGCATTTCTGCCATTCATGATCAAAATCCCGCAGCCCTTTCCCTTCCATGTGTAGCAAGCGTACTTTCCCAATCCATCTACTAAAAAAACCTCTCGCACGAGTGCCTGTTCACAAACTATACGCCCATCACCCGAAAACCAAAACCAAGACAAACGGGACAAACGCCCACCAAACAAGCGGTGGATGGGCTTATCGCCTTCCCCCTTCTTCCGCCCAGTCCAGTCTACGTCACTGCCTCCCGTTTTTTCCGATTCGGCCACCGGCAGCACACTTGCGGTGAGCGAACGCGGAAACCGACAGATCCTGGCTTCATGTTAAGTGTATTGGTGACAAAGTGACACTGACAAAGACGTAGAGAAAGCTGTGCTCCTGCACCTGGCCAGCCAAAATTCACGAGTGTAGAGGTTGTGGAACCACACTTGGTGAATGGTAGGGTTAGGGTTGTAATCGTGTGCGACGTGACTGGTAATGGTCGGTTATGCCTGCCGTTTTTGAGGCCAGTGGACTATTCAGCCGGGCGGAGAGCTTGCTTGTGGATTATACGCAGAATCCTGTGAATGTACATACATTCATACATGTGTACAGCTACAGCCTCATGTTATGCATTTAAAGCCAGTGATCAGGCCATCATTATCGGATTGACGGTGTGAGTTCTATAAAGTTTCTATTATACCTTTGGATGCATACAGACCTCCCATCAACCAGACAAGCTAGGCTCAGACTTCCCCGCTGCCTTGCATAGATTCACCCAGCATCCAGCCGTGCTACAAACCTGCACTTACCCGCTCTCCCAGCCATACAACAAATCAACAAATCGGATCTAGACACTGACCCCAAGCCGTGGAGGTTAGGCATCTCTGCATCCAGCGTGTCCAGTTGGGCCATCGTGAATTCACCACCTAGCCGTGAGGTGCGAAAAAAAATCACCTATTACTTCTGCGGTTCCATCATGGGTGGCGTCGCCTCGTATGTGAGTGTTTTTTTTGGCGTCTGTGGCTTGACAAGTTGAATCCGTTGCTGCCAGCTTGTGTGGGATGGGTATAAAGAGGACTGTTTTACCAATCGTTCTGATCCCACATGTGCTATTCGATTTCTGCACTTTGTCGTTCCTTTCCCAAGTTTGATGCAGCGCTGTTTGCTGTTTAATCAGAGTCGTCATTACCTGCACAAATAACCCCAGGATCTACATCCGCACCCTGTACTGTACCTACATCATCAATGGCCTCCCCAACGCCCTCGACACACATGTCGCCCCAAGCGAACAAGCCCCCCGTCCCGGCTTCTCCCCCTGAAGACCCACAACAGCCCTACGAAATCTCCCGGAAAGCCCAATTCGGCGTCGCCCGAACATACAGCTACCCGGCGCCCCCACCGTCCCCTTTACAGCCGCGCGAGCCCCCCAAGGACGCTACTAAGAAATGGCGCCGTGACTTTTGTGTCCCCGAGCAGGTGTGTAGTTCCCTTCCACCGGCCTCGAACATCCCCACTGACAATGTCCCACGCCAGCTCTTCACTGTATCTCGGACGCCGGGGGCATCCCGTCTTGAGAGGCTTCCGCGGGAGGTTATTTCGTTGATTTATGAGTTTTTGACGGAGCCGTTTGACGCGGCGTGTTTGGCGAGGACGAGTCTTTTTATGTTGCATATTTGGGGGTCTCTTGACTTGCCAGTTCCCCGCTTCCCTCGGTTCTTCAACCCGTGCGCCGTCATCCCCGCCAGTGTCAACCGCGCTTTCATTGCAATGGGCTTCTACATAAGTCACTCAGTGCAGGATGATTCCTCGCCTGAGTATCCCCCCTTCGACGCACCCCGTAACTATCGGACCTGTCCTCATTGCAACAACCCCACTGTCCCCATGACGCACCAATCATGGACATCGGTCGGCCAGTCATGGCTCCTCCATGAGATGAAGCAGGGAATCGTCACCTACGAGCTAGCAAGTCAACTGTGGCAATACGTCGTGACGGCCTGGAGAACAGGGTACCTGAACATGTGCCCTGGTTGCTGGACAGTCCGGAGAGGCCGCGCGTGTGCTCTTAGGGCTTTAGTTCTTGCTGAGCCATGGAAGAGATTGAGACTTGGGTATGAAGAGATGGGAGGGAGGAGTGGTCGGTTGGCTAGTTTGAATCGGGTTCGGGCTCTTCGGCGGAGAGGTCGTTTGGTGGACGGGGACCAGAGAGAGGTTGAGACGACTGAGTAAGAGGAAGGGACTTTTGGGAGATGGCGTTTGGGTTGGCTTGTTGAAGGATTCTTTTTGTTAGTTTGGTTTCATATTTGTTTCTTCTAGATAGTTTCTGTCGTTTCCATTAATCAATCTTATATAGTTTTGTATATCGTCCCATCTACTTGCCCTCCTCAGCCTCCTCTTCTTCCGCCTTCTTAGCCTCCATCTCCCTCTTCTTATCCAACAACTTACTCAACTTCCCCGCCCCATTAAACACCCCATTCGTACCAACCCCACACGCCGCACAATTCGGATCTCTCCGATACCTCTTCAAAGCACACCCCTCACAAAAGTAATGACCACACTTCGTCACCACCGGCATCTTATAATCCCCCTTACAAATAACACACTTAAACGGGATCCCCTCCAACAACCTCCTCTCCGCCTCTTCCAACCCCCCTCTCCCCCCTCCACCAATCCATCTCTCCTCCCTATAATCTTCCCCCCAACTTTCTTCCCATCCCCCGCAACTTCCCACTCCCGATCAAGTTGCCAGCCCTGCAGGACCTGTTCGCGCGAGTGTAGGAATTTACAATTATCCCCGAACCCGCAGAAGCCCGTCTGTTTGTAATCCTTGCATACGTCCGGTGCATAGTCAGTCACCGTGATAGTCCGGATATTAGTCGGTGGTTTTATCGGGCCATGTGTAGATTTCGAAGATGCCACAGGGACTGGTTTCTCCGGGTCATCGAACCAATTCGTCGTCTTCGTAGCATCATTCGCATCCGACAACCCCTTCCTCTCCGCTACAAACACTGTACTTTTCAACCCGGAATCTTCACCAGTCGTAATCTTCCCCGACTCCGTGGTAATCAACCCGCCCACCCGTCTCTTCTTCCCCTTGTGAACTTCCACATCACTCCCGTCGCTATCACTCTCGTCGGAATCCGATGGTGGTGGCGGGGTAGCTGGTCTTTTCCGGATGGTCTTGGTTTTGCCCTTGCGCGATTTGAAAATTGGTGTGGTGGATGGTGGTGATGACATTTTTAATGGACTTTTATATGGTGATAGATGTGTGGATGATTTCATGTGCTTATACGGCTTTGAAATGGGGTGTGGTTGGATTTCGCGATGGCAGCTGGCGGATTTTGCTTGGCAGCTGACAGGGTATTTTAACAGTGCGGATACACAGTCTGGTCTATACGCACGGCCAACCTCGCACTGTTAGTTTCGCCCCTAGGGTTATAGACCCTACAGTCACATATAGATGACATTAAGACGAGCTTCTCATGCAGATGGCAGTGAGTTTGAGTGATTCTCTTGTCCTCAGAGACACCAATTCACGCTCTATCACTAAGGTTGTTTTAGTTGGGAGATAGCCACCTTCAAGAGACAGAATACCTGCATAACGCTGGGTTTCATAGACAGTGACAGCGTTCATGGCCTATCAAGATCCAACGATATATAATGCTGGTTGTATAGACTACGACAATACACTTCCCGTTCAACAGGATATCCAGATCCTCGCATCTAAGAATATCACCAAAACACAAAAACCCAACTGCCTATTCAAAAACTCTATTAAACCCTCTAACTTCCTAACATCCCCCGCATCAATCGCATATAAATACCCCACCCACTCTTCCCTTGAACACCTTCCTCTCTAGCTCCAACACCCTTCCATCTCCCCTCAAGTCTCACACACTCTCACAGCCAAGTCCTTCGTCACCTAGTTCCCCATGCTCACTTGTTTCTCCGCGCACGCTGGTCCTGAATATACGCCTGATTCTTCGAGTAAATCGTCCTGATAGGGGCCCTCGAGACAGATTCTTGAGAGGCGATTCTGCCTTGGCTTTCCCCGTTGCAAAGCTTCTCTAAGATACGTCTGTTCGTTTCTGGGCTAAGTTGGGTTTTCTTACGAGTAAGGTCCCTGCTTTTGGGGGTCCGGGTACTTCGAGAGCTTCTACAGTTTCCCGAGACCACCGAAGTATCCTTCGTTGCGTCTTCGCTGGCTACGCAGCTCGTCCCCTGAATCTCTTTAAGTTCGATGTCGACACTGCTTTGGGAGTTTCTTGCGTATTCCTCGCGACGACGAACAATCTCCTTTCGATGTTTTCTATAAATCTTTTCGACTGTTGACCGGGAGACCTTCTCCTGGATAGCAATAGAAGTGGGATCCGTAGATTTATACAGACTAGCTCGAATGCGCTCTTTGACTTCCGGGGGGACACGATTATTCGCTAGTCTGCCTGTGAGTTTCATACGCTCAGCATCAATGTAGGCTTTGTTGTTACGGTATATCATGGCCATGGTTGACCAGGGAATATTTTCATCGAGGCGAACGTTAGTTTGAGTTTCGCCGCGGGAAAGTCTGTATCGAATGCGAGCGATTGTTTCTTGGGTTACGCCTGGTATAGGCTCTGCATCGGGATCAGGTTGGAGGCTTCCTTGGGAGGGTGTAGGAGTGAAGCCTTCTACAGACAATTCACTCCCAGAGTCAGGTTGAGGGTTGTATGAGCGAGACGATTCGTTTATTGAAGACGAACTCTGAGAGACAGACTCGGAATAAACACTACCAGAGGAGGATGAAGATTCAACCTCAAGGTGTTGCTGACGCTCCATCTCACTGCCACTTTCTGACGCAGCCATCGAGGTATCAAGCGCACAAGGAGCAGCTGTTTCGCCCAGAGTAGAATAATTATTATCAGGCGGGGTAGTTTCATCCACCGCAATGGGATCCTGTGCTTCAAGCGCCTCGACGTCATGTGTCAATGGTTCCGCCATTTCGGCCCCACCAGAGTTCGCAGTCCCCAGGTTATCAGTCGTATCCACCTCACGAGAGTCTTTTGTCGGAAGTGGAGTGTCTGGGATACTAGCAGAGTCATCAATGGGTGCTGGACAAGCCGGCGTATTAACCTTGGGCAACGGCATAGGAACTGTGCCGTAGCTCTTGGGGAATAAGCCAGGTGTCGAGGCAGGATCTTGGTGACACGAAAGGACAGGGGCAACCGGAATACCACCCACCGGGGCCTGCGTCTGGCAGGGCTGTGTTTTCACGGTGCTAGAATCGAAGGAGACCGGCCTATTCAACGACCCACAAGCACAGCCCATAGCCGTGGAGGACCCCGGAGTAAGGAAAGGATAGGGCACATTATCAGGCCCCTGGAAAAAGATATTTGCCGTCCCTATGTTGAGGGGAGTCGTGTTATAGATTATGATGGGCTGAGCGGTACCAAGCGTAGATGGAGGCCACCCAGATTGCGACATAACTGGCGGATTGGCAATAGAAGAAGTTTCGCGACTTGGAAACAAAGTTTCTGAATAATTGGTCCTAGGTGGTTGAGATCTTTCCATTGTTTTCCCCGCTAGGAAACCTCTATCACCACCAATCCCACCAGCCAAAAGATCTGCCTGTGGTTCCAAGTTAACCCCTCCCGCGGTATTCAAGCCATACATCTCGCCCGTCTGTCCCATTGGGATATCTCCGACAGGTACAAAGCCCAGCTCGTTTTCTTTTCCAAGTTTGACTTGGGTAGTATCTGGAGCAGTGACATCTTCAAGGTGCGCGGGCAATGCCCCAAGATCAACCTGAGGGTCATACGACGAAATGGCATCTTCAGAGTGTGTTGACAATCCCCCATCGTCAACCCGCGTATCCCCCAGCGCACCCGCCTCCCCAAACTGCACAGGAACCCCCCCATCGTCAACCTGCGTATCCCCCGACGCAACCGCATCTTCAAAATACGTAGGAACCACCCCACCCTCACCCGATTCCTCCCCCATCAACCCATCCAGCGCCCCCGGCAAAGCCTATTCACCAGGTTCGCCATCGCCCAGCGGGACTCCATCCGGGAAGGAATCAGCCATTGTAAAGATGAATATACGTCGTGAAGTCGAAATGTTGGATACTTATTGTGTATATCTGTTCATGCGTTCTGTAAAGAATGGAGGGGTACTGGTTAGTTATACGTTTGTGGAGGGCGATTTAACATATGTACCTTGATAAATATAGCGACTATGAAGTGATAGTGTTTCTGTTTACTTTGAGGTTTATTACAGCCCGCAAGTCAACCATGTCCTATCGGTCTCTCCATTCCCAATTAGGTAGGAGCCTGCTTACCCCAACAACAAGGTTATAACACTCTCAAGGGACCAGCAGGAGATACACCAAAATCACATGAAGCAAGTCACCATATTCACCGCGACTTCACAAGCACATTCACTCCACTCCACTCCACTTCAAATGAAAACAAAAAACATTCATTACAAAAGAAACCTACAAAAGAAAACCAACCAACCAACCCAAGACAAAAGAAAAATGCTCTCCCTTCCTAGCCACCTAATCTAATGATCCCTCTTCAAATCCCCTCTACTCCCCCATCTACCGCCCCTCAAAGTGCCCACGTCATGTCTCCCATCACAGCACGCCCTAACATTTTCCACCCGTCCACTCTCCGCCTCCTGTCGTTCCAGAACCACTCTAAGGTCCTCGGCCGAGTCATGTGCCTCAAAGACGGACTCGTCGCGTCGAGAACTCATAAAGGAGCGCTTCTTCCGGATAGAAATGTGTGACGTTTGGGAATGTGGTGAATGGTGTCCGTGAGAATGCGAATGTGTGTGAGATCCTTGCATGTTGCCTGCCGACGCCCGGGTTCGTAACGATGTGAACGCGTTTCCGAGCCGGTCTGATATCGTCTGGATAGACCGTTTACTTTTCAGCGCCTTCTCCTTCTCAATCGTGCCTGTGGAAGGTAACCCAGGGGCCGGTGAGACGGAGACTGCACCGCCATTCTGCTCCGCAATCTGATGTGGTAATAACCCATGCGGATTCCGACTTGCTAATCGAGCAGTGACAGGGTCCGTAGAATAAGCCGCGACATGTTCCTCCTCTCTCCAACCTTCAGTGGTCCCCTCCTCAGCAACCCTCATAATGTTACCAGCCGAATCACCCTCTGCGTATCCTGCCCCATTATTGGTAGATGACCCACCACGGTGAAGAAGATACGACAGTGCGTTAAACCAAGTCTCATGACGCTGTCCGGTTTGACAAGTGAACTTGACCGTTCCATCAGCCGTCATAAGCATCATACTCTTCCGATGCAACCCTGGCGGCAGCGGGTTATCATCTGTAGCCACCCGCACCGCCTCGATTCTCGACGCCTTACAAACCACCTCACCCTTACGACTCAACATTGGATTCTCATCACACCAGAAAAGCATACGCATGTATGGGTGAATCCAGAAGTATCGTCTTCTGCGGGTACCGTGCGTATCGCCATTGCGACCCGCCCGTCTGGTATACTTCCACACAAACTCACCAATCATAACCTCCGTAACAGCAAGCATCATTCTAGGATCCACCTGTCTGCCACTTTCCATACCAAACAACCCACGCGTCATATCGAACCGCTGGTCGACCTCCGACGAAAACGACGATACAGACGACCGAGACTGTTGGCTATGCACGGTATTCTTCGACGGCGTCTCTCCACTAGGCCCATGCGAGTATCTCAAGCTGCCGCCCCTTCCAATAGAAGGTGGGACAGAAGAGCCAGGTGTTCTAGGCCGAGTACTACCCGACATATGTGTATCCCGTTCTCTCGCACGTCTAGCATCTTCCAGACTCTGCCGAATACTAGTCGAGCTTTGTCTGGCGCGTCTAACAGCAGGAACATGGGTCGGCGACGAGGCAGCCATGGAGTGCATCCCCGAGAACTGTGGACTATTCATCCCCGGAAGAGGCGAGTCATACTGTCCCCCAATGCTATCGACATCGTCATACGACCGACGAACAACGTGGAACTGCGTACTCATCCAGTCGTCAATCATATCCGAAGACACCGTAGTCTGAACCGACGAGTCAACCATCACCGCCTTCGGCTTAACCGGTGAGTTAAAGCTTCTAGCAGACCGAATAGTATTACCAGCAACCTCCTTCAACGGCCGCTGACTCTCAGGCGTAGCAGGCTCCGGCGTCTCATCAATAGACTGTCTCGTATCATCCTCGGCAATAACCAACTCACGGTCGTCATCCACCAATCTGGAAGTCGAAGTCCCCGCCGATCTCTGTCCACCTTTTCCAAAGAGCGCCGCAAACCGCTGGCCATCATCACTAGTAATACCAGCAAAAGGGTTCTCGACATCCAAAGGCATGACAAAGCCAGCACGCTTGGGACTCAGGGCCTGCGGCGTCAAGTCAACAACCGCAGTCATCTCTGATACAGATAGTCTAGCAGGGTTAGGTTTACCCCGCAGAGACCCGTTGCTAGCAAAGCTCTCCTTGCGAGGTGAAACCGAGACATTGGCATACGACATCTGGTTGTTCGTCCTCAACTTGGGGTTATACAGTGTACCAAACGACATTGTCGGCGCGGAGACCGGCGACGCCGCAACAACCTCATGAGTAACCTTAGAATACTCCAAAGGCGGCGGCGACACAGCCCTAACAGGCTCAAAAGACTGCTGCGACACACCCGAGAACCAAAGCGACGGAGGCCGCGAAGACTCAGGAGACCCAGAGAACGGCTCCAGAGATTCAGAAACAACCCTAGACGTTCCAAAGAACGGCGCGGGTCGTGACGGTGGTGGCGCAGGGAAGATGTCTTGCAGTTCAGATGCAGACATCCCAATAGGAGAATACATCGGAGCAGCAACACCCTTTGCAGGAGCCAAGTGGGTTTGAGAAACCTGCGATAGACCCAGGTTGACGTTGGACGCCATAGACGACCGGTTAGACGGCCCAGGCGACGGCTGCACAGTAGCATCGAACAACGAAGACAAAGCCAACGCCCTGGGAACAGGCGCACGAGCCCGTCTAGGCGACATGTGCAAGTCACCCGCTGGCGTGATACTCAACTCGGGTGTAGGCTCAACCGCTCTCACAGGAACAGGCTCATCATCATAAGCGCCCTTCCAAACGAAAGAAAGACGTGACGAGCTCCGCTGAGTCTGCTCAACCACAGGCTCGGCATCGGTAGCTCTAACCCCAGAAATACTCAACTCTGGCGAAATCGCAATGCCAACTCTAGGAGCAAAAGGCTTCGCCTCTCTAGACTCCATCGAAGAAACCGACAGCGCCGACGAAACAACCCGTGATCTCCGCTCAGGAGCTTGAGAAACTCCAGAAACACCAGAGAAGGTCAACCCCTTGGGAGTATTCAACGGTCTCGAGAAATGCACCGGCTCATGCTGAAGAGCTTGAACGCCAGACATGTTCAGAGACGGCCAGAGGCCAGAGGCAACCTTGATGGGTTCATCACCATACTCCGAGACAGAAACCATCGACAACGGACGTGAAGCCCGACGAACGTGGGCAGGTTCCTGTTCATTCTGGTAGACACTGGAAACAGACAAGCGAGAAGGCAGGTGAGGAGCTTTACGCACTTCAACCGGCTGCTCCGAGACAAGTGCCGTGAGCATGGAAATATCCAAGGACGGGATGGGAACACGCTTCTTGGGCATGTGAATAGGCACATCATTTACGTCCTCGAAGAAACTAGCCGACAACCGAGGGTGATCGACAACCGGCGCAGCAACCACGACAGGCTCCCTCTCTTCGACGAGAAGTCCCGAAACAGACAACTCAGGAAGAACAGGCTTCTCCTTGGGAGCGGCGACAGGGCCGTAATGTTCCTCTACCAGACCAGAAACCATCAATGTAGGCTTAGGAACCTTAACCTTAGTCTCCAAAACTGGCTCGTGGTTCTCATGGTGATGGGTGGACATGGCCAGGGTAGGACGCGGGGCTCTAACCTTTGGCACAACCTCCGGCTCATGGTGCACCTCACTAGCTGAAGACATGCTAAGAACAGGCTTAACAATCTTCTCTCTAGCAAGCACAACCGGCTCCTCATGTAACGCCTGGAACGCCGTCGAGATAGACAACTCCGGTGGAACAATCTTCTCTCTAGCGACAACAACCGGCTCCTCATGCAACGCCTGGAACGCCGCCGAGATAGACAACTCCGGCCGAGCAATCTTCTCCTTAACAACGACCGCCGGCTCAGTATGAACATCCCGATGCACATGCTCCAACGACACCCTCGAGATCTCAGGCAAAGCTGCCACGACCCTAGGAACCGCCACAGGCACCTCTTCAAGCTCGCCAAGACCCGTCGTCATCTCCAAGATCGGAGCTGCAGGGGCAAGTTGTTTAACGGGGGAATCACCCCGTTCCTCAACATTCTTAACCACCAAAATCGGTGGCCGGGGCGCCATCAACGCAACAGGCTCGTAATCCACGATGGAATCAAAAGTAACTAAAGACAACAACGGCGCCTCATCGTCACTCTCGATTTCATCCGTGTTCATCCCCGCATCAACCATCAACATACGTCTCATCGAGTTAGGGATAGCCAGCATCCGGCCCCTCTCAGGGTCAAACGGCGCTTTACCTCCCGACATACTCAACATATTCAACTGCTGCTGCTGCTGTGGTGAAACAGACTGGTGATACAACGAGGAAGGCGACATGGTACCCTGGCGACTTGGCGTCTCCATGAACGAGGAATCTCCTTCCGACTGCAAATCCTGCAACTCGGCAAACAGAGACACATGGCCAACACCGTGCTGCGGTGTCCCGTTGGTGCTACTATTGGTAACGTAACTAGCAGGCGAGCTCATGAAGTTCGGCTCTTCACTAACCGTGCGCGAACGGTAGCCTCGTTGGAGAGCCTGCATACGGGCACGACTGGCGGGGAGTGACGGGGTACGAAGAGTAGCTTCGACGTCCATGGTGGGAGATAACGGGGAGGTAGGCGAGGAGAAGTCGTCAATATCATGAGAGAATGAACGACGAGATAACCGTGGCTGAAGAGCCCGAGGACGTCTCCGCTCAGCAGCCCCCTTTGATGGTGACTCCGTCTCAGTAAGCACATCTGAATCTTCCGAAGAAAGATCCTCAGCACCTGTGTGGAACGCGCCATCAGTATCCGTGGCACTGTTTAAGTACCCTTCATCGAGTTCACCACGGGCCAGGAGCATTGCCGGGTCACTATCATCCCGACCATCCTCAGTCTCATCATCCTGCGCCTCATCAGCCGTCTCAAAGCAGTCGCTCGTATCGTTGTTATCCGATTCAATCGAGGGCAAGGGAACATCGGCGTCAATAGGCACACGAATGGCACTCCGTCTGAAGTTGGAGACACTTCTCTGGGCATTATCAGCCGTGACGGTACCAGTAGACGGGGCAGGGGAAACACGGGCGCGAGTACGGCTAGTACTGGGGCTAGGAGTTCCAAAGAGACGACGACTAGTGTTAGGCCTAGCGCGCTCGACTACCTCTTCATCCTCTTCGTCATCCAGATTGGCATCTTCCCAGTCATTATCCATGATGACCTCTTCACGAGATGTCCGATGAGCACCGAGAAGACGGTTAGAAGATGGCTTCCGGTAGTAATCTCTAGAGCTAGAAGTTTCATTCTTCTTGGACTTTCTCACCGTGACATTAGCAGCCCCATTAGTAGGATCCTCTCTCAACTTCTCCAGTTCATCGCGCAAGTCTTGTACAATCCTCCGCATCTCCAACTTCTCCGTCTTCTCACGATGTAACTGTGTCCGCTGCGACTGAATGGTTCTCTGGGCGTGAAGTAAGGAAGTCTTGAGAGTCTCCGACTCCAGCATGGCATGGCGAGGGGTATTCTTGACAGGAGATGGCGGTGGCGAGTGCTCGGGAGTAGCCGACTCAGCCACAAGCGCCATATCGTCGTCGCTATCGTCGTTGTCATCTGATCTCTCAAGAGTGCGTCCTCTGGCGACAGTAATAGCCTTTGCAAGCTCAGAGTTTTGACGGGTAAGCTCTTCAATCTTACGGCGCATGTTGGATGACTCCAACTCGGCAGTGGCGATGGTACGCTTGGCGGTTCCCAACTCGATATCGTGAGCCTTGGCCTCTGAAGCATGGTCCTCAACCAACTTGGCATGAACAACCTTGACCTCATCGAGTTCTCTCTGGGTAGAGTTTTTCTCAGCTGTAACGATAGCCAATGATTGATTCAACCGCTCAATCTTGGACAGACTCTCCTTTTCCTTATTCTCGAGCTCAAAAACTCTTGTCTCAAGGTTCCAATTTTCCTCTCTGAATCTAGTTTCACTCTCATCGCTCGTCTTGAGTCTCTGCATGAGAGATTCGGATTCCTGTTCCAGCTTGGCATTGGCCTCGTTAAGGTCGCGCACCTCACTTTCCCTCTCCTCCAACAAATTCTGTAAATCGCGAACCTGTCGGAGCAACGAGGTACTTATCTCGGCGGCAAACTCGATATCTTTGACACGATTAGCCGGCTGGTTCCGTAAGCGCCGGTTAGATGGCACTGTCAGCTTGGTGGGGGAATTAGCCGCCATAGACTCAAACTTAGAGGGCGAAATGGAGCGCTAGAAGACATCAAAATAGTTAGTACTCAATCCGCGCACTAGCCAAACTTGTCAAAAATTAAACATACTCTTCCACGTGTCTCATTTACAAACGGCGAGGTATTGCCACCTTGATCTCTCTCCGTACTAACAACCCGTTGTTTCGGCAAGAAAGCTCTCGCCGTCTCTTTAACAACATCATTGTATTCCTTTTCCAAATCATTTAATTTCTGGCGAAGCGCCGGCGTAATCTGCACCGCACCATCCCAATCTTGAATGCGCTCAAGTTCCGTTTCAACCGCCGTTCTCTGCTCAACCAATTGCTGGCCCAAATGGGCAGTTTCCTGGAGCCGTCTTTCCGTCTCGGCAAGGTGAGCTTCCAGGGCGCGCTTTGCCTGTTCTGGGGAAGAACCGGTAGTGAGCGAAAAAGCGTCGATATCGAATTGTGAAAAGCGGTGTCGCGGGGGGCGCAGCGAATCAGAATGTGAGTTTATCCCCAGGCCATTAGTCTTTGAGGAGCCAGATTGAACGGCTGGCGAAGCGTGTGTAGAATCAGCATCAAACGAGGCATCCGACGGGAAACTGTCATCCCGTGGCGACGACATTGGTAGGTTCCCCACGTGGTCATACCGAGCAGGGAGGTCTCCTCCGTCATCCATAAACGGATCAGTTCCGCCCGCAAATTCCGTCGCCGCGGCCAATGATGGCTGCTGGCGCGAATTCGACGACATGGCGGTGTTCTAGAATGCAAGGAGCTCGCTCATCAGTGGTGAACAGCTTTGGAGCGAGCGTTGGATGTGGAGATGGGCGAGGTGTATATGTGTTTTTGACGGGGTACAAGTCGGGAAGCTGTGGTGACGTTCGGGCGTTGGCTGATGTGTTTGTGAGACGGGTATTTTTGGTGGAACTGAGAGTTGTAGTGAAATGAGCGGGCGCGTTGGTGAGTGTGTTTCTAAGAGACGAATGCGGTGATGTATGATGGATTGCGCGTGCGTATGTGTGAGTTGTTCGACAGATGTGGGAATGTAATCGGTCGGAACGCGACAGTCTTAGGGACGGATGGATCGTTAGTATGTATGTACCAGACAATGAGTGACTTTTCCTGCATGTGTGTACTTCTGCAAGGAGACAACCAAACATGTATGTACAGATTGTATGCACAAGCGTGCACTGCAAGTTTTCGCAAAGCGGTTCCAGTGACTAACCTAGGTTTTTCGCGTGTCTATTCTAGAAACAAGTACAAACGACAATGAAAATGAAGGATGAAGGAACGACTGATGATTAAGTCGAATGAACGGTTATGTAGCTTTAACTAACTAACCAAGAAAGAAAAAGCAACCCAAGCAAGCAAGCAAAAAAGACAATGAAGAAAACAGAAACGAACGAAACTCCTCTTGCACATACACACGGAAAACAAGCCGATAGAGTCTAAGGATTGTCTCGGTGACTGTCGTGGTGGTGGAAAGAAGGGAAGAATTGACCTTTGTCAAGATATTCTGGGACGTGGTTTACCTCTGGGTCTGGGGTGGATGGGTATCGGGGGCGATTGGTGGCTCGTGAGGCGGGAATTTAGTGGGGAGGCAATGATGTTGATGAGTGAGTATGTCTGTATATGGACGAAAATAAATATAGAGAGAGGGATTGAGGCACGTAGAATGGGAAGGGAGCTAGGCATATGTGATGTATAGATTCAAGAGTCTAGGGCATCAAGTTTGTGATATCAATCTGTAGAAACCATAAGGATAACGCGCCAAACTAAACCATTGACAAGTAGTGTGTATACTAGACAACTCCCAAAGGCATGAGTGTTGAAATTCCCGTCATGCGTGGATCCCTGTTGTTTATTTACGCAGCTCTTTACAGCCGTAACGCGCTGGCATGATTGGCCCGCTTGTTTATTTTTCGCCCTGTATCTTGGCCTTTGGACAATGTTGAAACCATGTCATCTTCAAAGGCTGTCTAGAAATCCATTAAGTGCTCGCATGTTAATCAAACTACCCTGTCCCATCTGTCTCCTCCGGATCGTCCCTTTTTCTATCGACATCACGAGATCCCTAGAGCTGATGGTCGGAGCTATCAAGGTATGTATATATTTTTCCCCTATCTTGATATATAGAGGTTGTGGTTTCCCCTATGTCGAGCTAAACACAAGGTAACCTACCGAAATTACCATAAGCGATACTAAGGCAGACATGCACTTATGCTAGGCAACTAGCTGATTCCAGACCCTAATGTGTGTATCCGAACCCTTATGTTCATGTAACGATGATGCATCTACATAGCAAATCTAATCTACAATATCTCAAAAGATATCTATATTCTAAGAGATAAAAGAAACCAAAAGACAAACATGTCATAAAAAACATTACCTTATGATGAACGTGATGGGGCACTGCGTGGACGATGCCAGAGGGTTGAAATTTTTGACCAGAGTTTTGCAGTTTGTCTGGCGATAGGGCGACGTGGAGATGGTTCAGGGATGCGGACTGGAGAGACAGTGACAGGATGAGTGAAGATTTGTCTTTGTTTTTGGATAGGCGGTGGAGATTGTTGCGGGGTCTGAATCTTGGGTGTTTCCGGAGTCTCCGGTGGTGGTGGTGGTAGTGGTAGTAATGGCGGCAAGCTTTCCACTGGTGCCGAACATGTAGGTCTCATCGTCGTCTGAGAAGCCTTCCTCTTCCTCTTTTCCTTCGTTTTCAGCCCCGGGATATACTCTCCATCACGTCCCAACAAGCCGTCAGCCACGGCATCCAAATCTGCACCATGCAGAATCTTCAAATCCCCAGAAACCTCTTCCTTAGCCACACTGTTAGTCCCAGCACGCAACAGCCACACAATCAACTTACCACAAGCCTCCCGAACGCTCCCCGGCCCTCGACGACACGGAGACTATCGGCATTCATGACGAGAGCCAGGGTATCCGGTTCGGTGCTCCATCGGGCGATGTCGAAGCGGGGGGTAGTTTTTTCCGGCTGAGCGTCCTTGTGGCCGGCGGGATCGCCGGGGGCGTTGGGGCCGGTAGCGGTGATGAGTGTGTTGTTTTGGAAGAGGGGCGGAGATGCTGGGAGGAGAGTTGCTACGGCGTGTTCGATGATGGGGCGGAGTTGGTCTTGGGGGGTTTCGCAGAGGGCGTCGATCCAGATGTAGCGGATTCCAAGGGATATGGAGACTTTTACGGCGTCTCGCCAGATTTTGGGGAGTCCGTACCAGGGGACTTCTTGTTGATTACGGGCTTCCGTTTCCGGGGTGGTAAAGGATTCGTGTTCGGTGATTTCGCCGGGACAATAGGCTAGATAGAGATAGTTTCCTCTATTCACTGAAATGTCAGTGGGAACGACACGGATAGCAATGCCGCCATTAGGTCCCCAAGTTCCTTGAAGTAGTGAGATTTCCACAAGACGTTTTGGATAGCCTTTGATTGTGCGAACGGAGTGACAGCGTTTATCACGGCATCGACATGGCTTTTTCCAGGGAAGTATAGCTGCTTTGTTTAGAGGCTTGGTGGGTCTTGTTACCAATGGGACGGGATCAGGTTTATGATTTGGATGGGAAACGGGAAAGGAAGTAGGGATGGATGCAGTTCCGGGGGCGGCATCATTGGCGAGGAACATGATTGTTCTATGAGCGGCGGTGGATCTTGGAAAGCGTGGATCCGGGAGGTTTTTGGTTAAGAATGATAAAGAAGGAAGTGGTTCAGACGGAGATGGGAGACCTGGGTTGGCGATGTGAACGCAGTGTCGACAGATTGTTTGGACGTTGATGATATGGCCTATTCTAAAAGGCGTATGTAAAAATGGATGAAGTAGGGGAAGTGAAGAAGGAGTGATGTTTCCGTCATCTGTTTCGGTGGTCTCTCCGGAGGCTGAAGCGGAGATGGAGTTGACTATTGGTATATCAATGTCCATTGACTCTGATAAATCCTCTTCAAGAGGTTTTGATAATGGGGCAGTGACATTATCGATGAATTCCGGGGAAGGCTTTGATGGGATGATGTGAGAATCTTGAATCCAGGAAGTTTGTTTCTTACTTCTCAGACGCATATGAAGATTCCTGGTAGTTCTTTTCCTTCTTGACTCTTCAGAACGTGGTGATTCATTTCCAGTAGAGGAAGAAGATATCCTTCCCGGTGTCCTAGGGACTAACAATGCTGAAAGAGCTTGAGACATGAGGTGTATATGAAACAGACAAAAGACAATGATGATGTCGATATCAATGGAGGTAGAAAACGGGGTAAAAGGGATTTGTAGATATAAAAAGTGCAAGTGGAAGTGAGTCTTGAGCAAGACACGTGAAAAAAGGAAGAAGAGGAAAATAAAAGAAGAAGAATAGGAAAAAGCGTAATAGTCGGAAAGCATATCTCGCGTATGCATAAAGACAAGGCTATCAGGTATGCAATGAAGGAGGGTAGGCCAAATCAGTTCAGAGCGTACAGAAGGAAGGAATGACGATGACGATGATGATTACCAGAGAACCAGAGTGTGTGTACAGTATAAAATAGAGTGTGTGATTCTTGAAGGACAAAATAAAAAGAAGGAAGGAAGAAAAGAAGGAGACAAGAAGAGAAGAAGAAGGCAATGACGAGAAAAGAAGATGTACGGATTAGGGAGTTTACTATGTTGTAAGGTATTGTTAAGCGGGCCTCTTTTGCAAGGAAAAAAGGAGGATAAGAAGGATTTTTTTTACTTCTTTTTTTTTTCTTTACTACTTTCTGGGTGATGATGGAGTAGGGACGTGGATTTTTGACGAAGCTAGATATGTAGGGTGGTCTTGTATGTTTGGACATGTAGTTTAAGGGATAAAAAGAAGTCTGAGCGAGATCGAGGCGGTGAGGTTTTTTTATGGCATGTGGTGGTAGAAAGAAGAAGGTATTCTACGTGTGTATGTGCAAGTCTTTTTTTTGCTGCTGTCAATGTGTCAAGGGAAGTGACGATATTCGGTCTGTGAAAAAAAGGGGCAGGAAGGAAAGAAGCGTGAAAGAAGAAGTGGGGAATTTAGTTAGTGTGGATGATGATTGATAGGAAGGAAGGTACGAAGTAAGTGTGAATTTGGGTATATGAGGTTGTTTTTTTGGGCTTTTCTTTTGTAGAGAGTGAGTTTGAAGGGGTCGTTGGGTTTTCAATCACGATTTTAAAGATTTAACATGCTGAGAATCGAAATGGAGATGGTTACATGGAATGAATGACAGGGCAGATTTTTGTTGCAAGTCCTGACGTCATAGAGTAGTGTAGGATCGTCAGGTAAGGATTCCAATCCTTTGGGGTTTGGGGACGAGAAGAAAGAGGAGAGAAAGGGCAGATTTGTGGCGAAAAAGGCAAGAGATGACGAAATTTGGGGGTATATGGTGGAGAATTGGAATAACAGAGTAATATATATATCCAGCGTGATAAAACCCACTTGAAAAGTCGAAACATCTAATCAACTCTTTCAAAACAATCTTCCTCTAAACTCCCCAAATACCCACAACGCACATCCCCATTTTGAGGCCAACTTTTCCAAACCCCAAAATGCTCCTCCCCATCCCACCCGCCACGCACACCACCCACGCATCCTCCTTCCTAAATACTCCCTAAAGAAACTAAAAAAGAAAGAGCAAAAGAAAGGAAGGAAAAAAAGGTCTCCATATCCCACGTCAAATCAATGACGTATGACGGTTTCTTATTTTGGGGGTTCGGTGTAATCTATCCCGAAAGGGAAAATACAAGAGAAGACAAGAGAAGATACTCCTGATGAGTAAGCAAGATAAAATGTCGGAAAAAAGAATTGACCGATTGATTTCTTTTTTTTTTGTCTTTTTGAGTGTCAGGCGGATGAATGGACCGGACGGGGTTTGTTGGTTTAGTAAACAATGAATGGATGTAAATCCAAATCTCCCTGAGACGAATCCTTGTAGATATTCCTTGTTGGTGAATGATTGTATTGACCAAAAAAATGGAGGCATGTGTGTCTGTACATAGCGAAAAAAAAAAGAAACGAAACGGAAAAAGCACAAAAAAGAAAACATAGAAAATCTCGCGATAATATCTAATACCCCGTAACTGTAACGCCAACCCTCGCTTCTAAACAACTTGTCGGAATATCCACCACCGGCCATAACTCCGAGCGACTTCCAAGTTCCAACGTCCCATCAACTTGCCACACTGGCGACAATCGTAACGGGTTAATCCGCGGCTCAACCAAGCCCTCCTTTCTCTTCCGATCTTCCCCGCGCCGCAAGTTATTCTTACTTTTTGGGACGGCCGGGACGAGGGTAGCGGGGGTCATTGCTGAGTTTCCGGACATAGCGCCGAGGGTCATGCGACGGGAGTTTTTTGACCGGGGGGTTTTTGAGGGGGCGGATCGGACGGTCATGTAGGATGTGGAGATGTCGCCGAGGCCAGCGTGTTCGAGGAGTTTCAGGGTCGCCTCGGGGAATGCTTGGCCGGGGGGAAGGACAAGACGGGGACAGCCTATATTGACGTAGCGAAGAGATGGGGAGAGACCAAAGAGCTCGAGGTCTTCATCGTCTATGATTTCTCTAAATGGGTTCTCTGTAGCCACGGCGGCAGTACGGGCTGTCCGGGGACGAGCTAGGTTGGGAAGAATCACGGAGATGGGGGTAGTCGTGGGACCCTCGGGAATGACGATGACACCCCAATGTCTAGCTGTGGCCATTGCACTTGAGATATCCAGATCTGCATCGCGGGCGGCGGCGTGGAACATGGGGGATTCCTGGAAGGAAGCGACACTTCCGTAGAGAGCGTAAAAGGTACGGCCGGAGATGAAGACGGCGGGGATGGGTTCTATTACCGGGGGGATGGGCGGGGGAGATAAAGCTAGCTGGGTGGGTGTTTTGGGGGTATCTTGGGTTTTCTTGTCGTCGTCGGATAAGAGGGATATGTCATCTGGGTGGCCCCATAGACGCATGGTACTTTCGGTGATGACCTCGGAAAGAGTGAGATTTGTTCGTCGTGAGTTGATGTATTCTGAATCGGTGGTTTGTAAAGAGGCAGCCAGGGAACTTTGAGAGGTCCATGAACCGGCGGACATGTGGGGACTTAGAGGGGGTGTTTCTCCGTGGTGGGTTCTTGTTGCCGGTGTTAATGGGGATACAATGGTTTCGAAGACAGAGTCATCTTCGGAGTAGACACTATCTTCATCATCGGAGTCGTAGGTGGCTTCTATCCTTGGGAGACCGTTGAAATGGGGAAGTTCATCAGTGGCACAAACCAACCTCATTCCTCTCTGTAGACACTCATTCAAAAGGGTCAAATCCCTTTCAATATCGACGACGGGTGGTACATCCTCTGGACAAAGCTGAGGTTGAGTTCCCTGCCGAATAACCGAGCGGTATCTAGGAGAAGCTCTAGGAGGTCGTGCGCGTGGCGGAATAGGTGGCCGGCCAGCCGGCGTTATAGGTCTTTCTATAGAAGATGCGCGACTAGAAGGGGCAGGTGACAGGTCTCGATGGGACATTTTTTCTCTAGAAGTTCGTCTGGGGAGTAAAGGACGATTAAACGAGACTGGGGGCTGACGAGAAGGAGACTGCGAAGGGGGAAGAACGACGGTGTTTGTGCGGGAATGGGCGGGCCGTCTATGGTGGGGAAGATCGGTTGATCGGGTTTGTGAGCGGAGATGAAGGATACAGAGTGGGTTGTTGTTGGTAGTGAAGACTGTTGCGCGGTAGCGACACGATGGCGTGGAACATGAGATTGTGGGTTCTGAAAAGGAGGAAGATGATGATGGGCGCTGGTTGGAAAGGGCGGAGACTGGTCGTTTTTGGGAAAGTGATGGAGACGGCGACGATGGCGGTGGTGGTGAAGAGGACCCATCATATGGTGATGGCGTAGGTTGAAAATAGTAATCCTGTGGTAAAAGTTAGTATGGAATATTTTCCGCGTGTTGCCGTTACGGTTGTGTCACGTCAATGAACGAACGGAGAGGGTGGTTCATTAGAGACATTATGAAACGGGCGAGACAAACGAACGTACCATTTTGAGAAAAGATGTCTTATGAGGAGGGAGAGCAAGACACGAGGGTAATAAGAAAGTGAGCAGAAAAGAAACAAGCAACAAAAGAAGTGAATGAAGAAAAGAAAAATACGCAGTCCAGCAGTCGTTTATTCACGGCATCTAAGAGGGTGTGGGTTCCTTCAACGCGGATGGTGGGAACAGGGCGTTTATATGGACGGAACTAACAGAGATTACCTGTTGGATAACAAGCTCTCGCTCATGGGGGGGAGGCAGCGACCAACTTCTTTTTTTTTCAACGGTGTTCGTTTCTACGGTTCCAAGTCCCCTCCCCTAGATCGCCAGATCTCAACGAGACTCCCTGTATGGACATACGAACGGTCTGGCACCCCTGGTCCTGGTCGGAGTCGGTAACACTCTAAACGGGGCCCCGGGGCTGGTCTGGGTGAGGATGGAAGTGACAAATCATGATGGATGGATGGGTGGAAGTTGCTTTTGGTGGTAATTAGTAGGGTAGTAGGGCGGTAGGGTAGGGAGGGGGAGGAAGGAAGGAAGGGAGGAAGGAAGGAAACAAAACGAATTCTGTAAGTAATATCGGGGATATTTCTTGGAGTGGATTTGATGAAGGTAGGGACATGCGTGTGTAGATGGATGAGTTGATTTGGTCGGTTTAGGTGTGTTAGTTTGAGTATCAAGTAAACCGACGGTCAGTACATAGTTCGACCGTCTTACCATCTTACTATGTCTCCATCAACCAAGGTCAATCACCATCATCTCCCAGAAAATCCAATTCACCGCCTCAAACAAACACTCATCATCCATTTCCTCCCAATCCATGAATAATCTCCGTTCATGGCAAACCATGTAAATCGTCGATCATCTACCCGATTAACTAGTTATCATTAGGGGGTCCCTCGGTAATGCCTCAAGGTCCAGAACAAAAGAAACAAGAAAAAAAAACGACACAGCCAACATAACATGGAAGACGAAAGAACAATCACACTTGGAAAATCTGTCTTCAAAAAGAAAGACAATCACGAACTCAAAGGGATATCAAAAACTTCCGAAAATACCGGTGGCGTTTAACCTTCGGAACTCCCGTCATATTTGGCTTCTACACTTACGACATATGCAAATAGACGTCCACTTACACTCCATCAGCATCATGTCTGTGCACAAAAAAAACAAGTCTTTCATCTTTCATCTAATTCTCCTGCACAGACAAACTTATTCATTATTCTCATGTCTTAAACAAAAGATCTTTTACCCTGTTCATCACCATCACATTTCTGAAACCCGCCACCAGATTACTTCGTCTGTCGGGTAGGGTCACGGTAACCCTAGCATATGAAAGAGTTTTACGGGCGTTTTTGAGGGAAGATGAGAGAATTGATTGAGTGATTGACGGACGGACTGGGTAAGGGGACAAAATGTTGGTTAATCAAAAGACTGGTATGTTGGATGACGTGTATATTTAGAAAGTGGACTAATAAAGGTAGCTATCCGGACGGACAAGGTGTTGTTGACGCCGTATTCGAGATATCATGTATCCAAGTATCATGGATGGATGTCGACGCCGGCGTTGTTAGAGGCTACGGGGTCTGAACAGTTGACTCTTGAAGAGGAATTTGAAAACCAAGAGAGTTGGAGGGTTTCAAAGGATAAGTTAACATTTATCCTTTCTCGACCTTGTGACTCTGTCGTCGCTGGGGTATCGGATGGTGAGGATACAATGATTGGTGATATCAACATCTTCTTATCCGAGGTACTCCTCTCCGACTCCGACGAAGACACTACAGCGCCCGCAGGTGCTTGTTGTTCCGGCTCAGCATGTCACGCACACGGCGATGAGGAAAAATTGTATACCGCTGAAATCGACATCATGGTAGCTGAAGAGGGGTCACGCAGAGGAGGGGTAGGAAGTGCGGCTGTATCAGCCATGTTAAGATATCTTGCGAACCATGAGGGGGATGTCATCAAGGAAGTTGGAAATACGGGGAATGGAAAGATTCTGGAGGTTGAAGCACGGATTAAGATGGGAAATGAGGGGAGTCAAAAGCTTTTTAAGAATTTGGGATTCGAGCAGAGAGGGGAGGTGAATTACTTTGGAGAAGTTAAATTCGTTAGTGTCTCGTCTTGGAGAGGTCTTGAAGTATCTGGGTATGAAGAGGTGGAATATACGGGACTACCAATCTAATAACTTTTCTCTGGCTGCTAATAACCCCGTTCCAGTGGTATCTCTCCTCTCATCACTTCGTAACCGTTGAAAATAAACTCTACAATCCAAACTACTACACTGCACATCCTGCCCCTCCACAATCCCCGTACAAACCCGACAAGTCGCAAGAATCTCTCGTTGTCTTCTCAATAACCCATTAATCCGATACTCCACCGTTTCCAACGCCTTGCTTCTTTCCGAGAAACATCCCCCGCAG
Organism: Huntiella abstrusa; assembly: GCA_025685495.1. Lineage (NCBI taxonomy): Eukaryota > Fungi > Ascomycota > Sordariomycetes > Microascales > Ceratocystidaceae > Huntiella > Huntiella abstrusa. The sequence goes on along the minus strand of JAJNMT010000286.1, from coordinate 341,150 downwards.
ATAAGTACCTCATTCGGAACACCGCCTGGAACTTTCCTGTGGCAGAGAATACATGATGCGAGACCCATGTATCGTTCGATTGTAGGCCCTTTGCTGACGGATATATGTGCTCTTCGAACCTTGGGCATCTCGGCGTACCATGTGGCGGAGGAGACTCCGAGGAGGTTTAGGAGTCGGTCGAGAGGGGGGATTATCATCTTGGTGATGTAATATTCTCCATCTAACAGGAGACCTTTTTTAAGGACGTCTTCGGGACTGACTGCCCGATCTACGAGACGAGAACCAGGTGGTCCGGTAACGATACAATAAGCTACTCGCTCTCCGTATTCCGCTACTGCCCTCGGATCTCGAAGCATTTTATCCATGGCTACAGTGACGCCCGCTGGGAGAACGGTGGTATATTTTCCCAACGGACCCGTCTGTTTATCTGAATATACACCCAACTTGACCTCCTTTGCGAAACAAAAGTCTTTGATATGCACCTGCCCAGAAAGGATCTTGGTACACTGGTCCGTAAAGTACTTCTTCACAAGACTAAGATCATTCGTATCGAAAAGAATCTTCAGAACCTTTTCTTGCACACTTTGTGTAGCAGGGACGTTATCTCTCCGAACCGTCTCTATCCCTTTCGCCTCAAACACCGGCTTTTCCTGCCCCGCATACTCCCATTTATACCCCACATACCTCTTCTTCGCCACCAATACACACGGCTGATAAATCTTCTCAAACTTAATCTTCACCGGCGGCGGATTCCCCCGCGTAATATCCCTCTCCATTTCCCTCGCAAGTACAAAAGCCTCTTCCCTCGTCCGTCCCGGCAACCTAATAAACAACGAGTCTGTATCCCCATAGACCACCTCTGCAGCCCAGTCTGATCGTGCGTGGATCTGGGAAATTGCTTTTTCGAGCGTTTCTCGTCCGGTTTGGACGATGGCGTCGGCGATTTCGGAACAGGGCATGCGGCCGGAGTAGGAGGCGGAGGTGTATCCGTAGGTTACGTTGGCGAGGAGTTTGAGGGCGAGTTGGCGGTTGTTTAGGAGGGAGGTTAGGTGGTTGTTGGTAGAGGTTTTGAGGGATGCTTTTAGCATTTGGCGGGTAGAGAGCAGTTCGCGGAGCATTTTGGCGAGTAAGGAGGTGCGGATTTGGGGGGTGACGAAGAGGGCGTTGTTGGGGGATATAGTGATGTAATCCTTTAACAGTTCTAGAATACCTCTCTGTCGTTTATATTCCGTAAAGCCCATCTTATTACTCTCTCCCACGGGAACCAATCGTCCTAGATACGTCGAATAACAATAATTATACGCCACCATTAAACTCGGATACAGGCTTTGAAAATCCAAGACAACCACCGGATCCTGATAGAACCCCGACCGCGGCTCCATGACTAACGGGAGACACTCCAGGGCATTTTGGCGCCCTACGTCTTCACGACTAGGCGATGGGAGAAGAAAGTTCTCGGGGTGTGAGATTCGCGATATCATGGATTCTACTTTATATTGGGAACCGCGGGTATATACGGCTGAGAAGTCTATCCCGAGGATACGTGCCTGTTCGCGGGTTCGTGGGATGAGATCGTTGGTAGTGAGGATTTGGAGATTCAGAGTTGTTAGGAGGGTGTAGTGACGTAGAAGTCTCCCTATATTCTGGGGGCTTTTGGATTCCCACCAGCTGGAGAGTACGGAGGAGGAGTATCGGGGGATTGTCCGGTTGAAGAAGTGCGTTGCGAGGGATTGTTGGGTGTATCCTCTCAGAGCAACTTCGCTTCTCATGGCTCGCCAGAGGTTAATAGTATGACGACCTGGGATTTTGACGGTGCTTGTTTTTGTGTAGGACCAGCTATCTTTGGTGTCTTTTACACTGTTTGTAGGACGGAGACGACCGAGAGATGTAGCTAGGTCATCAGAGTAGATTAACGATGCTCGGTCGAGAAGGTAGCCCCACGATGAATTATGTACTTCAAACCCCGTTATAACATCAACATCCACCATCCTCACAAGCCTCACCAACGCCTCAAAAGCTTCTTCCTCACTCTCTACAATCTCCACATGATACGACACCAGCTTCTTAACCATACGAGCCAAGTCCCCCGTACAAACTACAATAACCCCCCTCACAATCCCCTCTTTATCAGGCCTCGGAAACTCTTTAAACTCCTCGTCAGATTGGAACGCCCAGAAAAGACAATTAACGGGGTCAAACTCCGGGTCAGGGAGAAGAGAACCCCGTGAGGAAACGTGGATTTCAAGAGATAGGACGGACATGTTTGTGGAGTCCTGGGTGCCGAGGTTTCGTTGGCGTTGAGAGGCTGTTTGGAGAGAGGGGGGTTTTATCTGGGTGGGTGGGTCGATTTGGGATGTTTGGTGGGGTTGGGTAGGAACTGGTGGTGTCCAGGTTGATACCTCGGTGTAAGTAGGTGGTAGTTTTAGATATTCCCATTGAGTAACTCTGCTCACCAATGGAACCTCGCCAAGTGCCATATCTAACCATGGTCTTGAAGCTTCCGGGGTGATAGATACTCCGTATATATCAAACCCCTTCAACCACCTCACGGAACTCCCCGTGATAGGAAACTCCCTACCCGCGAATTCCCTCGGTCGACTCGGCACGTCGGAGTCGTCACTGTAGAAGACCCCGGGATACTCGATACTAGATAATCCATACTCCGCAAACGACCCAACTACACTCTCCACACTCGGTGGAGAAACAGCATACATAAAATGTCGAGAGCCCTGAGAACTTGGAGATATCTTTCTCGTAGAGATAGGCGAAGAATTGAAGAATCCCCTCTGACTCCTCTGTGTCTGATAAGTCCCCAATAACCCATCTTGTCTATCCCCAAAAGAAACCCTCTTCAACGACGCCTGAGTTCGTAACATCTCCACCCGTGGCTTCTTCGCAACTTCCTGCACCGTTGGAGATGTCGTGAAGAAGCGTTTTGTAGATATCGATGGAAGAGGAGTTGTCTGTCGACTAGATGAAAGAAAACGGGGTTCCGAAGCAAGTTCTATAAACCCCTTTGTTATAGGGATTTCCGGGGGATTAAGACCTGTCAAGGTACTTTTAGCAAGCCCCGTTAACGTGTCAAGAAGTGTTTTCACATCTTCATTTTCAACTTCCCCGTCAGAATCTTCTTCTGTTTGTCCAGCTTCATCTTGACTCTGCCTCTGACTCTGCGATAACCTCTGCACATCAACATCCACATCCCCCACCTTCCTCTCTTCCACCCTTTCCAAACCCCCAAAGACCTCTTCCATCCCCTCCATAACAGTCTTAACCCTATCCTCCCCCTCAGTTCTCTTGACAAAGTCTTTAAAGTCCATTCTCCGCCCTTTCTCCTTCTCGATTAAACCTTCGAGGACACCCCACTGTTCCTCCTCGCCTATGAACCCCGTTCCTCGGCCATCTCTCGAGGCTGGCGCCATCCCGTTGAGAATCTCGGGGGGAAACGGACTACCGGTGCTGCCGGGGGGACGTAGAGAGGAGAGACGGGCGGCTTCGGAGGACCAGAGGGTGGCGAGGGAGTGGACTAGTTTCTGGTCGGTGGATGGGTTATTTGTGAATGTATGGTGTAAATGACGTTCTAAGATCCTCTTGCGGTTGAGGATTTGGGTGGTTGATAGGTCGATTTCTAATGGGGAATATGACGTTTTTAGAAGAGAGGGGGGAGATAGTTTACTTGGGGGGATTGTAGAGATGGTGTATACAGGGAAGTCACTCTGTTCTGCAGCAATGGGGACGTCCTGACGGAATGAACAATCAGATACTTCGACCCAGTCACATCCAAATAGGTTATAATCCACCATGAACCGTGCAACTCCGGGTATATGGGCTTCATAGATAGAGAACTTCGTCCCCATGACTACCCCGTTTCTTAAAAGGTCAACTGCCCGGGTCATATGTGCCGGATCAAACATTTGAATCTTTAGAAAAAACGAATATCCAACGTGGAACCCGTAGAATGGAATCCCTTTTACCAAGGATATCCGGGCTACATGATGTTTAACCTTTCCCGAAAGAGATAACGTTAGAGCGTGGTTGATAGAGTGGTGTAGTTTGGTGATGTATCTCGTGACTAGACATGTTAGTATCTATATATCTACTCAAAAAGTAAACTTACCCTCCTCTTGATCTAACGATCCCCCATATTCAACATATATATATGGGAAAAACCCAGATACATTCGCACATATCCTCTGACCTCCCTCCGTAACCCCAAAAATCCTCACAATCGGGACATCGCGCATCATTTTATACTCTCCATCTTCACCAATCTCTCGTCCCTGATATATCTCCACATGATTAATCTGAAACCGTAAGAAACACATCTCACCAATTGTCTCTTCAACATATAATCAGATGTTCATTCAAGCCGCACCTATGTGATGTCTGTAGTATCTCCATTGAACCCTAACCACGTGACCCGCTCTACATACAACCTGCCAGAGCTAGAATGGATAATTCACGCGAGTAGGAAGATTGCGCATGTAAGGGAGTCCACAAGATGGACTTTTCCCGACAAAGCGAGCAAGATATAACCGCAGCGGGCCAAGGGGATACATATTTCTTTTGTCGTTGTTTTCTCCGGGTCGCTTCGGTTGGGTTCAGGTTGGGTTAGGTTTATGTTAGGCTTGAATGTCTCTTCACAGCAAGGCACACACACAATATCCCAAGATTCTCCATCCATGATCCCATCACAGTGACGTCAACCGGACTCGTCACAGTTTCAGTCGTTTGTAGATCTTAAAGAGGCATTTCTATTCGTTGGCACCCGATCCGTTACCAACCACCGTACCACGACAAGTGCAAAAAGGAATTCAAGGAGGATGAGGAATGGATATCAGCTTGTCCTGTCCTGTTCTGTTCGCTCGTGTCTATTTGATACCGGGAATCCACACCTGCACTCCACCGACCCGACCCGAAACCCCGGGCTTCATACGTCGGCTGTATACCTAGCATATGCATGCATGTTCCACGTATGTACAGACGCATAGATATGTATGTACAAAACACAAACCCAACGCGTCAAAAACTTCCTCTGAACTTTCCACATCCTTCGATTCTTCGCCTCTCTTCATCGCCCGGGTGAATTCGTCCCGAGCTCTCGCAACCCTTGCACCGTCACGCCGGTTTTTTCATACCCGAGGACGGCTGGGTAGCTTGGCTTGGCTGTTTGCTTTGGCTTGATTTACAATGCACCTGCAACTTATCGCCGAGAGACACATCGGGTTGACTAATCACCTTTGATGTTCCACTACGCCGGAAACAAACGTTCCCGTGTAATGGAAACTGGTTTGACATGTATTTGTTCTGTGTGGAGGATATGTAGATAGCCTCTTTTACCCCCTTGTGATCTACTGGTGGTGCTGGTACTTGTTTGACTTTCCTGGACTTGGTTCGTTTGTTTTTTGTGCAAGTGCATGGGTATTTGTATTTTGTGATGGCAATGTGACGAGCCTCCGGTGTATAAGTACTCGGTACTCCCGCTGTGAAAGTCCACGAGACAAGACTACTTCATTATCCACAACCATGGTTTCTCAACCTTTTCAACCCGAAATGCCTACCCGTTCATTCCCTTGCGATCGGGCTACACCCTTCCATTTAATGAATCTACTGGACGAGGTATCTTCCTCTTCCGCTGCTTCTTCTTCTGAGACTACCAGTGTTACGTCGCCAGCTACCACACTTACATCTCCCGAGATCCCCGTTTCCAACGTCTCTCGCTCATGGACATATAACACCTTCCACGAGTCTCTTCTCCCCATCCGACTATCCCCGTCCCCACGGGTTTCCCCTTTCCTTCTAAATGACCATACCAAGTTATCCTTCCCCGAAGTCTCCTGCAACCATGTATCCGCCGTCTCCATCGCCGACGGACCTACCCACTCCATCCTAATCCATAACATCCCTCTCTCCGACTCATTCGCCGCGTCTCTCCCACTTCAAATCAATGTGGTTGAAACAACCCCCTTGGCCGGCGAAGAAACGGGCGTCGTTTATAGAGACCTAGATGGCCTTGTAAATACCTTTGATGGCCCGTTTTTGGCCGCGAGGGATATGCAGGTTTTAGCTGGCGAGGTCAGCAGGTCGGCGAATGCAAATATGTCTGTTTGGTCTCGCAAGACTCCGGTTATCTCCCTGTTAAGAGATATGGGTTCTGACATTGAGGGGTTGTACTCTACCAATCCTGGCATGACATCTACCTTGATGTCCGAGTCCTTGAACGTGCTATATCATCTGTGTAAGTCGTTCCTTCCATCCTAGTCAAGCCCATCTTTACGTACTAACCAACCCAGCATCCATGATCGGAATCCCTCATTACCAACTTGACAATGAAGTCTCCAACGCCACTCTCCCAAGCCTATCAACCACCTTCCCAAATCTCCCTCAACACACTCCAATCCCCCCTCTCCTCTCCGCCCAACTCCACCATGTTCGCGCCCGCCTAATGACCATGCACCTCCGCAACGTCGACCACCTCTTCACCACCATCACCAGCGTCAACGAGCCTCTATGCGGCGACTACCCCGTTCTCTTCGGGACTATCCTCTCCTTCATCTGGATCTTCGGCAAGCTTCTCGACGAAGCCGCATACCTATCTACCCAACACCCCTCGGGCGACTCTCCTCTCGATGAAATCATCTCTCTACATTCCCGTCTGGATAGGACCATGTCGAATCTACTAGGCCGGTTTAAACGCTGGCAGATCCGGGCCCGGGTGCATTACGCACTCCCTGGGGTCCCGTGGTCCTGGGACTCTGCGGGGACGCATCCCAATATCTTCATTTTGAAAACCCTCATTCAAACAGCTTCATCTGGTTATAATCAAGGCAAAGTCGGCGGAAAGGTCGCTTTGAAATGGGCAGAGGCCCTCGTTTCCGACGACATTTCTTCATATTTCCCCGGAAAACCTCTTTCCACGGAACAGGCCCAGGAGGTCGTTGATGATTGGCTATTTAGATATAAAGAGATTGAACGGACTGTATATGTCGCGGCTGGTGGGTCTCTTGAGGAGGATGCTTTTGGGATTTAAGAGTAGAAGGAATGAATATGATCACGTGATTTGAATCTATCTTTGTTGCAGTGAATTGTAAGGATCAGAAAGATGGTAATATTTAAACAAATGGATATCTCAACCAACGCCAACGCCAACGCAAAACCCACAGAACAGACAAACTAAAAAAATACATACAATCAAATCACCATCTCGTCAAGGTCCGGCCTCTTTCCTCTTCACCTTCCCATGGTGCTCCGTGTGCTTCACTTCTAGAAACCGCACTTAATCCTGCTTCCCAGTCACTATTAACATAGGTATTCGGGCTCTTATCAAAAATGACACCCTCGAAATCTCCAACTTCATAGTCCATCCCTTCATAGTCTACATCGTCATACGATCCCCGTTCTTCATAGTAATTTTCCTCCGAGTCGCTGTCATCGCAGGACGCCCAGTTACTTTGTTCCGTCCGACAAAGCGGTTCCACATCCGAGTCCGTATCTTCAGCTGTGTCGTAGCCCGAGTACAGTAATGGAGATCGCGGCACAGCTTGGATCCCATTGCCTACTGTATATCCCAATTTCGAAGGGCCATTGGAAATCGTGATATCCATGCTTTTCTCCGACGACATAGACATGCTACGTTCCCGGGTCTTCAAAGTCCGGTTGCGCTGCCTGTCACCCTTGGTATAAGCCATGCCTGGCGGGGCAAGACATCCAGGCGATGGCAAGGCAGTCTCGTTGGAAGCTGAAATTGCAATATCCGAGGGCCGAGACTTGCGAATCTTCTTTTGCATTGAGAGACGAGTTTCTCGTTGCTTATGCGCTTGTTTGGCTAGTTGGGTGGCGAGCTTGGTGCTGAGCGATTGGTGCATGGCGGCCATTAGAGAGGCGACTTCATGTTGGCGGGCGAATTCGAAGGGCGCGGAGGCCGGAGATGTGGGGAGGGAAATGTCGTTGTGGGGGGCGGGGGCTGAGGAGATGTCAATGTAGGAGATGTGGATTGCGGGGGAGGAGAGAATCCCGCGGGTTACGGGGGATGATGCCTCTTCGTGGTGTTCCACGGTGGGTTCCTCGGCTGTCGAGGTGAAGTGGTAGGCGGGTTGCTTTGTGTGGTAAAGTTGGGAAGACATGATGTAGTGAATTTTGAATTGTGAATGAGAATGAAGAGATCAGGAAGATTGGAAGATTGAATGGTGGGGAACACCGCTATTTAAAATGTGAGGCGGCTAGATACACCCCTTTTGGTTGGGTTGGAGATGTACAAACGTACGTATGTATCTGTATCTGCATCTGTATGTACATAGACAGACGTTTCGGCCGGTGCGTACCGGGGTTTCGAGGGGTTTGAGCTCTTGGCGGAGTGAGGAATCTATTTTAGGTCACCATATCTAGTGTGGGGAGATGCGATGGTCTTGTGATTTACTTATTACATGACAATTTCTTTTGGTTTCTTATTTGCGGTCTTGGTGGGTTGGTTACGATTTCCATGATGGTCTGGATTATTTCCTGACTGACTTACTGACTTCTTCACTGGCATCTACATACGCAACTCTCTACCCATACAAAGGAGATATAAAGCCAAGACGTCAATGCGAATTGCCGTATGATCTACGGTGGCATGTGCCCCAGCTGTCTAGATACATCTCAGCTCATTCACTCACTCATAACCATGCATACATTTCTAAAATCCATAAACAATCATAAATATAGAAATCTACAAACTTCACCAAGTAAAAAGATACAATTCAAGTTAACTTACACCTTCCACAAAAGTGAACCCTTCGTCTAGATAATCTTACAGTCCCCCTCAAATAATCCATCTGATCTCATCGTACCACACCTGCCCACCACGGACGTCACAAGACCTCGAGGTTAACTACCGTAGTCTACAATCCCACCAGCCTTCTGTAAACCAATACCCTCTGGATCTCCCTCCGTTTCCAAAAAAATCCGTTTCCACCATGAGAAACATTCTCTATTCTTGGCAGTTTGACCTTCACAATGTCCATGTTCATCCCCATCCACTGGAACAATCCATGTCTCTCTATCGGGATTTCCACCGACCTCGTTATTCCCGAATGTTCTCTTAACCTACCACAAGACGCACATATGTAGATATGTATGTATGTTCTACCCAAGTTCCACGCTGCCCACCGGATGATCCCGTATAAGCCCATTCAAGGTGCCATTGTGGGGCATCTCACCTGTTTCTTGAATCTGGGGAAACTAGTGGTGTGATACTTGGTGATACTTTAATCCCTTCTCACAGTTTGTACTCCCTCCACCAAATAGCCACGTCAATCCTGTCAAACAAGCCTTTCATTGTTGCTTGTCCCGTTCTTATCCTGTCACTTCATTCACCCCGACAAAACTGTAAAAAAAAACATTCACACCTTGTTTCTTGGCGCTTGGCATCCACATTGTTATGGCTCCTGCTAATGCCGCTGAAACTAAGAATTGACCACATACCTAAACTTTTCCATTGAGAAAAAAGTTTCACCTCAAATCGTCTTCCTTGCTTGTCCCAGACCCTGGGTATTCTTCAACTTGCCAAGAGATTATCTGATCGCGCACTTTGACTATACATTTCAGATACCATCAAGTTTAACCGGATGGTCAATGGTAGGGTTGGGGTTCACTCATGTGTTAGCGCCACACAGCCACTGTGGCGCAATTTTTCCTTTGGCGCGTTAATTGCATGCTTGCATGCGCTGACTACTGACTATCTTGACATCATGGATAAATTTCGCATCTAGAAACCTTGCTTCATTGCATCACCAACCAAGCACCCCACAAAAATGTCGCATCCACCATCGCGCGATTCCAAGGCGACCGCCGCTTCCAAGGAAGAAAACATCTACATCCCCCAATTCATCACCAAACGGCCCTTCTACGCCACCGAAGAAGGCGAGTCTTCCTCTGCAGATTACCTCGAGCATCAACGTCTCCAGAAGAAAGATCAAGATACACAATGGTATAAGCGCGGACAGAAAGCCGGGCCGGCCGCGTCAAAGTATCGGAAGGGCGCGTGTGAGAATTGTGGTGCCATGACACATAAGCAGAAGGATTGTCTTTCAAGACCACGCGCGAAAGGCGCAAAGTGGACGGGGAAGGATATCCAGGCTGATGAGGTCATTCAGGATGTTAGATTGGGGTGGGATGCCAAGAGAGATAGGTGGAATGGCTATGACTCGAAAGATTACATGGCTGTGGTTGAAGAACATGATAGGCTGGAGGCTTTGAAAAAGGAAGTACAAAAGGCTACGAGGGGTGCTCGTGACGATGATGAGGAAGACACCAGTGATAAATATGCCGAGGCAAACGACATGAGTAAACACCAAAGCACCGCTACAAGACAACTCCGTATCCGCGAAGACACCGCAAAGTACCTATTAAACCTCGATCTCGACTCCGCCAAATACGACCCCAAAACACGCAGTCTCGTCGACGCCGGCGCCACAAACGACAAGGCCGCCGAGGTCTTTGCCGAGCAGGGCTTCATGCGGGAATCGGGCGATGCCCAGGAATTCGAAAAAGCACAACGCTATGCGTGGGAACAGCAGGAGGGCTCGGGAAGTACTGCTATGCACGTACAGGCGAACCCGACGGCTGGTGAGATTCAGAGGAGGAAGTTGAGAGAGGAGGAGGAGAGACTTAAGGCGGAGAAGGAGAAGTTGCTTTTGGATATGTATGGGGTTAGTGGGGGGCAGGAAATGCCGGGGCGGTTGAAGAATGCTGTGGTGGAGAATGAGGCGTTTGTGGAGTATGATGACTTGGGCTTGGTGAAGGGGGCGCCGAGGAAGATTGTTAAGAGTCGTTATGTGGAGGATGTTTTTCCGAATAACCATACCTCGGTGTTTGGATCGTGGTGGTCGGATTTCAAGTGGGGGTATTCATGCTGTCATTCCTTTGTGAAGAATAGTTATTGTACCGGGGAAGATGGAATCCGTGCGTGGGAGGCATCCGAGAGACAGAGACGAGGTGAGGGTATCTTGGCTATTGAAGCGGCGCCGGAACAACAGGACGATGAACCTAGGAAGTTGGCGGTGATGGAGAAGGCGGAGAAATCAGAGTTTAAAAGGGAGAAAACAAAAAAGAGAGCGGCGGATATGATGGATGGTGTTACGGAGGAGGATCTTGAAGAGTATAGAAGGAAGAGGACGGCTGCTGATGACCCTATGGCTAAGATGCTGGGGAAGGATGAGTTACTTTGATGATTGCATTTTCACCTTGTATTATAGACGATTCAAATACCCATTTCCTGATCATTATTGTCTATTAACGACACTAACACTCCTGTATTTTCCATCCACACACACGAACAAAAAAACGCCAATGACAAAGATATGAACCAAAAAAAACCGCAAAAAAGGATGGATATTTTTCTAAAAAACAGAGACGAAGAAAGGGTTTGTATATTTTTTTTCAATTCACATCTCCCAAAACTATCCCCGCTTTTAGATGGTAGTCTCGTACGCAACAGGAGTAACAGTCTCCGGGGCGTTGTCCTTGAACGAGATTGTACGGGCGTCACGGGGCTGAGCGGGAAGACGCTTGAGCTGGACGGGCTTGCCCTCGGCCTTGGCAATCTTCTTCTTCTCGGCGTTCTCCTTGACTCTGCGGAGGAAGTCGTCGCGCGAGCGAGAGGGGGAAATGTGCTCGATGCGCACGTTGATGCGCTTCTCGAGGTACCGGTAGCCGACCTTCTTGTAGATGATGATGCCGACGGCCGACTTGGTTACGTTGTAGATGACGCCCGTCTTGCCGTGGTAGACCTTGTAGGGCATACTATAGAGGTGTTAGAATTGTGTGGTGTGGTGTGGTGTGCTGGGCGGATTCGGAGTTGGGGCGGCTGGCTGGTTGGATTGGATGAAGCGGTTGTGTTGGCGTGTTGTCGTTGGTGGTAGTCGTCATGTACCGGCGTTATCTCCTTCATATCGAATCGAGTCATAACAATCCTAATCCATCCAGCCCAAAACACCCTTCCCAATTCCAATCCACCCATTCGAGAAATATCAATCTTACCCCTTCTGGACAGCACCGTTGGTCTTAATGTCGACAATGTCACCGACTCTGTACTCGCGCAGGTAGGTAGACAGAGCGATCATACCCTTCTGGCGGAAGTCGCGAGAGAAGGCATACTAAACAGCAAAAACCACAACGTCAGCAAAACAGCTCAAACTCGCTCAAAACCGTCTTTGCCTCGATAATCCCATCAATCCCCATCTCCCACGATATCCCCCACCAACATCAAAAACCACAACAACCTTCTCTTCTCCTGCCCATCCCCTCCGGAAATATCATCAACAAAGACGGCCTCCTCCCCGCTTCCGAAAAAGAATAATACATACGCGAGTGCCCGAACGAAGACCAGCGGATTTACCCATTTTGACGGTATTTGGTTATGGTTGAAAAGTTGGTAACAAAATTTCCTTCTGCAAAATCTCGAATTTCTCCAAGGTAGACTTCTCAACAGACAAACCAGACACCCCCATGCCAACGAGGAAAATTGACACAATCCACAAATTTGGTGTTGTGGGGTCCTGAGCTTACTAAGCCGCTTATTTTGGCTATGGAGCATGGGTACATTGAGCCATGGGTGAGGGCTGAGCCCGCGCACAAAAATGGGGAATGGACCCGGGTATTCTTCGGAGGTGGGGCGGAAGAATGGTGGAGGATTTTTGGGGGTAGTGGGGCTTTTCTTGGGTGATGGTGATGGACTTGTAGACGGTTGACTTTGGGAGATTTTGATCTTTTTTCCTTTTTTTTTCTGGAATCTATCAAGACCAATCCGACAAAATGGCTCCGTAAGTGCTCTCCATGCCAAGATTGCGCCGCCATCAATGATGATGTGCCAATTGGTTTTATATCGCTGTGTCCTCATAGACTAACCAATTCGTCAACAACAGTCTGTCGTACTCCAAGACCTCCAGAACTCCCCGTCGCCCCTTCGAGGCCGCTCGTCTGTCAGTAATCACCGGCCACTGAGCGAGAGCTTGACTCTCCCCATGTCGTGATGATCGGAAACACTGACCGTGGTATTTTTTCTGTAATGTAGTGACTCCGAGCTTAAGCTCGTTGGTGAGTACGGTCTCCGCAACAAGCGTGAGGTCTGGCGTGTCCAGCTTACCCTCTCCAAGATCCGTCGTGCTGCTCGGTGAGTTTTCCTTTAGGTTTTTTTTTGGCGTTTAGACAGAAAATTAACATCTTATATAGTGAGCTGCTCACTCTTGATGAGAAGGACCCCAAGCGTCTCTTCGAGGGTAACGCCCTGATCCGCCGTCTCGTGCGCGTCGGTGTCCTCGACGAGTCCCGCATGAAGCTCGATTACGTCCTTGCCCTCAAGGTCGAGGATTTCCTTGAGCGCCGTCTCCAGACCTGCGTGTACAAGCTTGGTCTCGCCAAGTCCATCCACCACGCCCGTGTGCTGATCCGCCAGCGCCACATCCGCGTCGGCAAGCAGATTGTCAACGTCCCCTCGTTCATTGTCCGTCTCGACTCGCAGAAGCACATTGACTTTGCCCTTAACTCGCCCTTCGGCTCTGGCCGTCCCGGCCGTGTGCGGAGAAAGAAGGCTAAGGCTGCTGAGGGCGGTGATGAGGAGGCTGAGGATGACGAGTAAATTACTCGCCGTCGTGCTTAGCTCTCTGAGTCGCTGGGCTTGGGATCTCCTGGGCGGCTGTGTGCCGTCTTCTTTGTGCTTCGTTGGGGTATTTTTCTTTTGGGTACTCGCGCGGAGTGAATAAAATTGGGTTCAAGCGGACTTTGGTATACAGCACAAACCCGCCTTCTTTTTTGGTTAATGTCGACTTCCAACGTCAGTGAATTTGCCAAGGATGGTGGCTTGATGTTGTGTTTGTGACTTTTGTTCTGCTTGGCTTGGGGTTATTCCTTCGTGTTAAAAACGGGGTTTGAGGAAGATGGTCCGGTTCTTGGGGTTCTTGGGATTCTCTGCGTCTGGTCTGGAACCAATAAAAAAAAGATGAGGCCTTGTAATTGGTCATTAAAAAGCGTTATGATTTTACGATTTCTCTTGTTTTCTGTGTGAATTTGTGAATGTAATATGGGTTATGAACGGTCTATGAAAGGGTTCTGATGAATAGTTTATAAATACAACAATACACTGGTCAACGTTATACTGGTTCCTTAGCCATGGCTCAATAATACTAGAAACCCGCTCTACGGACTAAACCAGCCAACTGGGCTCTTTTTTCTGCTGCAAGTTCCCGCCATTCACTCTGGCTATAATGTAACGCCCGTCCCATGAGTGCCAACCCCGCCCACAAATCTCCCATAACAGCCGTATGAGCCAACTCCAACCCCACAATATTCCACGCCGTCCGCAACGGCGTATCCCTCCAAAACGCCAACCCGCCCATCGAAGACATCAGCGCCGCCGCAGGCAGGAACGGATGCGCCGTGAGATAGTTCCGCACGAGGAACCGGATAGCGAATAACTCGAACCCGGCAAACGCCACGTGCGATGCAAGATTGGCGAGGATCTCGGATGCAAGATACTGAGGTTCTAGAGCTAGTAGTGTGGTCAGATATATAACTGGTCCGTCTGACGGCGGGACACTGGTAGGGCGGAGCTCAGCGGACCAGGTGCCCGCGGGGCCGGGGCCGGAGTTAGCCGGCGGAGGACTCGTGTCTAGATCGAAGCTGATGACGGGGGCACCGGGGGAGTCTGAGTCATCTGGGGATGATGGGGATGGAGTGGAGGCTCGGCGGGGAGGGGTGTGTGGGGTGTCATCGGGGGGATCGGAGATGTCGACGACTTCGACTTCGATGGATTGTAGTATTGATCCGGCGAAGACGTCGTCGTTGGCGTTGTTGAAGGGGCCGGATTCATCGGGGTTTTCGTCAGTGGGACCCTCGGGGTCTTCGGCGGGTGACTCGGCTCGGTCGGGGCGGTCCCGGGGTGGGGTTTGAGGCCGGCGGAGAGGTCCGCCTGGTGTGATGTCAACGGGGGAATCTAGTCCGCTGTTGTCGGGGACCGGGAGGAGCCCCATGAAGTACTGGTTGAATATCCCGTGAAAGGTCGCTTCGCAGTGCACCCAGAGGCCATATGAAAGAGCGGGGGCGATGGTGAGAAGGGCGCTACAGGTCCATTTTGCGAGGGATGTTACGGTGAGTTCGGCGGGGAGGGATGGCGGTGGACATATTGGGGAGTAATTGGTCCATGGGATGAAGAATAGAGGGTGTGGAAGCCAGTAGGGACTGATAGCCCCGACTCGCTGGAAGAGAATCCAGATGTGGGTGTGCAGACTAAGCCACGTCCACAAGGCGACGACCCATGGGTAGGACATACCCCGGGGAATAACCCAGTGATATCTCAAAAACTTAAGCGCCAAATTCGTCGGAATGCCCGCCAAAAACAACTTCACAAGCCTATTACGTCCCTGCAAGCCTCCTCCCATAATAAGATCCCGTAGCTGAAGAGCCCCATAAGCTTTCCAAACCATAACCCGATTCCTGATCCCCCCCACACTCCACATGCCGCCCTCCAACATGATCGCCCCGACATGATGCATCCGATAGCCCATGGCTGTTTCGTACGCGACAAACTGCGACTGCATGAGCATCTCGTCGTCGTCGCCGCCGTCGGGCTCCGCGACCCCAATCACGTGCATAACCTCGTTGTGCGAGCGGATGATCCGGCGGGACCGGTCGCGGCTTTCGGGGTTGGAGGGGCGGCCGCGGGCGTCGTGGGGGTGGTTTAGAGAGGGGTGAGGGGGGCCGGCGGCGTAGACGACGGCGTCGTAGGGGGAGCGGCCCTGGTGATGGGTTAGTGGGGTGGAGTGGGTACGAGTTTTACGGTGCGCTTACAAGGCCGAAGGCGGTTAGGGGCTCTAGGAGACCCATTATGTAAAGAAATGATTATGTGTGATGTGGTTAATGAATTGAGGCTGAAGCCGCATGAACGGGCTTGTGGACATTTTGAATGATATGGTCACGATGACTTAAACGACTATGAAATGGTAGTTACACCCTCTAATGAGGTCAGCGATGCGCGCGGGGGACCCCTGTCCCGATAAGATACCATATCGATAAGAAATTTGCAGCGGGAAAAAATAACGACGATGGGTGAAATATATCGACATGCAGACAGCACAAGCGACATATTTGCCGTGGTACATATAGAAAACAGTCGGACACAATGGCGACTAAGCAGCCGCTCAAAACGAGCTTTGATGTGGATAAAGTTATCCAGCCTATTTTTGCGGGTGGCGCCGTGGCGGTTGATGATGCGGGACGGGTGCTAGCTACGGTTTTGGAGGAGGATGTGATTTTGACGGATGTTGCGACGGGGCAGAATTTGGCGAGAATCGAGGGGGTATGTATGATGATGGGAGAGGAGATTTGTGAGATTGAATTGGTTCTAATGGTTTCTTGGTTTCTAGGATATGGAGCAAATCTCTACGATTGCATTGACTCCCGACGCCTCCCATCTCATCGTTTGCTCGAAATCACTATCTATGCACACATATAGTCTTACCCGACCAGCCGAGACTCCCGGGAAAATCACCGCTACAAAGGTCCGCAGTACAAAGGCGCACACTACCCCCATTAACTCGGTTACCATCGACAAGACTTCGACGTTACTCGCGACCGGTGGCACTGACGGATCAATTAAAGTGTGGGATATCTCCAAGGGTTTCGTCACGCATACCTTCCGGGGACCTGTGGGCTTGGTTACATCGTTGCGCTTCTTTGAGGTGTTAGTTAGACCGGGCGAGAAGGGACGGAAGGGGAAGGGGGAGACGGCGGAGACGGAAGGGACGGATGGTATGGTTACGAGGTTTAGATTGGCCTCGGGGAGTCAGGATGGTAAAGTGAAGATTTGGGATTTACATAAGCGTGGCGCGGTGGCGACGCTGGATTCCAACGTTTCTGACGTCACGGCGATTGATTTCTCGGTGGAGCAGCAGGCGCTGGTAACCGTGTCTCGTGATAAGACCCTCGTCTGGTGGGATGTCCGGTCGTGGAAAGAGCGGAGAGTCGTCCCTGTCAAGGAGACTCTTGAAGCGGGTGGCTTTGTCGACGGTGGTCGGATTACCTGGGCGGCTGGCGTCAAGGGGAACATGCGTTTCTTCGATACCGAGTCTGGCGCGGAATTGACGAATGAGCAGGGAGAGGGCTTGGAAACTGAGGCGATTGTTAGTGGTGTTGGTCGGGCTGGTCTTCCGTTTATTCTGGTTGCGTTGGCGGATCATACCATTTGCTTGTATGCTGTGCCAGACCGGACGAAGCAGGATGTTATTGAGGATCCGGAGCCGTATCGGAGAATCTCGGGTACCCATGATGATATCATCGACTTGGCGTATCTTCTGCCTGACAGGTCGTTGCTAGCTTTGGCGACGAACTCGGAGGATATTAGAATTGTCTCGGTGGTTGACCAGGCTCCACCACTGGATGCGCCAACCTCGATGGAAAAGGTGTCGCCGTACTTTGGACAGGATGTTGCGTTGTTGCATGGCCATGATGATATCATTTTGACTTTGGATGTGGATTGGTCGGGCCATTGGGTAGCTACCGGTGCTAAGGATAATACTGCGCGGTTGTGGCGGATTGACGCGGCGAATAACTCGTTTGAGTGTTATGCTGTGTTCACCGGCCATGCTGAATCGATCGGTGCTGTTGCCCTTCCTAAGGGTATCCCACAAGCTACCTCTGCTGCGTTCAAAGACCCATTGGCTCACCCGCCGGCTTTCTTGATCACGGGTAGTCAAGATCAAACTATCAAGCGGTGGGATATCCCGCGGACAAAGCCGGATTCCTCTGCTGCTCCACTACGTGCTACATACACGCGGAAGGCCCACGACAAGGATATCAACGCTCTTGACATCCACCACTCAGACACCCTTTTTGCCTCTGCGTCGCAAGACAAGTTGGTTAAGGTTTGGTCAGTGGAAGATGGTGAGGTGCAAGGTATCCTGAAGGGACATAAACGTGGTGTGTGGTCTGTCCGGTTTGCGCCGGTCGGTATGCCCGCTATCCTGGGTGAGACTGGGTCGGTTGCTGGTCGGGGTATTGTCCTGACGGGTTCCGGTGATAAGACTGTTAAGCTGTGGAACACGGCAGATTATAGCTGTATCCGGACGATGGAGGGACACTCACACAGTATTCTGAAGGTGGCATGGTTGAAGGTTCCCGCAGGCGAGAGCGCACAGAAGAAGATTCTTGTGGGATCGGCGGGTGGTGATGGGTTAGTTAAGGTTTGGGATGCTAACACTGGTGATATTGAGTGTACTCTTGACAACCACGAGGACCGTGTCTGGGCTTTAACCGTTCACCCTGAGACTAACACTTTAGTCTCCGGTTCGGGTGACTCTACCGTGTGCTTCTGGAAGGACACCACGGTGGCCACACAAGCGGCTGCCGAGGCTGCCCAGGCGGTTCTCATTGAGCAGGAACAGGAATTGGAAAACCACATGAACGCGGGATCTTACCGGGAGGCTATCACGTTGGCGTTACAGTTGAATCACCCTGGTCGACTCCTCAGACTGTTCACCAAGGTTGTGACGACGCGGGAACCTGATGCTGGTAGTTTGACTGGGTTGGTTGCTGTGGATGAGGTGATTGCGTCGTTGTCAGATGAGCAGCTTTTCATGCTTCTCCAGAGACTGCGTGATTGGAATACCAATGGGCGGACAGCCCCTGTGGCTCAGAAGATTCTGTCGGCTGTTTTGAAAAGTTACCCTGCCTCACGACTGGCTACGTTGTCTGTAAAGGGTAAAAAGGGCCTTAAGTCGTTGCGTGAGGTGCTGGCAGGCTTGAAGGCTTATTCAGAGAGACATTACAGACGGTTGGATGAGTTGGTTGATGAGAGTTATTTGGTTGAATATACCCTGGCAGAGATGAATTCGCTGATGCCTGTGGCGGTGGATATGGAGGTGGATGGTGAAGATGAAGATGTTATTATGGCTTAGTGATTTTATCGGCATTTATAGGGAGTTTTTGGGCTTTGTTTCTGGGCAGATTTCAATCAATAAAAAGCATGTTCTTGATAGTTACACAACTTGAGACGCTATATTAAGTGATGTTGCACATTAGTTACCAGGGGTCCACAATTTATCTCCAGGCACAAGGCTCCCAAGCGCAAGGCTGAGAATAATTCACTTTTTTGTCTTCTTGAGATATCAAAACCAACAAAATCATCAATTCCGCCATGTCTCACGCCCAAATCGGAAGTAAACGACCCGCCGACTCTTTGTTAGATCCACTTAGTGGTCCGCCATCACCAGCGTCGAAACGCAGTCGTGTGGGGAGTCATGAGTTTCAAGCCGAGGGAGAGTCGCCTGGGATGCGCGACGAGTCTGATGAGGAAGTCGAGGAGGAGGAGGAGATAAAGACGACGAGACAGACGGCGCCTACGCAGGGTTATGCGGATTTATATCTGGATACTATTGATCGGAATGTCCTGGATTTCGACTTTGAGAAGCTCTGTTCGGTTAGCTTGTCGAATATTAACGTGTACGCTTGTCTTGTATGCGGAAAGTATTTCCAGGGACGGGGGACGAAGTCGCATGCGTATTTTCACGCGTTGGATGAGGATCATCATGTTTTTATTAATATGGGGTCGCAGAAGGTTTATGTTCTGCCTGAGGGATATGAAGTTACAAGTGCGTCGTTGGATGATATTAAGTTTGTTTCGAACCCGGTTTATTCGAAGGCGGACGTTGCCAGGTTGGATAAGCAGGCGGCTACGGCGTGGACTTATGGTGGGGTACGACAGTATACACCGGGGTTTGTGGGGATGAATAATATCAAGGCTAATGACTACGTTAACGTGGTTGTTCAAGCGTTAGCCCATGTGCCACCGTTGCGGAACTTCTTCCTTGTTACGGATGTATCAAACCGATCCGAGCTAGTCCGTCGCTACTCCCTTCTTGTGCGAAAAATCTGGAATCCCCGCGCCTTCAAAGCACATGTATCCCCACATGAACTCCTCCAGGAAATTGCTCTGCAGAGTAACAGGCGCTTCACACAAACTACCCAGGCAGACCCCGTGGAGTTCTTCAGCTGGTTCTTGAATAACCTACACATTGGCCTTGGCGGGTCCAAGACGAAGCCGGGTTCTTCGGTGATTCAGAAGGCTTTTCAGGGGAAGATGCGGGTGGAATCTCAGGCTATTACGGCGAAAGAGGAGGCGGGTGATCGTTTGAGATTCGAGGAGGCTGCTGAAGTTAAGGTGGATATTGTCCGGTTCTTACTATTGACACTGGAGTTACCCGCTGCGCCGTTATTCCAGGATGAATTAGAACGGAATATCATTCCGCAGGTACCACTGCGGACTATCCTGGAGAAATACAATGGGGTTCGCGCCCAGGAACAACTTGCCCAGCGGAAACGGTACCGTCTTATGCACCCGTTACCACCATACCTGGTCTTCCATATCAAGCGGTTCTCGCAGAATAAGTTTGTTTCTGAGCGGAACCCGACCATTGTCACGTTTGATGAGACGGGATTGGATGTCTCGGGACTGGTGCAGCCGGATCCGAAGTATGCAGAGCCGTCGCAGCCGATTATCTATGATTTGGTTGCTAATGTGGTTCATGAGGCTGTTAGCGCAAGGGATGATGTGTCGGATAGCGGGGAGGAGAAGAAGACTTGGAGAGTTCAGATGCAGGATCGGGGACGTGGTGAGTGGGTTAGTGCGCAGGATTTATTCGTTGATAAGGTGCAGAAGGAACTGCTGTTTTCTGGAGAAAGTTACTTGCAGATCTGGGAGAGACGGAAGTAAACGAGGTATACATTATAATACAGACAAAAGATATCAGGGACTAGTCTCTTATTGTTGTTGTTGATATTTAATCTATTGCGGTTGATCTCCACTATTATTATGGTTCTAACCCAGCGGAACAACCGTCGCTAAACTTTCCCGTGACATTATATAAGAAGCGACTCCGTTACATTCATTACACACCCATCTAGTTAACCAGGATAAACGACGGCCCCGAGACAATCGTAGTCTCATTCAAGACACCCGTCAACGGCGCCGAGTTAACCAACGACACATACGTGATACCCGCGACATCCTGAGGGACAACGCACGTGTTCGCGGCAGCATCGAAAGTAGAGAACTCAGAACCACCCGTAAGACCACCCGAGGTGAATGCGCAGTGCGTAACACCAGTAGTCGACCCCGCCTTCAACGTAATCGTACTACCAGGGGTAGCAGGAGTCCCAGCAGCAGGCGAAGTGACCGACAAAGTACCGAACGGGGTAATAGCCAAGTTCGATCCATCAGGGCACGAAGAGATGAAAGGCGCAGCAAGAGTAAACACCTCACGAGGGGTCAAAGGCGCATCAAAGGGCTGAGGAACAGCGAGAAGTCCAGCGGCCGTGCGAATGAAGGTCTGGTGACGAGCCTCAGTGGTCAAAATGGACCCAGCGGCAGTCAAGATCGACGAGCTGGAAACCAGCGACGCGGCACCCAGGTAAGCGGAGACACCGACGTTCTCGAGAACCGCGGCAACGACAACCATGCTCTTGGCATCGGTGAAACCAAAGTTGTAGGTGCATGGCTCGACGGGCTTGACGTTGTTGGCGGCGATGGCCTGTTGCAGGAACGAGGCGTGCGAGAATTCGCTGGAGGGGAGGTTCTTGAGATCGGTGAGTTGCTTGGCGTTGAGACCGAGAGCGGTGAAGTCACTGTCAGGGAACTTTTCGAACCCTTGTTGGTAGAAGGTGGCTTCGAGCCATTCGAGGGTGAGAGCGCTGTGGATTTGAGTTAGTTTATGTGGTTGGCGAAGAAGGGAAGGGAACGTACAATTGGAGGATATCAACGTCGGTTAAACCGGCGGCAGCGGCAGCGGCATTCTGACGCTTTCCGAGCTTCAAGAGGCTGAGTTGCTCGTCATTAAGTTTAGGCAGGGCGGGCAAGGCAACAGCCGAGCCAGCGAGGAAAAGGCTAATGAACGAAGAGATTCTCATATTGATTATATTACGATGACGACTGGTGAATAAATAAAAAAGAGTGAATGAAAAAAAGTCACCGGGACTTGAAACAGAAAAATAATAAAAAAGGTAGAAACGAAACGAAAGAGCAACCAGTGCTATCACCAAAAAAAGTCGATGAAGAGGAAACCAAGTAGAAAGAAGAATCTAGATGGGCACATGTTCTATTATATACTCAGACATAGTATAAACGAGCTTCTATGCGGATTGGAAAGAACCCCGGTAGTTTCATTGTGGAGATCAGGAACATAGGAACGAGGAGTTCCGAGCGTGAAGAGGGATATCGTAGCGGCGTTTGTTCCATCCATCCGTATCCATCCATTCAGACACGGACCTACCGAGTAATATCTTATCCTCACTGTCTATGTATGTATGTCCATATATACATACGTATATGTATGTGCACTCATTTCATTTCGTTAATAAGCTTATAGACAAGGTATCTCGGTGTCACCTCACATGTCATGTAAGTGACAACGTACCTTCCCTAATCGACACGTCATGAATCATTGTCATCGTGAAATCTACACAGCACTTTCAGCTTGATCTTCATCGTCACTCATTCATCCACTCACTCACACTTATTCTTCATTCTCTTATGCTCGAAACAAGACTGACACATGGATACTCACTTCGCCCGTTGTCGCCCCTGCGTCCGGTCACGGTTCTAGCCATGCATTGACTCGTTTCAAACAACAACCCTTGTTTCAATGAGGTCCCACCGTACGGAAGTCTTTTCTTCCGACCAAGAGCCCGACTACTCTTAAACCTTCTTTGCAATATGCTTGCTTCTAAATTGATCCTTCCGGTCTGGCCTGGTCTGGCCTGTCACTTTAAACCATTGTCCTAATTGGAAATCAAACCACATCAAATTCAAGCTTAAAACTAAAATGCTAAATACTCATACAAAAGCAAAAAATGTTCCCCAGCCCGATATCTCATCTACAGCGCATAAGGGTTCAACGACCGGATCGTCAAGCAGGGAGGACTCTTGCTAAGATCAGTCTTGAGAATAACCGGTACCCGCGTCATCTCACGCACATCCTGAATGAACTCGCCGTCTTCCTCGCGAAGAGTGAAGGTCGACAGCCACTTATCCTTGAGAGACTCACGAGCCTGCTGCGCCTTGGGCGCCCGCTGGCTACGAGGAGACCCAGGAACGCTCTGCGCATTACCGTCGACAGCCAAGGAAACACCAGCCATGGCGTCCGTGATGTCCGAAGCATTATCAGTGTCATCATCATCAAAGAGAGCATCCACTGCAGCAGTTGACTGGCTAGTAGTCTCCGTCTGCTTGCGAATGGTCTCCTCACGCTCACGGCGCGCCCGCTCGGCATCTTCCGCCTGGCGAGCAGCAGCAACGTTGCGACCGTTGGCACGGGGACGCTCATCATCAGGAACATAAGCAGAAGAAGGAACACCCTTCTCCCAGTACAGCTCCAGGACACGCTTCTCCTTGCGGAACTCGGCCTTCTTCAGAGGCAGCTGGTCACAGTGCACACGCTTCTCAAAGCCCCACTGGGGAATAAGAACATCAAAAGCAGACTCGTAAACAGCAACCACGATACCCTCGACAATCAGATCGCCACCGTTGGCAACCCGCTCACGGTCCATAGCGCGGCAAGACTCAATGTGCACACTCTGGTCCTGGGCGTTTTGCGCAGACTCCTCCTTGACGTTGTAAGTGTCAATGATCTTGACAAGAGCATCAACCTCTTCGGGGTAGGGTTCACCCGCAAGAACAGCAGTGAGCTGGCGGTGAACAATGATATCAGCATACCGGTGCAGGGGACGAGTGAAGTGAGCATAAGCAGGCAGGTTCAAGGCATAATGGGGCCACAGAGCCTCGTCAGTGTTGCTAGGCAAAAAGTACTTGGCCCGAGACATGGTCTTGTACAGAAGAATCTCCAGACCCTTACGGATGTTATCGTCGTCGATCTTGAACAGAGAGTTCTGAAGCTTGCCACTGGAGCTAGCATCAATGTCGAACCCGAGAGCAGTCATACGCTCGACAAAAGTCTGAAGTCTGCGGGGGTTAGGCGACATGTGACGGCGCAGAAGAGCCTTGTCAGGAAGACCCTTCAGAAGACGCTGCGCAACATAAGCGTTGACAGAGTGCGTGAGTTCCTCCCACATTTCAGTAGCAGGGGAGGTCTCAAACAGGTTGGTGCGAACGGGAGTGTTCTCGTCGTCCAGCTGCGAAAGCAGACGAAGAGGAGCAATGGGCTCACTGCCGCCACCAAGACGCTTCTCCTTGAGCTTCTCACAAACAGCGTTAAGCACGCGGATATCACGAGTGGGGACGGGGCCATCATCCTCCTTGCCGCCAAGAATAGTATCAATGCCGTCGAGACCGATAGTAGCAACACTCTTGACAATAGCCTTACCGACCCAGGTCTGGTCTTCGTAGATCTGACCAGTGGTGGGGTTAACGGTAAAGACAACACTGAAAGTGAAACGGTCCTCAGCAGGCTTCAGGGCGCAAACATCGGCCCAGATCTGGTGGGGCAGAAGAGGGCAAGCACGGTTCAACAGGTGAACGGCAGTACCACGCTTGCGAGCCTCACGGTCAGCCAGGGAGTTGGGCTTGACAAAGTGGGTAACATCGGGAACGTGAACACCAATCTCAAGCTTATCATCGACATACTTGACGTGAACAGCGTTGCCAAGCTCCATGGTACCACCAAAATCAACGGTGAAAACCTTGTCCTCGCGGAAGTCGCGGCGAGAAGCAACCTCCTCTTCGGATTCCTTGGCGATAGACCAGTCCTGGAGATTGACACTGCGAACAACAGCATCGGAGAAAGCATCGCTGGGGAAGTTGTTGTCACGGAGGAGAGCATCAGTCTCGACCTTGACATCACCCATAGCACCCAGCTGCTCAACAAGAGTACCGAAGGGGTGGAGGGAGGTGATGGGCCAGCGCTTGATGGACGCAACGAATATACGATCAGCGTAGGCAGCGTGGTTCTCAACAAAGTCTCTAGGCGCCTGTTCAGTAGGAATGGCAATAAGAGGAACACGCTTATCAGTAGGCTTGAACCACACAATCTTGGGCTTCTCAGTGTGCTGAGGACGCGAGTTGCCACCATCACGGGCAGCACGCTCGGCCTCCTGTCTGTCCTTGGTAGCCTGGCTGCTAGGACGCAACAGACCAAGAGTACCAGAGAACATCTGGCCGCTCATGCGGTCAACAACAGCAACGACGTGACCGGCGTAGAGAGGCTTCTGTTCATCACTAATCTCCTCCTCCTCAACGAGCAGGAGAGACTGGCCCTCAACTTCGACATCGTCATTCTTCTTCTGGGTAGGACGCTCACGCAGAGAACCGCGGCGACGAATACCGCCCTCGGCGATCCCTTCGATGCCGACGACAGAGTTGTTGCGAGACTCGTTGTGGTCCTTGCGCTTCTTCTTCTCCTCCTTCTCGCGCTTCTGCGACCAAACTTCATCGACATCAAGCAACTCAACGGCAACCAAGTCACCCTCAAGAGCACGGTTACGATCCTTGGAACCGCAAATGAAGATATCAGCATCGAGAACACCATCAGCAGTGGTAACGTAGGCATCAGAACGGTTCTTCTTGTTGACACGAAGAATACCCTGCACCAGGCTACCACCCTTAAGGAGATCAGGCAGAGAAGCCTGAGGAAGGTAGGGGGTGAAAAGAGTCTTGCGGGGCTGCTGATTGTTACCGCCCTGCTGATGCTGCTGGTGCTGTTGCTGCTGAGCCATCATGGGAACGTGCTGGTTAGGGACCATACCCTGAATATGTCCCATTTGCTGAGCCTGAAGAGCCTGAAGCTGGCTGATCTGCATTGGGTTAAGCTGCACCATCATAGGGTTGCCCATGTTACCCATGCTACCCATAGCAATCATGGGCTGCTGCTGGAACATGTTGGAGGTAGACTGGTGAGACACAGAGTTGCGGGTACGGTGGCCAGGCTGGAAGTTTTGCTGGCCCTGGGGAGGGACCAAACCCTGAGCTGGAGCCTGCTGTCCGTTGGCAGAACCAGCGTCAGAGGCGGCCTGGCCAGGACCCTGGCGCCAGTTGCCCTCAAAGTTGCGCGAAGGCGTACGGCTGTGGCCACCACGACCACCGCCACGACCACCGCCAACAGCGACAGACTGGGAGCGACCATGGCCACCACGGCCACCGCGACCACCAGCACCGAGAGAAGCACCACCGGTGTTCTGAGATTGACCAGTGGCCTCAGAAGAAGCGTTACTGGTGGTCTCATCGTTACCAGCGCTAGCCGAAGCACTAGCGGCAGCGGGGAACTGGAAACCGGCGGGGTTGTTAGTGGAACGCTTGCGCTCAGCATCAGCAGCGGCACGACGAGCGTCAGCAAGAGCCAAAGAGTGTCTACGCTGGTGACCGCCACCGCGGCCACCACGGCCAGAGTGTCCACCAGTGTGACCGTTGTTGTCAGCGGCACCGGCAGAAGGAGCTGGAGGAGGACCCGCGGACGAAGGAGTGCGACGGTGTGACTGGGGCTGCTGACCGGGCATCTGGGCGACCTGAATGGGGAACTGGAACCCGGGCTGAACACCCATCTGAGCAGGAACAATCTGGCCCATTTGACCCATCTGACCCATCTGACCAAACTGGCCAAACTGACCCATCTGAGCACCGAGCTGGCCATTGATCATGGGAATGTTACCCCCAACCATGCCAAACTGCGGGTTTGTCAGGTGCTGCTGGTTGAAAAGCTCAATCTGCTGCTGCATGACAGTAGTGTCAACTAGATATCACAAATATGTTAGCAGTCGTCCTCGAAACAAACTATCTATCTGATCGGCGCAAACTTGGCACTAAGCAGGGGATGTATAAGCTGCAGGCGCTAATAGAGCCGTCTAGGGTCTGTACCCTGGTTGGGCTGCATGCAATAGCTTGATGCACCCCCGCGTGTTGCGCGCGCCCCGCCTTCATGTACGATTTCAAGGCGATAAAGCCAAAATGATGACATGTGGCGCAAGTGGGACACAAAGTACGGTTGCCAAAGAGCAAGAATGACAAAGTACCAGGGGGCTGGGAGCCACAAGGTGACGCAAGATCAGAAAGAAACATCGGAAGCAAGGAAAAACTTACGGCCAGGGCTCGTCAAGTACGACACCAGAGGGGTAACCTCGGACGGCGAGCGACGATGGGCAATGTGGAGACGACGACCATTTACCTGAGGCGCATTTGGGTTAGGCGGCGGCTGGAGGTTGCCATTGGGGTTGTGGCTGGTGGTAGGAGAAGTGTTGTTGCTCATGCTGGGCAAATTATAAATGAATAATGATCAGACCGAAGTCTATTCGGTGTGTAGTATATAGGATAAGAGAGGCTGCCTGTAGGGTGAAGTACAGGCAGAGGAGATGTTTAGAGGAGATGCTGTAAGAGCGTCAACGCTGAAACAAGCTATCGCCAGAAAAAAAGAGAAAAACGGAAGGATGTGGAGGTGCAAAGAACGAACGGTATATTCCGTTCAAGGGATGCTAAAAGAGAGCACAGGTGGCAACAGTACTCGTCTTGTCGCGAAGAACTTCAAAGATGGCAAAAGAAAGAATTGAAGAGCAGAGCGTCGAGGAGTCCGAGTCACCCGATCTGATGTTTTTCAATACTAAAATCGGTCGAACTGCTTATCACGCGGATACGAGACAAGCGACCAGAGACGGAGGTGAGAGACACAACAAGTGACGTGCGAGACTTTTTTGACTTCTTGAATGGGAGATGAAAGCTAGAGACGATGATGCGATATCTAGAGACAAACGGCCGTGGACACGACAAGGCAATTCAATTGCAACTTGGTGTGGGATATACAATGCAGCCGGTAAAGGGTGCGCAGACGGCGTGAGGCTAGATAGGAAGGCGACTAAAGCAACTCGCAGCAAGAGCCTGGATGTAATAAAGTCTGTAACGACAGAGTTGTGGCGTTTTTTTGTTTGCAACAACGGCAGATGTTTATCTCTGGCGCGCAGCGGGGTGGCCGAAAGGGCGGAGATAGAGTAAGATAAAGGAGATATAGAGGAAAAGTAGAGCTGTAGAGAAGATTTGGGAAAGACGGAGCTGGGTGGCTTATATGTAGGTGTCGAAGATGGTGGATGCTGTAACAGTGAAGGACAAGGTTCGTTAAGTGTGTGAACGAAGGCGTGCGATGGCGACACAGAGCGTTGAGCGGTACGCACAAAGAATACCAGTTCGAGCCTGCGAAAATGATGAACCTTCAAGGTGTAGATGGGAGAACAGTGATTTTGCTATAGCGAGAAGCGGGAGATTCGCAGAACGCGAGGAATGAAAGTGATGAGAGGTGGCTAGAACGAAACTCGGATGAGGGGGTGGTGCGAGAGCGAGATCAAGCCTATAAGTAGTGAAGACAGAAGGCAGAAAAAAAAAGACTAAGCCAGAGAGAGAGAGCTTGCGCACTGGCAGAGCGATACAGCCAACATGGCCTGGAGAAGACGCCCGGACAGTGCCCGTTGGAGTTAGACTAATAGGCGGCACAGGCCCTATGGTTAGTGGGCTTTTTGCCCGAACACCCTAAAACTAGTGGAAGTATCGCCCGCTCAGCCGCCTGTGGGAATAGGCGTTGAACAGTAAAAAGTACCGCCCGATTAAGTCGTTTTGGTGCGGGGGCGAGCATCTTTACGGCCAAAGAAAGAAAGACAGGCATCTACGTAATGTCTCGGCAAGGTCACGCAGCTGTCTTGGGATTTGGGAATCATTGAACGACTGACCATACATAGGATTTTGAGCATCTTTTTGTCTAATCGCCCGAGTTGGCTTGGCCGTACGGGGGTTAATGATATGTACAGTATGTACAATAGGATCACGATTATCTGCACGCATCTTCTTTTTGTAAAAATGTACATACACGGTCAGTTGGAGCGAGCTTCAAATCCTCAGGCTATTGTTGCCAGCTCCCTCAGTGTTCTTGTTCTCTCTGACCCCAAAAGCTTCCAGGTCATTGAGGCCAAGGTATCCACATGTGTACGTTCAACCAGGGGGGCACCACACGACGCAATGACAATCTGGAGGGGGAAAGACTCGAATGAGGGGCCAGCAAGTCAGCCAATCTGCGAATCATCGATACCACAAGTTTGGACAGGTCTGACGTAAAGATGTACATAGAGATCTAGACTTCGCGGCAACTATATTAGTGGACCAATAGTTCATTTCTGTGCCGAGGAAGATAGTAGCTACGTCCTTCGCCTTTAGCGTTTGTGTCAATGTCGTCATCGACAGACCATTTTCAGTTCTTGATAAAAATTCAAGTTGGCGACGGTCGCCACGTCTGGATATGACATGTGTTTCACCTTGTTATTGTTGAGTCGCTGAGACGACAGAGTTTTGGGGCCCGGGGCGTGCACGAGTAGCTTGAATACAGAGCGAGAAGCCCGAAAGTTCTGACCAGCTCTTCTTTTCCCTTAGCCTTTTGTCTTCATTATTCGTAGCAATAAAGCTCAAAAAAGCTCTACGTCCTTCCCGAGTTAGCGCGATTGCTATGCTGCTCGAGCGTCATCGCGCTTTAACTCGCCTATCCATGACAAAGGGTCAATTTTCATTGAGTCTTGAGGCCGTCGCAGCAGAAACACACGACATTTTGAGTTTTTCTTGTATTGTATTGGTCGGCGGTGTAGCGGCACCGATTGAAACAAACAAATCAGCGACTTGCTATAACAGCATTGACCAGAGAGTAGGGCGGGTCTTATTTTGGTCACTTCGTTTACACGACCGGAAGAGTCGTAGCAAAGGCTCTGAGCGCCGTAGGACATTTGTAGGTCAGTGGTGGCGTACATACATACATGTGGGGCCGAGTCTACCCAGTCTGAATAGAGGGGTGCAGCGGCGAAATGTCAGAATGGTGTTTGGAGATCATCAAATCCGATTTGCAATAAGCGACGGATTTCGTCATGGATGAATCTAGACTTATCGACGTATATCGATGCATTCGGAAATATATGCGATTTCCTAATACCTAAACTGGTTGTTCTGCAGACGCAAGACACAACTGTGGTTCATGTTGTCAGTGAACCCAAAATGCATATGCGAATTCTTTACCAGACATTGATCAAAATTGGAGAATCAGGTTAAACTAGGTGTGGTTGAGCGATAGGGTTATCACGACATATAACCCTTGACTCGACCCCGGCTCCCAAGTACTCCTGCTATTTTGAGAACCATTTGCTGCGACAGCTCAAGCAGCACGAGCCTCGATTCCCAAACACGAAACGAGAGCCTGGCAAACAATGGTGAAGTTTTCACATGTTTCGAGACAAACAAGTAGCCGCAGCTCGTAGAAAAAGAAGAAGGGATAATTGAAGGCTTGTCTATAGATTACCACCTGAGAATCTAGGGTGCCCCGCGTATCGACACTTACAACTCCTGGTCATTTGGATTTGGGTCGCCATAAATCCCCACACATAAAAGTATACTCACCCACACAAAGGATTTAAACCTGGACTATTGCCGGGGTCAGGGACATGGGTTAGGGTGTGTGTGTTGGGGGGTGCAAAGTATGAATTTGTGGCGGGACAGTGTAAAAAAGTTGACCCAGCGCCGTGAAAGTGACTTCGGGTGTCAGAGGTATGATTTAGTGACCAACTCTGAATTAGTGGTGGATATGTGTACATATGTGGGTATGTTCATATGATGTACATAGCTATACATGTGTCTATACAGAGTCGGCCTCACACGTTACAACTCGTCTGATATGTCCGGAACTCATGCCTCTGTCCGGGACGTTCCGGAGGGCCCCGGCTCCGGCTCCGGGCCCGGACGCTATATCCCGGTGTGGCCCGGGTTCGGTGCCGGATAAAATGTCCCGGAGTGTCTCGGATCCGGATCCGGAAGGCAGCCCCATGCACCAAATCCTTTCTAGTGATCTATCAGTTTCGAGCAAGGACGCGTCACTGTGGACTATAACGCCATCTTAGTTGAATAGTCATGATTTTCAACTCTATCATAGCTGATGTTCATATGTCAATGTGGCATAGTCGTTTGACGAGACTACTTTCAATTGAACACCGGCAACTTTCAAGTTGCATACCTATAGATATACATACGTACATACATACACCACTTTGGTCACTCAATCCGACCTCTTCCACCCCAAGTCGCTTTCACGGCACTGGGTCAACTTTTTTACACTGTCCCGCCACAAATTCATACTTTGCACCCCCCAACACACACACCCTAACCCATGTCCCTGACCCCGGCAATAGTCCAGGTTTAAATCCTTTGTGTGGGTGAGTATACTTTTATGTGTGGGGATTTATGGCGACCCTTGGATTTCCAGAAACGGCAAGTTAACACACACATGAGAGTTTTGTAAGAGTTGATATGTACAGCATATCAAATACTTTATACGCAACAAATCTCCGTATCGGAATCTAAATATCCTTAAAGCATGACTCTCTTCTAACCAAATCTCTAACAAACCTGTATCTCGATCTACAACACAACCAAAAACGCAACCCCGATGTAAATCCATCAACCCTCATCGCCAGAAAATCATCCTCTATCATGATGATCCTCCCAGTTGCTGTCAGTCAAGAACTGAGCCGCCAAGAAATCGATCCCGAGGCGGTTTCATACGTGCAAGAGATGGGCGATAGTTCGTACAATGATGAAGATCATATGTCCAGAGTAAGGGTTTTCATAGAAAGAGACTTAACCAAGTCACCTGATGTGAGTGAGGTCACTTGTAAAGGCCAATTTGATACTGACAACGCGGCATAGCTTTCATGTCGTGTGCACGGAAAGGGAAAACCCGCTGTGCTACGACAATCTATAAGCTCCGCTGTAAGCACTTCCGCGTGCCCCACCATACTAGATGAGGGGCACAGCCGAGAGCGACTGAAGCTAGCTTTTAACCATACAGGGTTATAAAATAAGCGAACTGCTCGCTTACCTAAGACAAGGCTGGCGTCAAAAAAATCGTAGCCTTGCAGGATGAAAACACCAAGAGTAGTAATAGGGACGCGACATTTTGGGCAATCGGAACTCTACATAGTTTCCGTTTGTGAGCAGAATCAGACATATGAGCAGCGTACGCAGGTTCCTTCCATTTTGCTGCATTTTGTCAATTTTTGCGGGTGGATAACTTTTGCTGTCTAGACCATCCGTCTCCTCCCCATTTCTTTTTCTTTTCCATTCTGTTTCTGTTTCTTCTTCATCTTGGTTTTGAAGTTTGATCATTGAAATCATCGGCAAATCGCATTCACCTTATTGCGAATTTACTCTTGTTTTGTTTGCGATTTAAAAAAAAGACGGAAAACTCTCGACACTCGTCTTTTCGGACTATTTACTTTTCACAACCTACAAAATGTCCCGCCCTCGTTCTGTCTTTTCAAAAAATGGCTACCTTACTAGCCCTACCCGCGACACACCGGCTGATTCGCTTCACACCACCGGCTTAATTTCTGATCTCTTCGATGTCCGCAACTCGGAGATCAGCCACCGCGATGCACTTGAACAAGCGAAGGCCGAACACGATAGAGTTCGCGAGCGGGCCCTTCGTGTGTTTGAGATGCATGAGCTGGAAGTCGAGAGACAGCGCATCGTGGATGCCCAGGCCAAGGAGCAAGAGCGCCTGAAGAGAGAGGCAGCTGTTCTGGCCGAGAAGCAGCGTTTGGAGGCACTACAGAAGGCCAAGGCTCCAACACCTCCACCACTACCCAAGGTTGAGCCTGTTGCTGTTAAGAAGGAGAAGGAGCTGGTTCCCCCAACGCAGGAAACCAAGAAAGAGGAAGTCTCTCCCGCGCCCAAAGAAGCCACCAAGCAGGCAGAGAAGGCTGTCCCTGTGGCTGCCCCCAAAAAAGAGGAGTCTACCGAGCCCGCCCCCGCCAAATCAGAAACCAAGAGTATCTTTGGTGCTCCTCTTTCCGCCGCCCCTGCTGCTTCCGTTGGGTTCGGAAAGCCCTCCTTCGGCTCTGCTGCCGCCCCGGCCGGGCTCAAGAGCTCGGACGCTCCCAAGCCTGCGGGTGGCCTTTTCGGAAACCCCTCTGGAGCCTCCGCGTCGGCTGCTGCTGTTAAACCAGCGGCTGCCTCCGTGGCCTCCAAGACTGCTCCCACCCCCGCCGCTGCCGCCGTTCCCAAGCCTGCACCTGCTGCCGCTAGCCCAGTTATCCAGGCGGATCCAACATACTTTCCCCACAACCAGCGGTACGTTGAGATCCACAAGAAGCTGAAGGAGCTTCGGAAGGCGGTCGAGAGCGCTGCGGCCGTGCCTGGGTCACCACTGAAGGGGAAAGTGGGTGACATGCGCCGCGAGATCCGGAAGTCCATGGGACAGCTCACGGAAGGAGCTGGTTCCAACAAAGTACAGGTAAGACACACTTCTCCCGAGATACAAAGTGATATATATACTAACGCCATCTATTATAGCTCGTCAAGATTCGGGCTGTGCTCAAGTCTTCCCTTGATGGTACTCACGTCAGCCCGATGGTTGATGTGAAGGACTATGTGGCGGAGGTACCACCAGCCAAGGCGGAAGATGTTCACAAGGGGGATCAGCTTCCTTCGCTTTTCCTCTACCTCTTGAACATCTTCTCCAAGGCCGTGATAAACCAGTTTATCAACGAGTGTGGTGCCAACCCAAAGGCGGCTGATCCCATTGGCGTAATGTTCAGCCAAATCTTCTCAGACAAGGATTACCATTGGCACGGGTTTACCTTGGCTGACATCTTTTTTGCCAAGCTGCGGATTGTTTGCCCTGTTTTATTCGGCATCCGTGGTAACGAGCGGGCCGCAGAGGGTAGACTGGCAATTGGCTGGAAGCGGGACGGCCCAGATTTTCTTCCAGAGCAGGCACATTGGGATCGCATGTCTGGACTGGGTGCTGGGTTTGGCGCCATTACGTTACGTGACTTCAGTAAGACGGCTCGCGTAACTCCGGCGCCACCCGTGATTTACTGGACTGCATTAGCAGCTCTGGTGAACACCCCTCCTGCCCAAGTTTCGGGCACACAACTGGTCGTTCTCAAGGCGATCATCGAGGGTCACACAACCCGTTTCATACAGTTTTATGGAAATGCAGCCATGGCAGTGTTGAAGCGGGTCTTGGTCGAGTTCCCTCAAAAGGTGGCTAAGAGTCCATCACAAGAGGCACTGGCGGTGTTGGCAGACCGGTTGTTGAAGGACGAGGGGTTACGGTTTGTGTAAGGACCGACGGTAAGAGCGAAAGTTTGTTTTTACGGCGTCGGGGGCGTTTTCTTTTTCTTTTGGGTATTCATCTGGCATTGATGATCTGTTTGGGTTCTTTGCGGGGCGTTCTTTGTATGGTTATAGTTTCTTTGGTTGAAATATATGTACATGTTTATCTGGATGATTGATCCAATTCCCTAACTACAAAACACCAAACGCCGTGCCAACAAACAATGAAGCAAAATAACCCACAAATGGCTATACAATCAAGAGAAGAACAAGGAGAATGATGAGAGTGATTACCAGAACGCCAATACAACAGCTACTCAGGGTATCTTCGTTGCGCCGGATGACGTATTGCATCTGCTGCATACCTGTCTGTAAACGAGAACCAACACGGTCAGCAACAGCATCCACCTCTTCCAACATTTCTCGTTGCTCCTCTAATTCTCGTCCCATATCATCAGCCTGTCGACGGAGATTTCCGACAGTTTGAAAGACATCATCTAATTGTTCGTCCTGCACGCGCATAATCTCCTGCTGCTGCAACTCCTCAAACTCAGCGGTATAATCCTGGTCACTCGGACCCGGCGCACTCTCCGTCGCCGGTCTAATCCCCGCGGAATCAACAGCTGCCCGCATGGCAGTGACTTGGGCAGTGACATCATGAACAAGGGCCCGGCGCCGGGCTACTTCGGCTGTTGAAAGACCATATGCGGCGGGGGAAGCTTCAACGGCTGCGACGGCGTCGGCAAGGTCGTTGAGGTCTTCGGAGAGGACGGCGAGGGAATCTAGGAGGTCGCTTCGGGAGGCTTGAAGTTCGGGGTTGTTTGAGGTGGTGCTTAGCGAGGCAATTCGGGAATGCGAAGCGGCGAGATTTTGGGTGGTGGCTAGTTGTGCGAGAACGTCTCTGGTGGAGTGGCAAAAGGATTGTTAGAATGGGACTTTCTTTCTTGTTTCTGGATTGTTTCAGGAGAGACACTTTACTGTTGTACTTGAAGGAATGGGTCGGTCGACATCGTGAGAATTTGCGTTGAGTATGTCTGTCTTTTTTTTTCACTCGCCGGTTCACGATTGTCGCACCGTTATGCGCCTCAATGACGACGCTCAATTACAGATGCTGGGGTCGGTGTGGCAGAGCTCACCGAAACCCTAGATGTAGTTCGACAAACAGGTGGAGGGAGAGAAAACTCAGTAACCCTTTTGTCGTTGTGTCTCCAAGCCCTAGACCCTCTATTGATTTTTTTATTGCGTTCGTTTTTTCTGGTTTAATTCTTGTCTCGTTTATCCGTCTGTCTGCCGCCCATCGTCATTGACTTGCATAATCGACCTTGTGCTCTTATTATTATTGATATTTTTGATCTGATATTTCGTCACTATTACGTCGATTGACACGAACATTGTTCCAGTAAAAAAAGGACGAAGAAGTTGTATTTTTTTTTTGCCAGGTGCCGCTTTGATTGATTGATTTTCTCGCTTCGTGGGTTTCAACCGTCTTTAGCCAGTCATCGTCATCGCCATTGTCACTGACTGCAAGTCATCCGCGATTTGCAATATCCACACTTATTTTTCAGAGTTAAAACGTGAGAACTATCACAAAAAGCCCGTTCGGTCTCCGCCATAGACATTGAGTTTCTCTATTTCACGTCTTCGATATCCAATTACACACGACATCACCCCCACGATCCTACAACGCCGCATATACTTCCGTAACTACTATTCCTACGCTACGACGGCCCTTGTCTCGGAATCATCTTCTATCCGCCACACTTGTCTTTCCGACTCCGACCCCGCCTTCCTGTCTACTTACGATCCGTTTACACGTCACTTGCCCGCCTGTTACTCTACACCAACCGATCTCTTCTCCGCCCCACTCCGACTCCGCCGCTACCGCAGTTGCCGTCTGGTTGGCATTGTCTGCTCGCTTTTTGTGATTCAAGCCGGTCTGCTTCGTGTCGAGAACTGCTGCCACAATGGACAACATATGGACCCGGCGCTCCAAGTAAGTTGGCTGGCCGTGACTGGTTTTTTTGTGTATATGTTGGCAAACAATTGGCTAACCCTGTTTTCCCCCATGGCAACAGCAGCAAGCTGTCCCTTTCGACTAGCACCACGAACTCTTCAGCACAGCCGGATAGCAACCGAATCGCATCCTTTCCAAAACGCTTTGGCACGGGCGAGATGTCTGCCACGTCTGCCAAGGCTAGTCCATTTGGCACACCGACAGTAACATCACCAACAGCCAGTGCTACCAATGCCTTTGGCCTTGGGTCTGGTGCCTTTGCCTCATTTGGGGGTAACAAGGCGGTAAAGACTCCGGGGTCTGGGTCTGGAAGTGGCGATGCGGGGTCTGGAAAGGCCCTCGCTACGGGTGGTAGTGATGCTGGTAGCAGTGGACGGGCTCAGGAAAGTGAGACGACAGCGGCAGCTGCTGGTGATAGACAGGCTCCGACGACGGGAGTAGTACACCCACTTAGCAACAAGTGGGTGTTTTGGTTCCGGCCGCCGACATCCAAAAACCAGGGATTTGTAGACTATGAAAAGACTCTGCACGCCATGGCGTACTGCTCGACAATCGAGGAGTTCTGGACGGTGTACAGTCACTTGCGGCGGGTATCAACGTTGCCTCAAGTATCGGAATATCACTTTTTCAAGTGGGGTATCCGGCCAGTGTGGGAAGATGAAGTCAACAAGAAGGGTGGCAAGTGGGTTGTACGTCTCAAAAAGGGCGTCGCCGACCGGTACTGGGAGGACCTTTTGATTGCGCTCATTGGAGAACAGTTTGGTGAGGCAGGCGACGACGTTTGTGGCGCGGTAGTATCGGTACGGACGGGTGAAGACATAATCAGCATCTGGACGCGGAGTGAAGATGGCCGTGTACTCAAGATTAGGTAAGTTTCGCTGCATGTACGGGGTATAGAATAGGCCCGATCACTAGTAGGCTCGACCGTTACTAACTTTGACATGTGTTTGCTTTTTTGCAGAGAGACGATGAAGCATATTCTCAACTTCCCCGGTAACACGCGCGTCGAGTTCAAGTCGCACGACTCGTCGATCCAGCAGCGTACTGCGATTGAAGAGCACCGGCGTGAGAAGCAACAGAATCAGTCAAGTGGTCAGACGCATCACCACGGTGCCATTGGGTCTTTGAGCAACCACACTGGTGGCAGCGGTGGGTCCGGCGGTTTGGCCCTGGGTGGTCGGTTAGGCAGCGCCGGTGCTATTGGCAGTGGCCGGGTCCACCACCAGCACTAGAAGTCTGGTGGGGATGAAGCCCTTGGGCCCGGACGAAGTTCATGGCGGAGTACAAGGCATCAGGACCGAGACACAGAGTGAGTTTGTTGTTCAGGGGAGAGACAAAGAGAAGATGTGATATGTACGTATGCGTTAGTATGTGTCGTCGTCGTTGTTGTATGTATCAAGATTTAGACAAGTTTCCCGGGGGATTGTATTTTTTTTACTCTTTTTTTTTTTGCCATTTTTCTGGGTTCACATTTTGGGATTTGGGTAGGATTCGGGTTGGCTAGGCGGAATGAATGAATGTCTGCCTGACATGCACTGGTTTGATTTATGGGACGATTATAACCAAGATAGATGTACATAGATACATATCATAACTTGATGATTATACCCGCTCGGATGTTGTTTGACGGACCAAATATTGGGTGATTTGTGGGCCACAAGCAGGATGAAGGCAGGTAAGAATTAGCGTGTTTGTGCACATGGTGGCGAATGAATGGACGTTTGACACCCAATCTTGTCTCTTGCCTCTTTTTTGTTTCCAGGGCATAAAAGAGTTTGTAGCTTATAGGTCGGGGAGGTCACCGACATAACCGCAGCGAATTGCGCGGCTCTGATGGTGGTGAAACAAGGACGAAACGCCGGGGCCATGAGATTGGCGGACGGGAATTGTGAGGCAGTTTTTTTTTTTGATGAACACAGGTTGGATTTAGTGCGTGTCGTTCGTGGCATGGTCGGATGTTTGTTGGTTTGGCTGGGGCGGTTCTAGTAGGTGCGGTTTGGGGGCGCGGCTGGGAATTTGATTGGCGGGTGGACTTTTTGGTGGTTGTGTTGACGTTTAGTTTGGTGATTTGCATATTTGATGTGTGTTAGTGGGAGGATATGCAGGTAGATGTACATTGGTTCCATGTTACGACGCCATGCTTCATGTAGAATGAAGTATCTCCTGTAAATCAAAAGTATGCGACATTCTAGACAAGATGGAGTAAATATTTACTGAGCATACGTATGTACATACATACTGAGACATATTGATCCCTATGTTGTACATACCATTTCCTCTATATACAGACCTTAGGGTTGTTTCACTGCAATAACCCGTGAGGCTTGGAGGGTATTGCGTGGCCCTCGTTTGGGGATTTGCAGTCCGGGCGGGAGGGAAAGGAAGCTTTTGGAAGGAGGTAGCTTGTTGACAGGTGAAGGGGCCTTGGCGGTTACATGCGTGGGAAAGGAAGCAACGACAATCAATCGTTGGGTAGCGGTGAGATTGAAGGATAGTGATGATCTTGGACGTTGAACCATGTTGAAGCAAGTACGTAAGTCTCTTTCAAATGATGTGACAGGATAGAACACAATGGTACTTTGAGGTTGAACTACACCATATGTAGAATGTACTTTACAAAGGCAGAAATGTACTTCATCTCCATAACATTTCTCGTCACAGAATTCTGGAAATCATACATCGACGTACGTTGTTAGGATAAACATAAACCAAATCAAACAAGCTTCAAGCTAAACAAGCCTAGTTTATCATAAAAGAATGCCTATACATCTTATGGTTATACTATTCTTGGAAGGGAACATCCCGCGTCTATTCCAGGGGTATGTGAACAAAGACTTCCCAAAAATGGCATCCGCAACGTCTAATTCCATGGGGTGGGATTACGCGGCAGTTGGCTCTGTGGGAAGAGGGAGGTGCCATTTTCGGAGGTTTTGGGACCATGGGAGGGAAGGTACTAGGAACCGTGCGGCGGAAAGGAGATGACGACGACTTTTGTTGCGTGCGGAGGAGACCCGGGGATTTGTATATAAGGTTGAGGATGGCGCCGACTTTGGAGGTATTGGAGTCTTTCTTCTTCAGTTCAGAGCCAGCCTCCACCACTCGCAACACATCTGCTCCTTTTGAATCTTTTGATCTTTTTCGCCTCTTTTTTCCCTTCCCATCTTCTCTTTTGCCTCTTTTGTACATATCATACCTTGACGGTTTTGTATTGTTCCTACTTCACAGTACTTGTATTCTAAACTCCTTCCAAAAAAAAAATCCACCCCTTTACCTACCTTCAAAATGCAGACTTCCATCTTCTCCGCCACTCTTCTTTCCCTCCTGGCCACCGCCGCCGCCCAGTCGACTGTCCCCACCGACTTCCCCACCGGTGTCATCCCCACCGGCGGCTTCCCAGCTGGAACTGGTCGCCCCTTCGGTACTGGACGTCCCCACGGAACTGGTCGTCCCCACGGCACCGGTCGCCCCCGTGGCACTGGTGTTCCTTCCGGTGTCCCCACTGACATCCCTACCGCTACTGGTGTCGCTAAGCGTGCCGACTCGTCTTCCGTTCCTACCGATCTTCCTACTGGGTTCCCTTCGGGCGTCGCTGCTCCTTCCGGTGCTGTTCCCTCTGGCTTCCCTGGTGACTTCCCTCCTCCCCCTCCCATCGGTACTGGTGTTCCTTCCGGTGCTCCCTCTGGTGTTCCTTCCGGTGTTCCCTCCGGGTTCCCCTCTGGTACCGCTGTCGAGAAGCGTGCTGATTCGACTACCTTCTCGGCTCCCTCGGGTTTCCCCACTGGCTTCCCCTCTGGTGTAGCTGCTCCTTCCGGTGCTGTTCCCTCCGGCTTCCCCGGTGACTTCCCTCCTCCTCCTCCCCCCTTCGGTACTGGCGTTCCTTCCGGTGCTCCCTCCGGTGTTCCCTCCGGTTTCCCCTCCGGTTTCCCCTCCGGTGCTCCCTCCGGGTTCCCCACTGGCACCGCTGTCGAGAAGCGCGCTGATTCCACTACCTTCTCGGTTCCCTCCGGCTTCCCCACTGACTTCCCCTCTGGTGTCGCCGCTCCCTCTGGTGCCGCTCCCTCGGGCTTCCCT
Source organism: Huntiella abstrusa (assembly GCA_025685495.1). Taxonomy (NCBI): domain Eukaryota; kingdom Fungi; phylum Ascomycota; class Sordariomycetes; order Microascales; family Ceratocystidaceae; genus Huntiella; species Huntiella abstrusa. The sequence goes on along the minus strand of JAJNMT010000286.1, from coordinate 300,969 downwards.
GCTGGTGGCTTCCCCGGTGGCTTCCCCTTCCCCCCCCCTCCCATGGGCACTGGTGTCCCCTCGGGCGTCGCCGCTCCTTCAGGCTTCCCCACCGACCTTCCCTCCGGCTTCCCGACTGTAGTCCCCACTCTGTCGTCTACTGCCGTTGAGAAGCGTGCCGATTCCACCACCTTCTCGGTTCCCTCCGGTTTCCCCACCGACTTCCCCTCGGGTGTCGCTGCTCCTTCCGGTGCCGCTCCCTCGGGCTTCCCCGCTGGTGGCTTCCCCTTCCCTCCCCCTCCCATGGGTACTGGTGTCCCCTCCGGCGTCGCCGCTCCTTCCGGTGCCGTTCCTTCCGGCTTCCCCGGTGACTTCCCCTTCCCTCCTCCTCCCATGGGCACCGGCGTTCCTTCCGGTCTTCCCTCCGGCACTGCTGTCCCGACTACTCTCCAGCAGCGTGTCCGTCGCCAGGATGCTACCTCGGACCTCCCCACTGGTACCGGTCGTCCCTTCGGTACTGGCCGTCCCCACGGTACTGGTCGCCCCCACGGCACTGGCCGCCCCTTCGGTACCGGTCGTCCCCGTGGCACTGGCGTCCCTACCGGCTCGGTCCCCACCGCCGCTCCTACCTCTGCTTAAGCGACTCGCTTATTTCTAAACTATTAAACGATCCCCGCTGATGTAGAGTATCAACTGGTTTTGATGTTTTCTTTGTATTGTTTCCGATGAAGGTTGTCAGGGGTTTTTGGTAGATTTCTTGTCGTTCCTTGAAGATGTGTTGCTTTTTTGTGCTTTTATGTTTTTTACAGTCTGTCCTTTTCGTTGCTAAATAGATCAAACATCGTACAATCGATTCAGTTAGGGGAAAATTCCATGTCCTTTTGTCATTGATAGCTTTTCTAATGCTTTTTTGTGAATGTCTTGTAAATATTTTGCCTTGTGCAAGTTCTCTTTATTACCGCATTAGGTCTTAGACGGGTATTTAGGGTTTAGAAGTGCTTTCCGTTTTGATGGTCCGTGTTCGGTCCATGTTCGGTCCTTGTGAATAGGGCCCGTTCACATGCTAACCATCAGGCCGGAGACAATTCAGCCGCCGTCATCTCATAGATAGTAAGTATGCATGTATTTGCTGATTGTGATACTAGACACCTTGGTCACATGGTGAGATATAGATACGATGGCTCACCGAGACTATTCACAACCAAAAGAAGTCATGGAAACACCGGAAGGTCTTGTCACTGACATCACCGGTATAGCAAATGTACTACGCGACTACTCCTCTCCGACAGCTATACTATCGCACTTCCTAATTAAATTCTTGCGTCCGTTTATCCCTGAATGGAGTAGCGGCCGCAGTGTGGCCTCCGAGCAGGCTGCCAAGACACCCAGAGACACGGGACTGAATGGCTGCCGGGAATGCCGGCTCCGGAATTGACGGCGGATAAACTAATCTACGGACCTCGCACCGCCGGGTGGATACTTAGTATTGGAAGGTAAGTTGGGAGCTGATTAGTTGGTGGATTTGTAGGTGTACATCGATGATTAAACCACGCTTCTTCTCCGCCTTTATATTGAACACTCGGGCAGGTCTTATAACAACATTTAGTTAACGGCGTTGCCCGGCGTTACCCGGAGTGAGGCTCCGATCACGGAGTTCTCCGCGCGGGGCTCATGTGGTATACATTTCCTGTACATAACTAACACTTCACCCGAGAAGTCCTTCCCGTTTTCCTTTTTTGCGATCACTCTCATGCCAGCCGAAGCCTACGGAGAGATTGTCCTTCCCGTTGTTAGAGCATGTTACGGCGGAGTACTCTCGGTAAACGACGGAGTGCAGGGGAGAGATCTAGACGTGTATATTCGATGTATTCAGTACCTCTATATCTAGAGAATAATTTATGCCACAAGCCGCCCTATTTTCCACCGAGGGTACCACACGATTTCTATACAAACGCGGGCTAACATATTACACGATACTAAGTTCTTCCCTCCATCCCGAAATAAACTGTGCCTGCGGCAAACCCACCGGAACGGCCTTTTCAACGTACAAAACCTCGCCATGGGATGCCGAATTTCGTATGTACCACAAACGCATGATGGAATCCCCCAGCCAGAACAACCTCATCGCCAACTCTGCTATACGAACAACCCACCAATAAATTGCTATTTAATAGCATCCCAACGGCATGGCCATCTCGCCGTATCCACCAGAACGATTTCACGAGGTCGTGATTACCCGCGTCATCCCTATACCTATCGACATCTAAGTAACACTCTAATCCTTGCAAATGACAAGAGCTGAAAGGAGGTGTACAATCCGACCATTGAAGTAAGAAGTCTTTGCCTCTATCGTCAAGTTAGCCCTCTCCAAAGTGCACTGCCATCGCCTTTCTCAACTCGCTGTCGTCGTGTTTTTGGAACAACTTTACAACTTTGGCTCGGTACATATATTGAGCAGAAACATGCCCCCACCTCGGACCACGAATAAAGGCTGTATTTTGAAATGCGTCGGTTCTCTTCTGCTCAAACGGTAAAGACATAAGTTCAAGAAACTTACCGAATCGTTTTGCCGTACGGAATCCAGGATACCAAAGTATCTGCCACGGCTGAACCCTCCTTCGGATCTGGGCGTACTCCCTAGTTCTCAAAAGGCAGGGGAAACTCAAATGATTCATGCTTCAAGACGTCGCTATCGCTTCAGCAATGTCTAAGACTACCTCTGCATCCGACTTGTTGTAGCCGGCTACTACTTTGAGATTTGTGTATAGTCCAGAAAGAGAAAATAGACGGTCGCGATCTAGTTCTACCTGAAGGCTTCACAGGCATGGCGGTACACGGTGGTAAAATCCATACGGTTGAATGAGGATTCTCCTAGTTGGTAAATCACATTATCTCAAAATAGCGAGGCAGTAGTACGGAATATCCCCGAGGTCAGAGCAAAAAGAGATCCGTTAAAGCTCACCACATTCGACAATGACTGTCGTATATCTTGAGCATACGAATTGTGCTTACTCCTCACCACCGCCTCAGTGATAATTCGAATGCACCACAGGGAAATCTTGCATTGTCCATACAACATGTAATCCGTCGTGAATCGCCGAGTCCTGGGCCATTGTGCGTGTCGTTTTGTTGTTGGATATGGAGACTTGTCTAGTATATCGTACAACAACAAGTACAGAGCCCGGTATTCTTCACGAACAGCAACTTCTTGGACTATTCATGCGTGAGTCCAATAGGCATCATCACACACTGGGAGGAGGTTGATACAGTTGACTTTGACCAGTGATTTCACTAGCCGGTTTGGAGTATATCGACTCTCATCCCAACTCAATGAGGCCCGGAAGAGGCGATTTAAGTCCCGTGAGATCTGGGTGGTTTCAGAGGGAACTAAACCAAGCCAGAAAACCAACCTGTCTGCCCTTTGGAAAACCTCACCCATCATCTGAACTTGATGACCCTTTTCTTCGTCATCCTCCTGATTGATACATAAAGCATCAATCCATGGTCGAATTAGCTTCCTCCTACGACGTATGTGCTATAAAGCCGCCATGAGATTCTCAGTGGTGCCGATAATATTGGAATCGAGAAACATAGGATACGTACCTTTCGAGCTGCCCCAGACATCCGATAGACACGTGTATTTCCTCGTGCCAGACGGGAAGTCATGCGTGGAAATGGAACTTCGCAGTGGCTCTAAGCCCGTTCCAGGTAATAATATAACGATTCGAATTTGTGAGTTCGTTTGAGCCAACGACTGATGACTACACGACAGCAGTCCAAGTGGCCAACGTACCTTCAAGTCTATACTGGGAAAACCACTTCGAGTGATCCTCCGATGAGTGAATCGATATTCGGTTTCTTGCGGAGTTGCAGTGTCATCCACAATCACTTTAGTGTCCACTATCGGAGAAAAGTCTTCATCATGCCCTGCGTATTGTCAGCACCTACTATTCTCCAAGGGTAATGGATCGAGAAACTCTATGGTCGCATTTGATATTCGGCGCTTTGTGATGCTAAGATATCCTTGGTTGTAGTACTTACAATATTTCATGCATTGTTGTTCAGTCATCAAGCCATTAGCTTCTTGTCCTAGTGGAAAATATCTGTCGAGGGTCTCGAAAGAATACCATATCGTCGGTATTTTGACTTACCAGTTGATTTATCCAACGGTCGCGGGAAACGTAGGATGAAAACGTTGATAAGACAATCCAAGTTACCCTCAGTCAATTGATGTCCCGTCATCATGAATCCAGCCCGCCCCTGAAGGAGCTCACTCTCATCGATGTCACTCAGAATTTCTGCTCTGTCATATCGTCAACGTCTGCCCTGTCTGATAAATACTCACTAGTTTCACCACTTCTCACTAGACAAAATTGTCCGCTTGTGTGTGCTGTATAGTTTCTGTTGGAACAAGCATAAACAACAAGCTCAAGGGTCCCACTTCTTTTTGGCACAGTGGTATGTTGATGCCTATTGCTTCGTCACCTATGTGCCAACAGGTCACGGATACCCACACTCTGCATATGTTCAAAGCGAGTTGCCTTGAGAATCCTGCATGTGCCTGCATGTGCCTGCTTATGTGGGCTTGAATATAAAGCAGGCTAAACACCAACCATAACTAGGGTGCTGTTTGTTTAACCATACGATAACTAGGCCAACTCGTTGTTCTCAGCACAATGACGTCATTTGGTAATCATAGGTTCATATTTCTATTCCAACATGGCCAAGCCTAATCTCAGATTGAAATCCTATATTGTGAAAGGACAACAGTCGTTTACATGTCATATCTCTGATTCAAGGCTCATGTACATACACAAACAATTCATCACTACTTTGAAAACATTTGAGACGATAATCATACATTTCATTAACGACGCCTCACTGTAAGCCTTAGCCCAGGCTGGACCAAGCAAATTACTTACTTCAATGGCCGAGCCTGGAGGTATTTGTTAGCCGCCTGCCATCTCTCCTTGACTTCAGTCGAAACACCCTCTGCCATGCTTGACAAAGCCTGCTCAATGGCACCAACCAAACTATAAACTAGACCCACATCCTCCACCAAGTGCGTAGTAAATGGAATCCACTGCGACGCCACCGTTTTCAGAGACTCCAGGCGTTCCGCAGCCGTGACTTCGGCATTCGTCTCATCAAGGAATGTCTTCATCGCTACGGCAAGGCCAATGTGCGGGTGAAGACGGAAGGGGAGATCTTGGTTGATCTCCACAAAATCGCTACGGTCGCGTTCTGCCTGCGAGTTCAGGAACAACGCCAGAAGTAGAGACTCAACAAGCGTCCGATTTGTCGACCGAATCTCCGTAGTGAGCGCATTAAAGGCCAGCAGGTTCTTATTCAGTGGCCCCGTGTAACCGTTCGTCTTGTGTCGCAGATTCAGTAGCGTCGCACACCGGCAAATCAGGAGGACACTCATTCTGTCCTCCTCCGAGCCATTAGCTGGGATGCCCTGTAGCGTCTCATACCGGTTTTCTGCAGAAAAGTGGCCGTAGCGAATCAACTCAAAGGCCATAAACACTGCCTCACTGACGTTCATCGCTTCGCAAGTCTCGGCACCTATTTCATTGAGCACTTTGAAAATGGCCTGCACAACTGCAGTACCCCAGATACGTTCAAGCTTGTGATTGGCACCCACATACCCTCTCAAATAGAGGAAACGCAAAATCACTAGCGAACGAATTGACTTCGCGTCTTTAAGTGGCACCCGAACTTGTCCGGGTTTTGTCTGCGTCGCCTTTACGAAATCATCGTTGAGCAACGAAATGATTTCGTATCCCAGTGGACCGTTTGACAAGGTCGGGTACTTTTCCATCACGTTGTCCACCCCAATAATGTCGTTCACCTTGCCGGCCGGCGACTGCTTGGCATCATGCTTGTACTTGTGTGAAAACTCCTTGTCAAACCAAACCCGCACCTCATACGGAGCAACAAAGTAGAGCCCACGGTTCAACCGCTCTAGAACTACTGCCATTATTTGTTCCCTCACAGGCATCAAGTCTTTTGTTACCAATTGTTTGTAGTCATCTTGTGCCATACCCATACCCGTAGAAGTAGGCAAAACGTACATTTTGTTGAATGGGATCCAATTGGTTGGGTTGGGACTGATTAGACCTACGCTGTTGTAGTAAAACACTTCAGCTGGCAACTGCAGTCCAAGGTACAACCGGTTGTCCTCAGTCAACTCATCAAAGTTTGACACCTCAATTTTACCCGACTCGGCAATGTACACAAAATGGTGTAGTGCCATACGAGCCTTTTGGTATCTTTGGAACCAATCTAGAGACTCAGTCTTGAGAACATCAGTGAAAGAATTACACAGTTGTTCTACCGACTTATTCGCTCCCCTCAACATATTGATGGCCTCTGGCACAATAATGTGTGATACACGTCTGTGCGAGGCTTGCTGGGAAACAATTGGGCATCTCACGAGGAAACTGGTGCCCATGAGCAGCAATGCCTCGATAAGTAGTTCATTGGAGATAATCATACGCTCAAGAAGCTGAAGCTTAGAGACCGCCATGACTTTCTTTTCCTGAAAGTCAATTGTCGAAATGTATGTATCGCCAATGGGGTACAGAAGTAGCTCTTGCGAACCCATAATAGCCGAACATTGATCCGAGTTGATCATATCCATGTGCGCGAGTTGGGCCGAAGCGCTGTATGGGGCCACAAGGAAGTGGAGGTTGCGCTTCTTCAAGCTGTCCATGAGCAATGGGTAGAGCTCCCTCACATTGAAGGCTTTTGGAAAAATCGTGCGTTAGCAAATGTTGCATTTAAAAACGTAGCCAACAAACTTACAGCTGGCAGAGCCAAAGGCCGTCACGGCATCTTGGGCACGTTGCGAGGTGTAGAGATCCCACGCGCCATCTAGACGTACATGTTCCTCGAGGCCATGCTGGACGTCCGTTTCTTGTTGGCCGACCATAGGGTGCCCATCAAAAATGAAGTATGGGGTGATTCCAGCATTCTCCCAGTCGGAAATAGCATGGTCAATGTTATGACCAATACCGACAAGACCGCCTAGCGCTGGTAGGAGGGGCTCATGGGCCGGTGGGTGGTCGAGGAGATATTTGAGGTAGTACGAGGCATCGACGGCGACGACACATCCAGAAAGTTCCGAGATATCATGCTCACTGTTGGAAGACAGAAAGATCAGGCGGTCAGCGGGCGTGAAATTGGGAAAGAGACGTGTGCAGGCAGATATATGCGGGTGACTAGCGAGTGGGATTCGACTTACGCTGCCATGCTGGAAATCCAGCCATCTTCAGAAAGGACTGAACGGAAAAGTGTTAGTCATGACATGTGACCATGCAATGATTGTATCCAAAGTCGTGGTCAAGCTTACAAGGCATTGTGTTTGGTAGGGTGAAACGGAACTGATCAGATGAAAATGGTGAATCCGGTCTAAACAAGGTCTAAACAAAGTCGGGCGCTATTATTTTGGTCGCAGACAATGGCCAACAATGGGAAGTGACGTCCAAAGGTAGGAGGAGAGCTTGTCGTTAAGATGAGATTGGTCCAAACGGGCGTAATAACGAGCTGAAGTAATCTGACAAGTTGTAGTAGCTTGGTAGTCAAGGCAGTTTGTATAGCTAGATATCACAAGGCACACAATAATTATGTGCAATTGGAATATTCGGGCTGGTATAGTATGAATGCGACTTGCGCTGGGTGTCTAATTGGTCGAGGAGGAACGGCAGAAGCAGCAGTACAAGGTAGCGCGAGGGCTGTCTGTTAGCCCTTGGATGTATGTACGTTTGGTCGACTTTGTTTGGGCCGTTAAGCTAGAAAACTGTGCGTCAAAGGACACCTGAAGATGCAATGACAGCGGCAGGGGATGAAGGTGGAAAAAAGTGGCGGGCAGGTGTGGGGTTGACGAAGTCGATGATACAGAGCGGGGTGGTAACCGGACAGGCGATGGAAAGTGGTGAGATTTCTAGACGAGCCACAAGGAAGGCTGCAAGGCTGAAGGCCAATTGGGATTTGGAGGGGCTTGAGATGCGATATAGACGAGCCAAATGAGCAAGGGCGTACGCAATGGACTGGACAATGACGGAGCGTGCCTTTTGTTTGTTAGAGTCTATTTTTTGTGCTCGGTTGTGGGTGAAGTGGCGGTTTGGGAGGGGAGGAAGGGGCGAATCGAGGCCTATAAATTGGGTCGGTTTGGCAGGCACTAGCTGCTTTGCGTTCGGTGCTGTCCCCTGAAATGATGGAAGCTAGGGAAATACATGGATGCAGCCACGCAAGGTGTGGCGTCGGTGTGGCGCCATTGAGACCATGGTGATAGGAGACGGCGAGAACTGTAGAAATGCAGAGATCTAAACGTAGATATATATTCACATGCATGAGGGAATCAAGACCCGGGCATCTTGAACGTGATACATGCAAACATTTCACTCCACGGGGAACGTGATTGCGAGTGGCGTACAATTGAGACATACACCGTTCAGGGTTAGGGTACACTGTACCACCATGTGCACATGTGATAAGTATGATAAGCGATTGGTGATATAAGACGATGTACCCCTCTTATGAGATAGCTCTGAATGTGGTTTTGGAACGCCAAGTGAGAAACAATGGCTGCCACTGACATTAAGATTGTTGATATTTTTGCCCCTGGGGTGGAAGAAGCCGAGATTGCCAGGGCATTGGTGGACGCCGCAGCGAATCAAGGGTTCGTTTACATCAAGTCAACGGATGAGACTATGCCAAAGGAGCTTGTGGAACAAGCATTCGAAATCGTATGTACGAAGATATTGCGGGTCATATTGGTGGCTTTTCCATACTAACAACCATTAGTCCAAAGATTTCTTCAAGAATACACCTATTGAAGAGAAACAAAAGTTCACTATTGGGACTAATAACCGCGGATGGAGTGGCATGTTAAGAGAGCGATTAGATCCTGCCAACCAACATATCGGGGACACCAAGGAGTCAGTTTATAATGTTGCCTAATGGCTGCCATATATTAACTGGCTAAACTAGAGCGTATAACTTTGGCGAGTTTGAAAACGGCAAGACTCCACACGAATTGCCTTCTCGATTTGCAGTCCGAGAAGCTCAGATTGGCGACTTTTGGGTCCAATGCCAGAAGGTTGCATCACGTATCTTGTACCTCCTAGGTCTTGGTCTCGAGGTATGTATATACATGTAATTTCCATAGTATCCTTGCTGTAGTACTAACCATCCTAGGCCCCACCTAACTTATTCGTCGACTCACACGACCAATCTAAAGGTCCTTCTGGAACTGCCCTCCGTTTTCTCTACTACCCAACACCAACCAGTGATTCACCTGACGACCGTGGCATCCGGGCTGGTGCCCACTCGGACTATGGAAGTATCACTGTAAGTCACGACGATTCTCTAGACTAACCTGAAATTAACCCGTTTCCAGCTTCTCTTCCGTCGGTCCGGCCAAGCCGGTCTCGAAAGACTAACTCCCGAACAAACCTGGGTTCCTGTCCCCGTGCACCCTCCCACCACCGAAGACGATCCGTCACCACCAATCCTTGTCAACATCGGTGATCTTCTTTCATATTGGACAAACGGACTTCTTCGTAGCACGGTACACCGTGTCACCGGCCCATCGGAGTCGTTTGAACAGACGAGGTATGGCGGTGAGAAGCCAGGTGAACGATACAGTATTGCGTTCTTTAAACACCCGGCTCATGATACTCGCTTGGAGGCTATCCCGTGTGAAAGGATCTTGAACTTCAAGGGGGGCGCGAACAGTGAGGGAGAAACTTATACCGATAGAAAGGTGGTAACGGCGTTGGAACATCTGTTGATACGTCTCCGGAAAACTTACACCGGTGTTTATGACAAGACTGAGTAGCTAGTAATCTATGATTCCTTGCAAGGTTTTGCATGACGTGTCAGTGACTGGTATTCACATCCATTGCTGTTGGTGTTGTTTTATTTAACGTCTACCTAACTAGCTTTACCTGTAAATACGACGGCTCTCCAGACAGCGACGGGCCAAAACGAAGTCAGCATCCCGGCATCCCCGTGCAGACCCCGGTCCCCGGCCGGAACTCGGAATCGGAATTCTTGAAATACCGTATTGGGAGTCAACTATTCAACAAACACGGTCTGATGGTGTAGTTGGTTATCACGTTTGTCTAACAGTAACTCAGTTGCTTGGACACAAAAGGTCGGCGGTTCAAGTCCGCCTCAGATCATCTTTTTATGCGAATCCGAGCCACAAATTCCTTTCTACCGGCACCAGAGCATCTTTGAATTCTTTTTGCTCCATGGTATCTTCCATTTCAGTGACCTTTTCGAGGTATTTCCAGTCATAAAAGGCCGTCCAGATCTGAGAGTTTTGTCTCATCAGCGGTGTCTTATTAACCCGGGCCATTATGTCCATGTCACTGAAGGAATTTCGTTCCAAGAGGCACAAGGCAGTCGTTACTGGAGTCTCGCGACAGAAGTAATCTAAGGTTACTGGCTTGAAAGATAAGCCATGTCGAGAAACCAAGTTGGAAACATCTGTTGTCTCCCAAACCAACGGGCTAGCCAGAACAGGAATTCCCGTGAATGGACAATCTCGGCCCATAACAGGACACTCGGACGCCACGGCCCAATGAATCGGCACATACGATGGATCCTTTTCGTGGTATAACGCCGCTGTTCCTGTTTTTGTGGCCTGGGAGAAAGAGAATTGAAATGGGGAACAACTTGGGCCGATGGTAATAGGCGTGTTCCAGTTGAGTCTCTTAGGCTCTGGGCATGGGATGTCGGCTGGAGCGGTGCAGCGTCGTTTTACTGGTGGTGCAGTTGTTTTGGGGGTAGGCGGGGAAGTGGTTGGTTTTTGAGGCCGAGATGACGCTGGGTCGATTGGGTCTGTTGGCGAGTGTATTGGGTCTGACTTGACTGGTTCTTCGGGGGTGCTGGTGACGGGGTTTTGGTGTTCTTCCCGGAAGGGGCTTTGGTGTCCTTCCCCAAAGGGATTTGTCCCGTCATCTAAGGTGTGGCGTCTCTCTTCATCGGTCATATCACTATTTTCAGTCGCCAAATGCTGCAGCTGTTCCAATGTCAAGCAGTCCCGCCACGAACGATCCGAATGTAGCTTTGTCACTCGTGGGAACTTCGGTCTCCAAAACCCCACATTCGACTCTTTCATGTATCCAAAAGCCGTGATATCAAAGACAAGCGGTTTTCGAAAAAACACAGTGGGCGATTTCCCTCCGTCGATACCCCGTGGCGTGTTAACAGCCCAGCCGAGAAGATCACGGGTTGGAACGGTTTCCATGGTTTGTTGGGAGAGTTGGAGCTGGATAGGGAGGGAGGGCTCGATACACATGACTATTGTTACGGCATGTGGGGCTTCAAAGGTACCCAGCATGTTGTCGGGGTGGGTGGAGTTGAAACAACCGAGGTAGTAGTGTGTCCATTTGATCTTGATGTTACTGTTCAACGCCGCCTTGGCAGCCAGTACATCATAACGAGCGCCAATGACCATGAAATCTCCGACATCTCCTTCTCCTTGACAATACTGTAACTTGAGCTTAGTTGGACGACCACCAAACAAGAGCTTACCATTCTGTAGAACTAAAAACGGCTCGTTGGGCTTAAGGACAAGGCCTTCCTCATTCTGGCTGTTAATCAAGTCGAAGTATGATTGGAGTTCCTCTCGAGCAGTGCTATTTGCAAAATTAATGATGCGTCTTTCGACTAGCTCGGACACTCCGGGGATTACATTGACGATCTGCTTTAACCTTTCATGGCGTTCAAAGTATGGGAGATGTACTAGGGACTGGCCATCGAGATGTAGAAGGTCATAGTAGATAATCATGAGAACCTCGTTATTAGGTGGTTTACCATCACCGCCGATGTAATAACCGTTGCGCATAACGTGACTGCGTATCCTTTCGAATGGGAGGATCTTTTGTGTCTTGGTGCAGTATACAACCAGCTCGCCTTCAAGAATGCAGGACTCTTTGATTGGGCAATCTGCGTAGTACAACTGTAGACCTACTTCAATTGCCCTGGGCAGGTTAGTGTATACTGTATATGAGGGTGACAAGGCAACTCACTTGTGAAGCTTAAACCTGTCATCAGTACTATCCTTTCCACTCTTTGAAAAGATCTTAATCAACTTCTTGTTATTCCCTCTGTCGATATGCACCTGACAGAACTCGCCATCAATTTTCTTCTCCACACTGACTTCCTTCCCGGCATACGACTGGAGACAAGCATCGATACTCCACCCCTTCATCCATTCACTTCTTCCCACTTTATAATTAAGTTTGGGTTCCAATCTACGTGCCACGAACGGCCCCCAGTCCTCAGTTGATTCCTTCTTCTCCTCTTTTAACTGCGCAAGTGTCCGACATCCTATTTCGACGTTCTCGTGCATTCGGAGGATATACCAAAGGAACGGGTGGCAGAGATTCAGAATGAATAACCCCGGTATCGGTAAAGTAAGATCCTTGAGAAGAAGTCGGGTGAACCATTTGGCGCAGGTGGCTGAAAGTTGGCCGTACATCTGGGTTACGTCCGGGGCATCTATAGCATAAGGGTTCTTCTTATGTGTTTCGAACCGTCGAATCCAACGGGAAGATACCTCAGATAATACATTGTCTATATCCACAACAGTATGTGTCTTCACAACAGGGTTGGGCTATAAAAGTCAGTTCAAGCTCAAAACAAGAGGTATGGTACCTACAGTAACTTTCAATATCGCCTCAATACAATCCGCCAAATCAACCTTACTTCCGGGCTGCCGATACCTCCTTAACTCATCTCCACGACTCCCTAACAATTGAGACTTTGAAAACAACGCCTCCAAGCGATGTGAAACTCCAAAGGTCCTATCAGTCCGTAGACCAGGCAAAAACATGGAAACTAGCGCTCCAAGATCTCCCTTGAGAGCTTCAATCTCTGGCCAATGGTTGTGGAACCATTCTGTCAGAACCTTTTTGATGACGTCTTCTGAAGCTTGGTTTTTGGCTAGAAGTTCAATTTGGTCAAAGAGTAGGCAGACTTCGTGGAAGGTTACGATATTGGACATCTTGGAGGTGAAAAAATTAAGTTGGAAATATCAAAGATCAAAGACCAGACCCGCTTCTGCCTGTTATAAATGTCGTGTGGGATCACATTCCTGTTAGTTTTTGAGACCAAAGATGTCTGCAATCAGCCTGTATCGGTCACGTGATACTGCAGATGACCAGGTGCTGCTTAACAAACTACGATGTACTTGGTGTAGCCTTGGACACATGAAGTGGGATAGAATCACCAATCTAGGTCAGGACATCTAGTTCAACATCATTTAATACATCACCAACATTCTACCTACACATTGATCATTTTGGCAACTCCTTCGGTGCCACAACCCTATCGGACCCTACGCCGGTTATCTCCTCCAAAGTGATGAAGACACAACTGACAGTCAGAATTGCGTCACAGTACTACCCATGACCCGCGCGGATTTATTAGCACATTTCTCACTGTCGTCTTACTAAAGCACGTCAATTGACCCACTTTGAATGACATGCGCGCGGGGAAGGTGGGACAGTGCCGGCGGGAGCGGGGTGTAGATGCTTTGTAATTGCCGGGATTTTGAGTATAAAATGGTGGATATCCTACTAATTGAGCTGCTTGCTTTCGTGAACTTTTGTTTATTCTGTATCTCACGTACTATTTAATTGGGCCACTTTTGTCTACTATTTTCTCATAATTTATAAGATTTATTCAAAATGACGCTCCCTGAAACTGGTAGAAGTATCACCATCTCAGCGACCGGAGATATCTCCGTCTTAACGCTTAGTCAGACCCCGGTCCCCAAGAACCTCGAGCCCGGCACAGCACTTGTGCATAACACCCACGCCGGACTCAACTACATCGACACCTACTTCCGCACCGGCCTCTACTCCACTCCACTGCCCACCACTCTCGGCCGGGAAGGTGCCGGATCCATTGCCGCTCTCAACCCCACCGCCACATCGCCCGCCTTCCAAGTCGGCGATCGCGTGGCGTATCTCGGTACCTCTGCGTATGCCGAGTATACCGTTGTTCCGATCTCGTCACTTGTGCGGATTCCAGAGGGTATCACGAATGAGCAGGCGGCCGCGGTGCTTCTGCAGGGACTTACGGCGTGGACTTTTGTTCGGGAGGCGGGCGATGTGAAGGCGGGACAGTGGACTTTGGTGCATGCTGCGGCGGGCGGCGTTGGTGGATTGTTGGTTCAGTTACTTAAGTCGGTTGGCGCCAAGGTTGTTGGGACTGCCAGTTCTGAGGAGAAGCGGAAGATCGTCACGAGCTATGGTGCTGATGCAGTCGTCGACTCTAAGGGTGACTGGGTCAAGGAGACTAAAGCGGCCACGGGAGGCGTCGGTTTCGATGTCATCTTTGACGGCGTCGGCAAGGATACCTTTGACGGCGACTTTGAAGTGATTGCCCGCAAGGGAACCCTCATTACATTCGGTAACGCTGTAAGTTGAATTCGTCCCTCGCGTATGATGTCATGACCACTAACCCTAGTAACAACCCTCAGTCCGGGGCCGTTCCGCCGTTGTCGGTGTTACGTCTTGTCCCTAAGAATGTCAAATTGCTTCGGCCGAATGTTAGTGGGTACACTGCGGAGCGGGCGGAGTTGGAACAGTATTCTGAGGAACTATTTGGCAAGGTCCTCGACGGGTCTCTTAAGGTGCCTATCCATAAGATATACGACCTGGAGGACGTTGCCTCGGCTCATAAGGATATTGAAAGCCGTACTACAGTCGGCAAGCTGGTGTTGAAGATTTAAGTAATTTCTTATTATTCATGGAAATAGACTTTGTCTATGTATCAAAGCACTTGTATGTATACATGTACATATGTGCATACTCGAATCTATCGAGTGAGAGGAAATTTAAAAAGCAAACCCAGGCTCCAAACAGAAATATCAAAACACCACGCAATGTGCCCCTGATTACTTGAAGCAATGTCAAAACCAAATACCCAAACAAGCAATAAAAATGAAAAAATGTCGTTACCGTATGTCCTCCTCTTTACTCTTCCCGTGCCTTGTACACGGCCTCTGCCAAATGAGCTGGTGGGTCTTGTCTGTATCCTTGTGGGTTGTTACTCACCCACCGCCAAAGATCCTCACACGCTTGTTCCATAGTCAGCTCTGTTTTCCAGTTAAGTTCCTTGTTTGCGAGGGTTGGGTTGGCAGTGAGATCGACAACATCACCGGGTCGTCTGGCAACAACTTCGTATGGAAGCTGGCGACCGACAACTTTGCTGAAGGCATTAATCATGTCGTAGACTGTACTGCCACGACCAGATCCCAGGTTCCATGCCTTGACGCCGGGCTTTTGCTCCCAGAGGTAACGAAGGGCTTGGACGTGGCCGCGCGCCAGGTCGAGAACGTGGATGTAGTCACGGATAGCAGTGCCGTCGTGAGAGTCATAATCTTCGCCAAATACAAGTAACTTATCACGCTCTCCAGTGGCTACTTTGCCCAGAATAGGCAATAGGTTGTAGGGTACACCTTGGGGATCTTCACCCATGATACCGGTAGGGTGGGCGCCGGCGGGGTTGAAGTAGCGGAGAAGTGCGGCGTTCCAGTGGGGAGCTTCAGTGTTGTTCTTGGCGGCGTTGTTGCGTTGGGCCTCGATGAGATCGGAGATGACGGCTTCAACGGTTGACTTGGTGCGCCCGTATGTGTTGGTTGGGCCGATGGGACAGTGCTCAGGGATAGGAATCATGTTGGGAATACGGGTAGCGTCGCCATAGACGGTAGCTGAAGATGAGAAGACGATGTTGCCGATGTTGTGCTTAACCATGCACTGAAGGAGGGTGATTGTACCGCCGACATTGACTCGGTAGTACTCAAGAGGAATCTGGGTAGACTCGCCAACAGCCTGTAGAAGAGGTACGTGTGTAAGTAAGGTGTTCATCTCTTGGATATGGTGTATTAGTGCTTACCTTGAGAGCGGCGAAGTGAATGACGCTGGTGATTTCTGGATGCTTGTCTAGAACAGCGTTGACGGCAGCTTCATCACAGATGTCTACCTGGTAAAAGGTAGGCCGACGACCGCAAATCATCTCGATGCGGTCAAGGGCTACTACAGAGGAGTTGTACAAGCTATCAATAATGACAACATCGTAACCGTTTTGAAGCAAAGTGAGAGTTGTGAATGAACCAATGTAACCGGTTCCACTACAGATAACGATGTTAGTTTATAGATGCTCATGATTTGTATATATGCTGTGCAGTGTAGTAGGTTCGATTCTGCAAGTTGGGAGGTCCAAGCCAAGCCAGACCGGCAGTTCGCTTCAGCATTTTTGGACAGGCAGATGAAGTGATAAGACGGGGACTTGAAGGTCCGGTGTAAGTGGGATGTATGCGAGTTAGGAACTTACCCTGTAACTAAAATAGCCTGGAGAGTCATTGTTAAAAGAATGGCAGGTATAAGTTGGTGAACGAGAGTATGTTGAGTGACAGACCAACAAGTCAAAAGCAAAGAAAAGAATATAAAGTATAAACGATGGAAAGAGAAAAGAACAGGAAAACCCGGGAAACAAATAGTGCGGTGTGGGATCTTTTTCAAGTGACCTTTTGTTTTCTGGAACAAGAAGGTTACAGTTCAAGCTTGTTAGATTTGACGGGCTATAAGTGATTGGCTCTTGAAAGAGACACGGGTGGCAATACAATGTTCCAACAAGTCCAGAGGAATCCCGGAACAGGTTTGGGAGGAACGGCAACGAACAGACAGGAACGACCCACAGGTTGTAACAAGCAAACGAGGCCGGGGTTCGTAGTGTATGTACTTGGTGTTGGTTGATGAGAAAAAGGGCAGGCAGGGTCCTGGCGAACAATTCAGATCAGAAAGAGGCTGTGGGCCAGATGTAACTAGTCAAGTGGCTCGAGGGAGTAGATAGATGGACAAAACAATGGACTCCAACGAAATAACGTTGCGCTGTGCAATGTCGTCAGATTACGCTGCGATGCGGAGGTTGCAGGACGGCCAGGTTGGACAGGGGGGGTTAGACCGGGCCAAGTTTGGGTGGCTCAGAGCGGCGGAACGGGGGGGCTGCGATCTTTGTGGATGGCTCTTGCGGTAGGACTTTAAGGAAGGATTATTCAATCTCTGACCAGCGGAGAATGAGTATTATTGGTGATTTTGGGAAGTATGTGATACAACGAGAGACGGGACAGAGCGAAAGTATGTAGACAGAGCAATACACGATCGTCAGGAGCTTTTTTGGAAGGGAAGATTGAGTTGTGATGTGCGTATGGTCAAACCGCTAGCAAATCCGAGTGACTGAGGCGGAAATATGAATACAGGCGTATGTAGATAGAACTCGGTGGTTAAGCGGTGACTTTAATAAAGGTGGAGAGACGTCGTCCGGCGAGGTCGAAGTTTGTGGCGCCGAAAGAGTTGGCGTTGTATATTAAGCGATGCTGGAATGGAAAGACAAAATGATCAAGGTAGAAGGGGTCAAACTAGCCGTGGTGGCGCAGGAATCAAGACGTATTTGAAGTCGTAATTGGTATCTTGGGAGTATTAATGAAAAAAAACAACGGTAATAGTAAGTAAAGTGAATTAAGTTTAAAGGCGAGAATATAGAAGCAGAACAAGTCAAAAGATTGTGAACACGGTACGTCCGGAGAGCGGCAGTTATCTCCGTATTTGAAGCAAATACAACACAAGCTCGCGTCTATTTGCATGACAACTTTTACCGGCGATGATAGTCAAATCGAATTACTGGAGGCGGCAAATGCGGCCACAGAAACTAACTAGAAACAATTTTGGGCGATCCCATGAACCGACGTGCTGTCGACAACAAGGAATCCCATTATCCTAGGCGTCTTATTCGAGCGTTCATTCCTACGGCTTTTTCCAGCATTTTTGACGACTGGGGAAAAAAATGTATCTGTGTCGACGGCTGAAACGATGTACCCTTGTACCCTTATTTTGGGTTGGTGAGATACTTTTTGACAAAGGGTAATTTTGACTACTTTTGGTGTCGCCGAAATGTCCCTGAATTATGTGCTTTTTTTGCATTTGATATGTTAAAACCCCCTCCAGCCGATCTAAAACAAAGTTATCTGGAGAGTCTGACCGGCAGTTATGTTTGTGCTAAATTAATAACCTGTGATAGTGATGCGCCAGTCTGTAAATCAATCGAGTTCCCCACATACCGTACATGACGAAAGATAACAGTATTGTCTAGTTTTCTCACGATTAGTCGTCTCTCAAAATGGCCGATTTCTTTCCAATCATAGGCGTCGTTCAACGCACATTCCCTGTTCTCTTGTCAACAACGTCTCTCCGACGTGTGGGGAAACCATGTCGGGTCCGCATCCTCCGTCCGTCACTTTTTACCGTATCCACTCGCATGTGGCCGTCTAGTCAGCTTGTCTCACCTCGCTAGCTTACTGGACCACACGTTTGTGAATGTGACAGCTGTATACTGTTTGAAGGAAGCAATTCGTTCCGACCTGGTGTAGTCAATGTCGTAGCTTCTTCTTTGCATCTCTCCACGTCTTGGCTTTTTCTGATCGTCGGTTTAGCGAATCGTTTAAAATTAACGTGTAAGCAAACAATGAACCCTATGGTGACAATCCATGGGTTCTTCCCGTCTGATTAAAAACATGACCAGCCGATACATATCAAATGATTCTGAAACAGGTCAGTCTTTGGTACACTATATATTGTATATACACTTTGTATCTTGACGTATGTTTAGACTTTGGAAATCATTTCTGCATATTTGAATTCGAATCTCCGACATTCCGACTACAACAGCTTTGGACCATTCATGCCGCCCACTCTCCGGTCATGTCTATCAGTTCATGCTAACGCCTTGAAACCATAGCTTAGTGTCTGCCACTAACGTGTTACAATCGAATAACATGCCGTTTTCTAACATTGTCCCGCGCGGTTCTGGAAACTTCAATGCAATATTTTGATTTTATCTTTGAACGTGTCTATGTACCACTTATCACTTGATTCTCGGTGAAACGCATGTTCTTCTAAACTCATCCTCCATCGTTATGTGGTCTACGTACTTCTCTCGTTCACGCAAGCACACACTCGAAGCTATTCCTTGTTGGCGCAACTGTGGCTTAGTAGCCCGTCACATCATGCCTCCTTCTCTTGTGTACCCTCAAATGGACTTGACACCCAACCACACTTGTTAGGATTAGTGGCTGCTACGTGATTGGTGCCCCGCTAAACGGGACGTCACATCTAACCCCCAAAACATTGTCCCATCACCCGAAAAATCAGTGACTTTCCATGGTTCAAATCCCATTAGGATTTTGCATATGTACATTTCTTCACGAATTCAACATGCAATTCCTATCAGCCAGCCATACATTTTCAAACTTCGCCACTTTGAAGTAATTAACTGATTCAGAGTTGGCCTTTAGGACCATATGTCTGTGTATGAAACTATTGACTGCCGCAACAATACAAAGGCCAGATACGAACATATCTCGCCTGTTGCTCCCCTTTGTACCACATTTCCAGACACTCGTCCATCTAAAAGGCACAGTATGGCGTGATGTCTCCAGTGAATACTCTCGCCAAAACCACATCCCTTGAAGTCGCAGCTCAGTCAAGTGTCTCTGCATATCCTTCCATCCGCAACAACATGCGTAGCGTCGCAAGCTTCTGTAGGACAGCTTCGCAAGTTCAATGCCAAGACTGCAACCACTCAACCACGTCGCTTGTTGTCTCTCTTTCCTCAAATCCACCATTGTGACAGTTTTTTTCTCTTCTTCTACGCTGGCTCAACTGTGGATTCTACGGGAACTTGTCATCCCAAAAAGTCGCTTCGTGTTTGTCTTGATTTATTCACACTACCGCTCAATAGATCACTACAAACATGTGGCTGGTGTTGGTCTAGACAAAATTAGCTCTGCCTCAAAGATTGCTTTATCCCGCACTCAGACTGTCTGAATACTACTGGTCCACACGGCCACATTCATTCAGTCAGTCAGTTTTTTTCCATTGTCAAGAGAACCCAGCGTCCGTTCAAATTGAGGCTGTGTTCAGGGGTACACTTTGCCCTCGGTGTCATTCCTTCTTTTGCGGGATAGGGTTTGGGGGTAATTGAGCCGCGATCATGTGATAGTCGGTGCGTTCTTTAATCAATGGGTCGATACTCTGTTGCATCGGTACATCACCCTATTGGTTCAATTGGATGTGGGTTTTCCTGTTTGGGTAATTTGTGATTGAACTTGATGGCGGGGCCAATGGTGTTGATGATTTTGGGCGTGTCGCACTGATGTTTAAAGTATATTTTGCATTTCTGTTCTCAGGTAATTCATGAATCTCTGGAATGTCTCTCTTTTGGCCATCATTTGCCCCCAGGACTTGGTGAGTGATTCCTTTAGAGACTTTCACTATCGTGTGAATGTTAAACTCACTTGTTTAGTGTTGATAAATCGGTTGCTAAGAGACATCCCAGTGACATTCATCGCTATCTACGACTTCATGACACTACATTATGACCAAACAAGGCCATCCACCAATTTCTAAGATCTATAGCGAAACAGAATTTCAAAATGTCACCATTGCCTTGTGAGAACAATATATAACTGGCAGCCAACCTAGTGGAGAGGTAGTAGCATAGCCTTAGTAACTACACATGGCTGTGATTCAAACTCTGGCTTCAGGCAGAACGACATTTTCATATGGCATAAACAAGTCACCCATGGAACAACTGCCTCACTTCAACTGCTGTTGGGTCGTGATATTAGATGTAAGAGAGTATAGCCTTGGCCCAAGTGTTGTGATGGCAGCTAATGAAACAAAGTTTCTATCATCACCGATTTAACCAGAGTTGGTATACTCAGAACATCGTTGTGTAGCCAATACCACAGAAGCACCACCGTCATATCACCGTGATCCGTGTACATGACGCTGTTCGTGAACGTCATATGACAAATGCAAATTGCTTGTTGGCCAAAAAGGTGTGTGTTGCATCTACAATGCAACGCCAGCGAAAAATAGTGACCGGTACCACTATCTTTGTATGCTCTAAATTAACGTCACCAACTAGATGATGATGCTATGCCCTGAGAGTCTCCGCTGTGAATCTACTTTTCACGGCACAAATTGTTCCCCGCCACATGTATCAGGCTCATAAACTACCAATGGCTGTTCTTGGGCGTGCATATGTTTGGACTGAAGGTTTGGTCCTCAACTTAGCCATTTTCTCCCTCGTACGTAGGCTTCTCTATGATAAAGTTGCAACCTGATCACTGAGAAACTGACAGAGCCATCTAAGACTAGACTCCCATAGTGGGAAGTCAAGAAACCAAAAGAGCGTTGTGAGGACACAAAACCGAGTTTGGGATTGTGGTGCACTGAATCTGGGTGCCACTGCATTCAAAAACTCCCGGCGATGAGAAAGCTGACCAACTTGCAAAGGCGATAACGGTGAAAATCGATGACTGAATCGCGACTCCAGTGAGAACCAGAAGATGGGCGAAAAAGGGGATACATGAGAGATTTGAAGGGTGCTCCAACAGCCAAGAGGAGATCTCCCAACACCCTAAAATATCCCCCATCGTTGAACCCGGGCCCATTGTGTGAGTAGTCCTCTCAGCAATGCCGGGTTATGGCGACTTTAAAAGTTATCATCAGATGTCCAAACACCCGGATGCGGAGGTGTCAACGACGGTGTATATACATAGGCATACAGAAGGAGGGCACATGCGTTGTCGAGGCGTTTCCCTTCTAACTTACTGAGACCTTCAAGAAGGAGAGTGGTGCTCGCGAAGAAGCCCCCGAGAAAGCCGGATATGGAAACGAGAAGGTAAGATGTCCTTTTTAAAGAATTTGCGGTGGCATCGTGGGCTGGGGAGGTGCGGTTACTGTGGCGTGGATAATGCCGGAGAGCCTGTGGGGGGTATCCAGGCGGCGCTCAAGAAAGTGTTGGCAGAGATGACTAAAGTATCGTTGGGTTTTACCACGAAAAGATGTAGAACGATGTGTCTGCATGGTAATCTTCAAGTGTCTCTTGGACGGCAAAAGAGGGTTTGTGCCTGACCACCAGATAATCAATGGACGGTCAATCAATGAGGCTCCCACACTAAAACTATACCTTAGACATTAAACGGTGGATACATACAGAGAATCGCTGCCCTTTTATCGAAACAGGTGTTGGTCTTTGATCAGTACAGCCACTTACATGTTGCCGTCATCTTTGACACATAGAGTGTCCATATTAGGCCACGGAAAAGTACAACACGAAGCTGTTGTTTGGAATGCCATTGAGGAGCTGATAAATGGGAAGAGTAGACAGGCACATTTTAGGGCTTTTTTAGCACTTGAGCTGAGTATGTCATACTTGATTGTGTCGAATAAGACATGGCTTTAATTTCAAGGCCCTCATGATAGAGAAGTGTATCGTAATTTATACTCAGACTACAGGTAAGATCTGCCTGTGACCCGCAACCTGCATATCCTGGTCCCTATTAGAACTGTCAGCCTCTGCTCTGTTTGATGGCTGCTCGCTAAGTGTTCGCTTTTCACTGCATAGAAATTGCCTCCTATATAGACACTGATAGAACATGAACATGCACTAGTAACAAAGTCTAAAGGTTCCACTTCTTCTTGGCGCAGTGGTATGCTGATGCCTCCCAGTCCGTTGGGATCACTCTGGTACATTTTTGTGGTCTCTATTCTCGAATACTCAAAGCATCAAATGCTAAAGGCCTGTGGAAAATTACAGACCTTGATTTTGGTAATGGCTGCTGGTTCCTTTTTTTTAATGTAGAAAGGCCTAAAACACTGGCAGTATGAGTGTGCAGGCAATGAAAGATAGAGGATTGGTGTAAGGCCAGGACTCTGCAACTCAAAGAGCAGAATCGTTGGCAGGCAAAAATCAGATGACCGCCAACACACAATAGTTGGACAGACGGTGTTGAGATGTTGGTGTGACGGGGAAATGTAAGAGACTTAGGGTTACAGGCCACCGTCCGTCGGTGTGCCCGATATACCGGTGCCCGTTTCCTGAGCAAACGGGCGATAGATAGACTTCCGCCACCCATATTATAATGTTGATTGAATACTCACCCCGTAGGGGTGGGCGTCTGAATAGCGAAGTTTGGAAACCTCCGACGCCATATATATAGTACTAGAACCATCATTAGATGGAGGAATAGAAGGGAAAATGATCATGGTTCTCCCGACTTCGTTACGTGACTCAATTTCTTAATAGGAAAGAAGGATACTGAAATTTAAGTTGAAGGATGAATCGATACACTTATCCCACAAAGAATGAGCCAGATTTATGGCTTTCAATCGATGAATGAACTCCCTCCAGTCATCACATGTCACATAGCGAGAGTGCTCTGCTCATCGTCTGTGACTTGTGTCAACGAACTCATCAAACCAAAGGCTATAAGCGCACTACAAGATGTCGACAGATCCACGACGTGAAAGATAGAGTGTGAGTCTTTGATAGTGACCCTTTCCTGTTCTAAACAAGCGGGTGACTGTGTAATCTCCTGTCTGCCCCCGGTTTGTGAACACGGCTCACCAATTCTCGAGACTTGAGGCGCAATTTGATGTTAGCACATGGCAACTATGAGATTCGGCCAAAGCATTTCCCTTTGTTCAAGGAGTTTCTTGGGGAACGGTGAACGGTCAGCACCGCAAGATAGAGAGCCACATGTGTCTCTGATTTAAATGTCCCTAGCTTAGGAGTTCTTGTGCCGAAAAGTCAGCATCTCCTCTAGTAGTACAGGTACCAGAGTCACTTCTTGCTCTTGTTTTGTAACAATAGAAAATATAGTATCGTAGCCAATTAACACCCAGATGTCCATACATGTGCTGATCGTGATAGCCCAAGAACATATGAGGTAACAATACAGAAGCAACGTCTGCCTTGTGTCACCATGGGACATGTGAGGTGCCTTCCCATTGTAGATCCCGAGACAAACTACTTGCCTCCGCCGAATACAGAAGGCACCTGAATGTAGACATCTCAACGTCATGTTAGTAAACTCAACGTGTCACTAAACCTGTTCGTCGAAAAGCATCTACACATGCGGGAATGCCGACGACCAGTTCGCGCCGGTCTTGAAGCTACGATGAACTACCACAAAATTTCGTCAACGCCGATTTCTGCTGGGGAAACTACGTAGGGAAGACTATCTACCTTAGTGCTATCATTGATCTAATCAATCTACGGCCCATCAACAATGGGACCTTCCATTTTCAGTCTTAATATTGGTGTCGCCTCTCGAAGCGAAGTCCGTCCCGCCAGTCCTAACCATGACCATCTCCGGACCGGGCGTACCACGGCGGATATGTATTCTTAGTGGCGACCGTTAAAGTCACACCTAGCATTTCATTGGTAATGCCATTCAGGTTGCCGGCCGGAAGTACCCCGAGCTTTTAAATTGCCCGCCGTAGCCTAAATGCAACCCCAGTGTGTCACATGCATCCTATTCCGACGGCCCGTTGACGAATATAGAAATGCCGACAGCCGTTCGTTTTTCGGACGTCATGGAACTGATTGATATGCTTCTTGATTTGCGTAGCTGTGGGCAAGAACTGTTCTTTGTGTGCATGAGTAGTTGTATACTTGGTGGTTACGATGTCTCTGGAACTTAAACATGACTAGTGTCTTGTAACTCTGAAAGTAGCTTGAAGAATAATACGAAGTAATGCTCACAAGAATGCCAATAATATAAACATATGGGGATTCTTCACGTAGTGGGTCCATCCCGTTACGAGATGACGACAATGTCGGACATTGAAGAGTTTGCTATATTTTACGAGAATGTTGCCTCAATATCAAACTGTACGGTCCCTTGGCTAGCCTTCTTTCCATCAAAGAGACAACATCGCCGACATTGTCGGAATCCTTTCGGGCCAACTACTTAAACCGTCCCGTCACCAGTCACTCATCAGATTTCCATATCCACCGGCTTCAGCTAAAGGTGATGCACATATTCACGCATTCACATGCGTAGCCGAAGTCGCTAACATTGGTTTCCTTTACGCCCTGCTGTGCTGTTGAATGACGGGCCCCTTGTGTCAGCTACGTAAAAGTATCGCTCTAGTCCTTCACTAGGCAAGCGAGATCCTCTTGCGACATTTCTTCGAGTCTGGATATGTGCACATGCAAAGCATTGAGCGGTTCGACGATCTTCCGCGACAGCCGCTATTGTTGGATGTGTTGTCTTCATGTCATGGGAACCCAACTTTCAAAGGTATTTAGATCGATCAAGCTTTATGTATGTAGGTGGCTCGGGAATATCCCGCTACTCCACCAAATTCAAGCTTATTGCATCTCACACTCATGGAATCGCCGTCGACTTATATCCGGCCTCTCATTGCTCGGACGAGAATCCATGCACCTACAGCTTCCATTCATAGAAGAAAACAGTCGGTTGTGGGTCTCAGGTCTGCAAAAGCGAGGGGTTTGTATCCACTTCTCTCACGGCTGGCAGCTGGAAACACCCTTATACGCCCCTACCAACTGCCGTGCCGGTGTGTAATACATATACGGGAGCCCCTGCGATTGTTACGGCGTGCGGGCCTTTGTCTCCTCTTTGCAGGTAACGGGCGTGGATACGTTCAATCGCGGTGACGCTCAATCCATCTACGCGGCCATCGATTGCGTGGCCTGCCAATGGACTCGGACCCAACCCTGGGGTCGGCCGCCAGGCTCTGGTCAACTGCGACGTTTTCCGTCTAGAAAGGTGAAATATACTTGGCAAAGGTATCGCGCCCCTCCGTGGATGACACTGTCAGAGCGCGGAAGTTGGCGGACTAGCGGGTGTGTCAGCATGTGGCTTGCCTGCCGTAAATGTAACACCAGAGCGAGCACTGTCTCTCCTGGTAGAGCCTAGAAGCACACCGTTCTTTGGCACTTGTCCTCCCGTTGCTGCATTGTAACGATTGTTCTGCGGGTGCTATGACTGAACACCGGCAACTTTTGACTCTTGGAATGCCGTTGTTTGTAGCTGACAAGTGTATTTTTGTAATGATGTTGAGTCAATGAAGTAGCAAGGCGGAATTGAAGACTCGACGACAAATAAAGGTTTCATTGCAGGGTTACATCGCTCACAGGATTAAATACTTTGTTCAACAGAGATCCAGTAAACAGAGGGCATTGAGCGGTCTTTCTCAGGGATCATTTGTCGATTTCCATCCCCGCATGCGCTGCTAGTTTATCGACGAACAAGGCTCAGTCGCCGCTTAGTGATAAATGAGGGGTGCATATAGAAGGCTTGTATAGAAAGCTGAGCTTGGGCTTTGTCTCGGTGGATTCCAGGACAAGGGACCTGTCGTAGACATGCTCCACGATTAAATGTCAGATCTGGAAATGATCTTCACTCAAGCGTCTATGGGTACACTAGATTAACTAGATTGACGGTATATTCTGTATGTGGGCAGGCGGCGCGGATGCGGGATATCGCCAAATTGACTGAGTGGTTTTGTGGTAAAATGTATCATTTGGGTCCATGAGTGTCGTGATAGATATTTCGAGAGTATATACACATAGTCCACCTAGGTATACCGACTGTAGAGAAGTGACAAGAACTGTTTGAAGATCATGCAATAGGCGGTAAACTTCGCTCGGCAGTTCGGGGGCGAGACAAGTGTAACATAGAACTGGATTCGTATGTATGAATGTTTACATATCACAAAGTTACTAGGCAGACAACAGCACGGTGTTCCCAACTTCGGTTTACCGTATAGAAATAGCCAAAGGAACCGAGACACCGCGATACAAATTGCTTTGACCCGAACGAAAAGGTCGATATAGGCATAAACAGGGCAATAATGCTGGTAAGTCTAGATGAACGCGTGACTATTTTCCGTTGCGCAGTGGCTTGTGTGTATCGGTAGGTGGGTCGCCAAAATAACGATGACGAAGCTGGCGTAAAATGGCGTGTGGTACAGATGAATGACGTTACAGCTACTGTCTCCCTTTGGACAAAGGGAACATTTGATATCACGTTGTTGAATTATGTGTTCGCAAGCTTCCCGAAGGGCGGATTTTGAAGTTACATAGCACCTGTTTAGGGTTAAAAAACTTGACGAGTTAGAATACGCGGAATACAGAAGACATGGAAGACCCTTGTCGTAGTTTTGGGTTTAAGGAAATCGGCGCCGAGACGGCACAAGCTGACGCCGCCAATTGTCTAAGCTACGATAGTGTCGTCCGGGACAAGGTTTATGGGCCCATATTGTATGTACAGACAGACAGAGACACAGGTGCTCTGGGGTAAACAGTCGCGCTTGAGGCTTTGGGTCACCGAAGAGGTCGGTATACAGTAGACTGACAGGGGAAAATAATGGCGACGCTCGAGTAAAGGATTGCGGTGAATGAATATGTTTGCTATCGTTCCTGCATGGTGCTTCTGTACTGCGGGCAATAGAGTACGAGGACCGTGTTTTGACATTGTGTTTATAGACTGGAGATTTAGGCTGTTTGCTGGTATAGTTGTGGTGTTTTAGCTTGGAGACATATTTACAGGGAGGGGTGGAATCAAATCGCCAAGAATGCGAGAGAAGAATGCGGAGACGACCAAGGGTTCCGTGATTAGGAGGCTGGCGGACTTCAAGTTTCTTCGTGACGGGTCAACTTGACGTCGCCAAGAACCAAGCTGAATGCCGGTTGATGATTGCTCTAAGAAGCGGTAGACCGGCGGTTCTCGAGGTTGACAATGATACTAACAACTGGTTTTCCAAATATAGAGCCATAGCATATCGTTCCTCTCCCGTCAACCAAGACACGGTAGCGGGACCGATTTGGCCAAAAACGAACATGAAGCTGGCGATCTCTTCAGATCTGCTTCATCGAGGGTGAATCAGGAGCAACAAGAGCTTAGCTAGGAACAACAAGAGGTAGTAAGAAACACGATTCAGACCTCTACTGGTAACGATGTGCAAAAGGCGTACGTAACAAGCGCTCGATGCAAATGGGTTCTAGATTTGGTGTGTTTCTGGGGCGTGCAATGGCGAGGTCCAAGCGGCGGTATTTGACCATGAGAGAAGAGACGGAAATGTATGAATGTTTGCAATGGCAGTACCGTACAAACATGTATGCAAGATGTATGTATGTACATGCAACGGTGAATCGAGAGCATTGAGCATACAATCACATATGAAGTCGAGATGATTATCCCGAAAGTACTAGATACAGGCAACAAGTGTGAACGACAAGAGGCTCGGCGTCCAATGTTCAAAGTGTCGTCATCAGCCTCCTGTCATGCTGATACCC
Organism: Huntiella abstrusa; assembly: GCA_025685495.1. NCBI lineage: Eukaryota > Fungi > Ascomycota > Sordariomycetes > Microascales > Ceratocystidaceae > Huntiella > Huntiella abstrusa. The sequence goes on along the minus strand of JAJNMT010000286.1, from coordinate 272,781 downwards.
CCGGCAGTCATGTCCAAAACAAGTGCCAAGCGCTTCAAGGAACACACAATAGAGATAGCCTGACGAGGTTCCTGATAGGACTCCCTCGATGTGGCAAGACTGCACACGTCTGGTTCCTCCCTCGATCTTCCCGACGGGAGAAGGATTGCATGTGGGTAGTATTTCGGGTAGACTTCATTTAACGGGTGACGACAGCACCAAGGCGGAGTCCATGCATTAAAGACACCAAAGGAACGCCTCAACGGTGTGTGTACAAACTTTTGCTGGTGGTTACAATGATGGTGAATTCCCGGAGACCTTTTCGAAGGCGTTTAGAAGACGGTGTCACTTTGGCATGTGGGGCGTGTCGATAGAAACACCGTTGAAGATTTGGAAACTAGGGAATGCTTGTCTGGCGGTTCTCGGGGGTTAGAGGGGGCGTGCGACTATGGCACTTAGTAGTGGTGTTCTAGGGAATTTTCGAGGAACGATTGCTGTCGTATAAGGCAAAGTCAGGAACAGAACGACACAGCTACACCAATTATGTAGGACAAAGAGTGGCTTGTTTACAATGGTGCCTTGTTGGTTGACGGATACGAACGCTGACGACATCACAAGGACGAGAACACGATGCCTTGGTGGCCTTGAAGTTTCATGATGTCATTCTGGTGACATCGAGGCTAAGCCTGCAATAGACATGTGTATATCGCATTAAGCTATGGACAGCGAGTGATCGCATTGACTCATTGCCATCACAAATTCGGAGGTTTCTCATGTTAAAATATAGACTAAGCCATGTCAAAACGATCAGATCTAGCATATATACACCAATCATGCCATAGGGTTATTCAAATCCGGGGTTATGGTGCGAACTTTCTGGACCAGGTTTAACGATGACGACCACCATAAAATTGTGGGTTTCTGAGATTCGCTTCTTTCCCGTCTTTTACTTTTACATTTTGGGTATGCCTAGCGAAGTACAGCTAGTTGATTTTCTGCCGTTGAAGCCAATGATGAGGCGTCTTTTCGTTATTTGCTACGATGACCAAGAAAAAATTCACCCACTCTCCGCACATCAACTGCATCAGCCCCTTGAAGCAAACACCGTAGAAGTGGCTAAAGGGCGCCCATCACTGCCCAAAGCCCCTTAGCTTGCCAATTGGTGCCGAGAAGACACGCAGCCAGAGATGGCCAAGCCGCCTCCTTGTCTCCCTTCTGCCGTTGTTTTGAAGGGATTTCCCTGGTGGAGGCGGCATTGAAGTGAAGATTTCCGGTCGATTGGTCAGATATTGGGCTTGTTGTATCGGTGTTTGGATTTGCTTGGTTTGTAGATTGGTAGTTTTGGATACGTCGTCCACAAGAGTCTTGAGTGATCTATCTTGAGTAATCCGTCTTGTAATCGTCAGGCCAATTGTGACAGATGGTTTCAGTGACTGACAAATGCAGGTACATACCTGTGTACATACATGTGTATACATCGGGTGAAGTGTGCAGTGCTTTTAGCCAAGCATCAATCAAGCAAGCGACTACCATCGTGCTTGCGGAATTCCACAATTGATAGGCTGGCGGACATCCTCCCTTTTGATATGCGCCGGAGAATCTCTTGGCTCTCGGGTTTCTCCGCCAAAGCCTTGCATTCACCTGCATCTCAAACTTGGGTCCTAGCTTGCTATCTCGACGTACAGATGACTTGGTGGTCTATTACTTCCATTTACGTCTGCTTCTTGAGCATTGCTCTCATGGATTACTCTAAGACTTATCTGTGCCTACATAGGCGGTGAGAATGGAGCTAGTAGAAGCACAGAGTTCGAAATGATAGCTCAGTATCAGATGACTATCCGGTAGAATATAAATGCACGTACTCACCCGATGTTGTATCGGTACGGGGCTACGCCGGTGCGGGGATACGAATTCACGTTCGGGTCTGGATCGGGACGGATTACCGACCGGTGGGGGGAAAATGCAGCTTACATGTGTAATTTACAACACATGCTGTCGTGCTTACGTTGCCCCGCTATGGTAGCCTAAACAGACGGTGCCTGGAAAGAGTTGTCATAGGGCTAAAAATGCGGAATAAGGGTCGGTATATTTGGTACGGCGTTGAATCGTTCCGGGGCAAGGTCGGGACGTTTGAACGGACCCGGATAGCACAAAAGGTACCGAATTTGCCATCTCGCTGCCGTTGAGTTGCGCTTTGATGTGGTGAGCTGCCGATATCTGTATTTTCGCTGATTGAGCAAGAAAAAATGCGGGGAAACCACGGAAATATATGTCTTGTAATCTTGTAAACATCATAACGTTGGGGAAAGTTCATGGTAAATTCCGGTTTACCTGATGAAAATAGGAAGTATCGTAGTTGTATACGACCTTAGTCGTCGTAATGGCTTTTTTGTCCGTGACCCGTACCTTTTATATGAAGTCCGAGAAGTCTGCACTTCAAGTTACAAAACCAAAGTTGGCGACTGATGAGATTCTTTCATCTCTATTTTGTTTCTCTTATTTTTGGTACACATTCATACACTTGTGAGTAGTTACTAGTCGTTCATACGTTTGCTTATGGTTCGACTATTCCAATCTAAAATTAGCTTGCTGACCCATAATTCAACAGGATTTAACCCTACTGATGCCCACCATGACAAGCCACCTTTTAATCGCTGTCGCGTGATTGGTGAAGCTCGAATTTCTTGTGCTGACTTTACCTCCCGTGTTCACCACAAACGGACGAGAGAACCCCAGTTTCCCTGCACGCTACTGGCCGTATAAACCTGCAATCCGCCACCGAGCTGACAATGTGGTCTGTAGACCAACAGCCCACTTTCGATACGCTTGATCGACAGTCACGGCCAATGTGGAGATTTAGGACATAATGTCGTCGCGATTGGCCCTTTACAGCCGGGCTTCTCAACGGGGCGTCATAGGTACATAACCGGACGAAGCGTGGGATTGAGTCTGCACATGAAGCATCGGTAACGTTACCATAGCCCTGTTTTGCTGGCTGTGTATGTCCATACTGTCGAGGCTTCTCTCCGGAGATTCAAGCCTCTCGGGGCTCATCGAAAATGGGTTGACAGGCACGGACGTGTAGGGTTTGTTATTTTTGATGTTGCCGGCCGGAAGAGACAGATCCCATGGCCATGCAGGAGAGCTGGTCACCGCCGACATGGACGCGCGGAAGGGCCGTCTGGGAAATGTCATCCGTGCTGTGCACCTGAATTGGTCGCCCGAATGCGTCGGTAAGATGCCAACAGCTGGTTGATGTGCAAATGTCTGATGGCTACTTGAATCTTATCTGCAGTCCAGATAGATAGATCTACCAGCGCCTCGCCATCAGCTGTTGTGGATTGACGGGTAGGACGGGGCCTGCATGCAAACACTGGACAAGAGAGAAAAGGGATATGCCACTTTCTTCCACTGTTTGTCATGTTTCTTCCGTTGCCCAAATTGCTTCGTCTGTGATCCTGGTGAAGTTCAGGCTAACGGCATACTTCGGCCATTTTTAGCAACTCGTCGACGCCGTGTTCCAAGCAAACCACGAAGCAATCACAACTTTGGTGGATATGAAGCTATTGTCCTTTGGCCCCCAGTGGCCCCCTTAAGCACACACACACACACTGTCGCGACATGTCGAACGACGCCCCTGATTCTCGTTCTTCCACAACCAACTTGATGCGGTTTGCTCGGTGAAGGTCCGTTGAAGGCACGAGTGGTGGTTTTCCATGCATTTGCTTTCCCTTCTGTTGTCCAGCTCGGATCGCAGCTAGACAGTGGCCCCAGTTTTGTGTTGTGGCCCAAGCACACCAGTGGGGTGGCCATTACTTTTCCATTTTGGGACGGCTGTTACACGCACGCCCGATCACTGACCCCAGGGAAAACCCATTTTGGGAATTCCCAGTGTTAGTGGGTTAGGTCGCGAAGGAATAGTACGAGCTCCCAAAAAACAATGTTATACTTTGAGCTAAGAAATCCAACCCGAGAGTCAGAATAACGCCCGATATCTGTTAGTCTCGGACTATTTTGACAGTTACGAGCCTTGCCAACATGTCATGCTGCATGGCTGTGTGCTTGACATTTATGACGACCCAGCCAGCGGCGGAGCACAACCAAGAAGCATTGATGCAACTCGTCTTTTAACTCTCTGGTTCATGGACGGTCCCCCGAGAGTCGACGCTGGGGCCATATCGCTTTTGGTCTGCCAGCCGCAACAATGGATATTCGACACTCTGAGACGGGCCAAGCACGTGCAACGGGGCGTTGACTTACGACGACAACCGACGACATAGACTAGCCCTGCCGGGCTCCCAAGCAAGACATCTTCACAGAGAATACTAGGGGGGGTGAGAAAGGGGCCGTGTATCCACGAAGGGATGGGTGTGAGCCACAGATGACCGGCTTACACTTGGTTTGCTGCTGACGCTAGATGTGGGACAGCTAGGGTGGTGTACACGAGAGCTTGGCTAGTAAGCCATGATGTCGTCGATGCTCAAGTTGCCGTCTTGACGATTTCTATAAAGACTATCGGAATGGCACCTCCAAGTTGTGTTTTCCTTTCCTTCTTTTCACCAGATCATCACATCTATCAATCTCATCTCTCTCTCTCTCTCTCCTCCTTCCTCCTTCCCCCTTCTTCTCTCTGTAAATATTTCCTTTTCTTTTTCTTTGTTTCTTCTCTCTTCTGCTTGACCTCCCGGTCCCCCTTCTCCAACCTTTTCGGAACTGCCCTGCTTTGTATATATTTGGCAACCCCCTTTGAACTATATCCACCATGAAGTCTTTCACCACCGCTCTTACTGGTGCCGCCCTTGCCGGTGCCGCCCTCGGCGAGGCTACCATTGCCAAGCGCGCTGAGTCTTGCAACACTGCTACCAACCGTACCTGCTGGACTACCGATGGTTTCGACATCTCCACCAACTACATGGAGACCTCCCCTACTACCAATGTCACTCGCAAGTTTGTCTTGGTTGTTGAGGAGGTCGAAGACTCGTCGGCCGACGGTTACACCAAGCCCCTCGCCATGGTCATCAACGGAACCTTCCCTGGTAAGTTACAACAATACACATTCAACAATGTCTCGAACAATCTACTAACCGATTTCCACAGGTCCCACTCTTGAGGCTGACTGGGGTGATGAGGTCGAGATCACCATGATCAACAACCTCTCCAACAACGGTACTTCCATGCACTGGCACGGTATCCAGCTCAAGAACAACAACATCATGGACGGTGTTAACGGTATCACTGAGTGCCCTACTCCTCCTGGCTACAACCACACATACAAGTTCAAGCTGGAGCAGTACGGTACTACCTGGTACCACTCTCACTTCTCTACCCAGTATGGTAACGGTGCCGCCGGTGCTTTCATCATCAACGGTCCTGCTTCCGCCAACTACGATATTGATCTGGGCCCATACACCATTGGTGACTACTTCTACAAGACTGCTGAGGAGATTTACTCCGAGTACATTATCCCCTCTCCCGGTGTTGGTCCTTCCCCCGACAACATTCTGTTCAACGGTACCGCCGTTTCTTCTTACGGTGGTGAGTATGCTGTTACCACTCTCACCTCGGGCAAGACTCACCGTCTCCGCCTTCTCAACCCCTCCGTTGACTCCGAGATGATTGTGTCTCTTAACAGCCACAACCTTACTGTTATCAGCACTGATCTGGTTCCCGTCCAGCCTTACACCGTTGACTCCCTCTTCCTCGGTATTGGTCAGCGTTACGATGTTCTCATCACCGCCGACCAGGCTGTTGACAACTACTGGTTCAACGTCACCTGGCCCAGCAGCGGCCTTTGCGGTTCCGCCGAGGTCGACTACCCTGCTGCCATCTTCCGCTACGAGGGTGCCGATGATGCTTACCCCACTGATGTTGGTACTGCTCCCACTGACCAGTCTTGCGATGACATCATTGACTTCGAGCCCGTTGTCTCCATCACTGTTCCTTCTACCAACTTCACCAGCCAGGCTGACTCCCAGGATATGTCCATCACCACTGAGACCCGCACTTGGCAAGACGTTGATGATCGTGTCTACTGGACTGTGTCCGCTTCTGACATGAACATCACCTGGGGCTACCCCACTCTTGCCTACCTCCGCGACAACGTCACTGACTACCCCAGCCGCCTGAACGCCTACGAGGTTGATGACTCTCAGGAGTGGTCTTACTGGGTCATTAACAACGAGCTCGGTGTCCCCCACCCTATCCACCTTCACGGTCACGACTTCTACGTTCTCGGCTCCTCCGGTACCGTCGACTCTGAGACCACCTTCAACAGCACCTCCGACTTCGATTCGCTCAACTTCTCCAACCCCACCCGCCGTGATGTCACCATGCTTCCCGGTTACGGTTGGTTGGTCATTGCCTTCGAGACTAACAACCCCGGTGCCTGGGTCATGCACTGCCACATCGCGTGGCACGTCGGTTCCGGTCTGTCCGTCCAGTTCCTCGAGTCCATGTCCACTGTCAAGGAGCAGTTCGATCTCGACTCTGTTCTTGAGCCCCTCTGCTCCGAGTGGAACGCCTACAACGAGGATGCCACCTACCACCAGGAGGACTCTGGTCTGTAAGCTACTCGCCTTGCAGCTCTTCATCACCTACTATATACTTCCGCTGTCTTTTCCCTCCCCGCTACCGGGTTGGTCCCGCTTCCGTCGCAGTCTTTTTGAGAGAGAGACTTGCCCCAGAAAAAGGCCAACAACCTACACAAGCCTTTGTTTACAACTCCTTCACCTCTGAGAGGCTTGATGATGCTTGATTGATCTGATCTCGTTCCCGGTTCCTTCCGCCGCTACCAACTCTTTGTACATATCAACCCGATTTGGTTGCCGCGTTTTGTCTCTATACCAACTCTTGCTTTTTTTGTTTTGCTCTTTCCGCGTCTGCTACATTCCATTTTTGCATTTGGACTGTGTCTTTCCCCGCAGTTAGACTTCTTAGCCGCTTTTGTTTATAGTGCTGGTTTTGATTGTCTTGCCGGGCGTTCTGGTGTCTGGTTTCTAAGTGGTGCTTGTTCACTTCTGGTTGCTGATTACTTGTTTGTCTGGTACATTGTAGAATGGTTTGTTGTTTGTATATATCGCAATTGTTTAGATTACAGCTCAATTGAATAGAGGTTGTAACCCATATGTCTTTTCTTATAGTGAATGTTCTTTATATGTCTTTTGTGATCCCTACTTTTGACTTTTCCCTAGCACTTAGGGCCCATTCTGCATACTAATCAGCCCATCTATGTTACTCTCTCATCACCCAATTTCTCCGCAATTGAAACGTCCTTCATCTGGCGGCATTCCGCGCTTCCTAGTTCAGTTATACTTGCGGAACACGCGAAAGCCCTCAATCTCGACTCACATCTCCACCTTGAATCCGTACTTGCGCACGACCCGTCCATACCCCAACCTTCCACGCAGCCAAGTGAAGATGTAGGTCAATATGTAACTATTGCGCCGTGAAACATGTTCTCGTAAGAACCCGTGTTACAGTGTCTAAATCCTATGGGCACAATTCAACCCGACACAATTCGTTTTTTAGCGGCGCTTTCTACAAATAACTTCAAGGATACGGATGATCGGGTCTAACCTTTTTAGTGACGTCATGGAGGGGCACTTGTTAAATACCACAAGCCGAAGGATTGAACCCAGGAGATCCTCTCGGGCAATTGGCCGACTAGCCTGTAGTAGGGTATATATTTATGCACCTATGTATGTATACGGGGTGAAGGTTTCGGACGGAGTAGCGGGACATTTGTCGCTTCCCAGTCATCAGTACACATGTATAGTCTCTTTGCGTATAGCGCCCCCGGGAGTTACCGTAACGGACTTATTGTTTTCTAAGGCTGTAGTTCCTTTGCGCGGTGCCGAAAAACCTTATATAACTCCATCCTTTCCACACACGAGAATCGCGAACAGCATCGATCGGTTGGGTTAGGTGCCTCAAACGGCGTAGGCGATGCCCGGGATTGAGTTGTATGGTGTGCCACATTTCACGCCACAAAGAATTGAGATCTTCTTATTGAGCAGGTTCAATGTAATCTGCTAGTTGGAATAGCTTCTAATTAAAGAGATAAGCTACAGATTGTACTAAAGGAGGATGCTAAAGGCATGTATACACTCTGTATGACACACGAGTATGGTATTCTATCTATAAGAGGGACTGCGAGGCATGACTTTAACATTGAGCCAAGAGGAGCTCACCGTGAGTTAATTGATTAATGTGTTTTTACACGCTCTCAGCAGAGAAGTCAACCAAGCCTGATGAAAGGGTATAATCCATAGTAGCAATACTATAAAACAAAACTAAACTAAAGGAGAACCGTAGCTCATCAACGCCCTCTCTCTCCTCCCTTCTCTAATTCCCTCCGTTAATCCAACTCCCCTAAAGAAAGCTCCTTCAGCCTCGAGCACACCTCGTAGACCGCCCTCGGGGCACCCACTTGCATCCAACTTTCCTTTGGACAACGCACCCGCACCCACTCTATTTCCTCTTCTATCTCTCGGCTCCCTTCTCGATCCATCTCTTCGTTCCAAACTCTGTATTCTTGATGAAGGTAGTCAGAGCCTAATTTTCCTGGCTACTTTGCAACAAAACCTCAAATATCCCGAAGCCAATCTCAAAGAAATAGCAAGTAAGGAAATTTCCCAAGACAGTACCGATGAAGTCCAACAGATCTATTTAGAATATCCCGCGTCTCTTCGCCCAATTGATTTTAACCCAAGATGTGTTGTTGAGATCGGGAACAGACATGTCCGATATGCTGCGATCAGCTGTAGATGGAGTCCTGAGGATAAGAGCATGCTTACTCCCGATTCCAAGTCCACACTTGTTATCCCGGGCTCTCTGTCATTGGAAATGATGTTCACAACTCTATACAACTGCATGGCAAGGGCCCAGCTTCTTGAAATACCATACACATGGATTGGCCGATACTACATAACGCAGGACGACGAGAAAGAAAAGGCCGAACATATTCATGTGATGGGGAACATTCACACCAACTCGTATTTGACTATGATATGAGCTCTAAATATAGGCACACATTCTGGACTCCGGGGATACACGCGAGACTTTTATGACAACTTTCAACCACCGTTGACAGATGAATGCTGGGAAACCGTGGAAGACACTTCACAATTTATACCCTTAAAGTCACCACGGCAGTGCCGTGGATGGATCATGCAAGAAGAACATCTTTTTCTCCGTCGACTCTACTCTTTAGATTCAACTATCCTCTGGTGTTACAAGGCACAGGAGTTAAGGCACTATGTACTTTACTTTGCGGTAACGATATATGATTGCTCGTGGGGGGGGGAATAAGACTAGCTAATTAACAGATAACCGCTGACGACCTAACTTATATACACAACTTGGCTTCGGAGCTTCGGACGAGTTGACTGCTTCTCCAACGATGCGTTGGCAGAGCGGACTGGCTTGCATGGTAGATCTCGTAAGCCCCCTCACTCCTATCTTAACGTACTTCCTCACATCTGGCACATCAATTGTTCAATGACTCCATGCCATGGTACAGATTTTACAGGGGAGCCAGAGTATTACATTGAATGTAAGGCACTTGAACCAGAGTCGATCAATGGTCCGATTGTGAAATACTCCAACCGTAGACTCACCTTTCCTGGAGACAGAATTGACGCCATCTCTGGTCTTTTGAAAACTCGAAGAGTTCAGCATGTCTTTGGGATTTCCACTCACGAATTGCAATATAATCTTTGTTGGGTGGCTTTGGGGAGCGACAAGACAACCGGAGTCCCCGACAATTAGTTTCCTATTTGGCCTGAAATGGCACAGAATTTTCGGTCGTTCGCAAGCTTAGTCGTCACGCGCCGAATCCATTATGCCTGAGAACTCTGGAGAACTAGCTATAGCACCAACGCAAAGGCTATCTTCAAAATTGTCACAGACCACACGCTTTTGTGAAAGGGAAATTTCTTTAAGTGAAGTGGACTGGGAACATAACCTCCAAAAAAATAAGTGCCGTCGTCGAACTTCCCGTGGTGTAAATAGCAGACGAAGCTCCGGCCCTCTTTAGGCAATAATCCCTTTAAAGAACACGCGGCATTTCGCACTATCATTTTGCATTGAAGCCGGTATGTTTTAGACGGCAGGTGGCAGGAAAATAGACCCTTACATTCGTAGATACCCTCTACACGGTACACAGCATGTAAATTGCAGAGTCGTGAATACAGTTGTTAATTTCCTATGCTGTACATTTTGTAATATTACAACGTGGGCTTCAGGTAACACAATGTTGCCTTACTGCGACTCATCCGTGCCCGTTCGAACTTTAGCGAACTACCATACCTGTGTTTGCACGAGGGCAGGCCACTCATGGGTCACATATAGCCCCTTCGCACAGTTCCTATGTTCGTGTAAACAAACGAGTAAGTTTGTTCGACTCTTTTAACATCACATCCGCAGTCAGAATTTGTAATTGCACATTCTAACAACAAACAGTGCTTGACAACATTCATTCCCACCTCAGTGTCTAAGACGCATGGGATACTTTCTGTACGTCAAATTTCATGTGTCACAAGATGTATGCAGGTTGCACGAATTACGATTCAATAGATCCCGAGGCCACAAAGCTTGAGTCAAATAATCGCAACTACGATGAATTTTCCAACAAGTGAACGGGCTTTATTTTTCGGAATATTGGCAAGGGTTATGACCCTACCAATCTTCACCTTATCTCTTATCGTGCACTTCGCCTACGTACCCCTGGTTTCTGCCCCCAATCACCGCTCGTTCAGGCACAGGCAATTAGTTATGCAACTGCTGTCATATTTCTGCGGTTGATGGCGTCACAGAATCCCAGCGCTAGGTAGCAGTCGCGGGTCTCGTATCCCACTACACGGTGCCGGTGAATAACATCCTCCGGAGTGCTATCTGCCAAGAAAAAAAGGCCGACGTGAAATTCCGTCGAGGAATGCCGGCCCGCTTCTTCAACGGGAAGCCTGCGGGTCACATCGATTAGCGAACAACTCTAACAGTTCAAGACCCTCTTTCGGCCGACGAAGATCCCCACTATAGGACTTTAAATGAACCGATACTACGACTCGTAGCGCGCTGGCGCTAAAATCAGTGACTACTGTAAATACGGGCCGCTGGTTCTTACAGAATAAGGCGTATTCCAATACTTCCCCGGCGCTATGACATTCTGCAGCGCCAAGATATTCACGGTCCTCGTAGCTTGACGCCACTTGAGGCATAACTTTCCAATCTGTATCGCTTTGTTGAGATTCGGTGCCGCTGCTAAAGCTTCGGGTCTTTGACACAAGGCATGCTCAATATTGGGGAACAAGCGTAACACATCCAAACCCATGGCATGCCAACCAATTTGGCACGGATCGGGATCCACCCGATCTAGATTTTATGGTAGAAATCGCATATTCCTGCCGTTCGGTACTGGTGGCATTGATTTTCGAATGACGAGGCTTAGGATGGTGATAACAACAAAGGTACATATGTAGATGCGGAACGTGCCCGGGGAAGAACTGGAGTTACGGTCGATATGGTGAGCCCGTGCCATGCTTCGACGGAAACTACAAGCCTTTCGTGGAGCTGAAAGGCCCCTACATGGAGGATATAGCTCTAAAGGGCCGCGAAAAACACGTACGTACGTACGTACGTACATACGTCCGGGCTCGTCTGCCGCACCAGGGTGCGTACAAATGAACATTGTGGGTAGAACATCTGTTGAGTCTAGCTGTATGTACATACATCCAAGTCATGAATAGAATTCGTCACTATACTTCCTTTTATCTGCGGAAACGTCGGGGAATCGGCAAAAAATACCCCGTAGATGCGAAGGCCGATTGGTCGTCGGAGTTAGCATACGCCCCTTGCATATAAACCAGGGGAAACATGTCCATAAAAATCTTGATTGCACTGATTGCGCTGTCAACTTAACATCATGTTTAAAGTTTTCCAGGAACCTTTAGGATGTCAAATTGTCGATCGGATTTGGACGGTAAACATGGAGGAACATAATGATCAGCACTGTGGGAGCCGGGCCGTTATTCGTGGGTGAACATTTTTGGATGATTGTTAAGATAGAAAGCTTGTTCCCGATCCTATGCATATCTAGTTTGTTACTTTGTACATAGATATTTTCCGTATAACAGATGGTCCACGGTTCGTCGCCGGTGAAGATTAAGGCCACGGGGTGTAAATTCTCCTAAGATCGCGGAGTTAAGCTTCAAGCCTTGTTTCTCTTGGTGGATATATTTTGTGTCGTCAGCAGGGTGCTCACCACATGCTTATTTTGTTTCAAAGACCACTTTTCGTTTAAGGCTCATGTACTGAGCATTATATCGGTTTACGCATAATTCTGTTACCCTATCTGTAGGCACCAGCAGGCTGCACCGATGCAGTATGGTCTTGTAGATCGGGGTTAATATTCTTCTCTTAGCACTATGTTCCGAGTCTCGCTGTTACTCACGAAACCACAACGCTAGGTTAGAGATTTAATGTTCGTGAATGGCGGATTGTAGATGCGAAGAAAGCATGAGATATTCAATGAATCATCCTAAGGAAAGCTAGACGGTGGTTCGCCCGAACGGTAAAACGACGGGCTCGGGGCCGGTGCTCCCCGGTCTACCCCCGGAATTCCAATTGTGGCCCGTCCGGTTTATCGAATTTTTCACAGCCACGCATGAAGTGATTGAAACCAAAACCGCTGCTACCCTGGCGAGAGGATTTACGCGATGACACCCACAACCTTCTAATTAGCGCCAAGGGACGGGAAGAGGCTGAGTTGCTTCAGAGGTACTCCCTGTCGACCTTGGTGACCTAAATCAGATATTATTGCGTAGACCCGAGTGGCCAGTCCTACTCGTATTGTCAACTGGGTTACTTTGGTTATCGTTTTTTGAGGATGTCCATACACTTTCTTTTCTTTGTTGTTACTCTCATGCCAGCCGTCACATCTGGAGGGATAACAACTACACATACGTATGTACATACACGGGCCAATAGGCCACGCAGCTCAATGTTTGGGTAGGTTACGAGGGTCAGACCGTCACTTCCCCGACAACACTTTCACAAACAGGGCACAGAGATGGTAGTTCTGCAGGGTTAAAATACTTGTGGGGCGAGCTTGTTACACAGATTCGTCCGGTTTGTCCGCTTTATCCTGTTAGTTGATGTTGTGAAGAATGCGGAAACCATGTAGGTATGTACATGTGTGTTAGCTTAAACCAGGAAGAAATGGATTAACTTTACATCCAACACATTGAAGGCTCTTCAACTTTGTTTCCATTGGGATCAGTCTCGATCGCCCTGGATGGTGGGTTTCTAGTCTTCATGGGAGTTGGTGCTTTTCTTTACCGTTTTGAGAGCGTGGCATTGTGTACGGTTTCTGTCAAACGGTTAGTAGAACTTCGGGTCGAAAGCCGAAAGAGAACTGTGCGTTTCCATTGTTTCCCCGGAATTGTCTCCCCCGGCTTTTGACCTCGCAAACCCGGTTCCATTCGTTTGAACGCGGCAGGAATGGCGAGAATCATCGAGATAAGCGGGTAAATTAGGCAATCCGGGATACACATAGCTGCATATTAGCGCCCAGTGGTTCGTTGTTGTCTCAAAGTGTTGTCATTGTGTGTTATCGTATCCTTCGTCATCTTTCAAATATCCGCTGTCTAACTACTAGGGTGGCCATATGTAGGTGTACTGGCCAGTGTACGTATGGACCGACCGCATCACCGGAGACCGGGAACTCTCGGACAGACCAAGTACAGGAAATATGGCTTTGACGATGAGGCAGACGAGGCCGATGAAGTCGTATACCTCTTGGCATTGAAGACGTCTTCATAGCATGTACATGCCAAGGGGCGTGAGAAAGGGGCCACCTGATAGCCAACAAAAGGGAGGCAGGGAGGGTGTGGCTCAAGGACGAGCGGTATATTGTGTTGTTGACGACAATGGTGGGACAGACTGGACTGTGGATTAATACGAAAATTTGGTCGCCACGCCACCTCAACGTTGGTGCACTTGTCGCATACTTGAACGATCACTATAAAGACTACCGACATGTCACCTCCAAGATGTCTTTTTTCTTTCCTTTCTTCACCAGATTACCACATCTATCAATCTCGTCTCTCTTTCTCTCCCCTCCCACTCTTTGTAAATATTTCTCTCGTTCTCCTGCACTTTTGCGCTCTACTGCTTGGCCTTCCGGTGCATCTACCCAACTCGTTTATAAATTTGCCTAGCTTGTATATATTTGGCAGACCCCTTTGAACTATACTCAACATGAAGTCTTTCTCTACCGCTCTTACCGGTGCCGCTCTCGTTGGTGCCGCCCTCGGCGAGGCCACCATTGCCAAGCGCGCCGACTCTTGCAACACGGCTACCAACCGTACTTGCTGGACTACTGATGGCTACGACATCAACACCGACTACAACACCCAAGCTCCCACTACTGGTGTCACTCGCAAGTACACTCTGGTTGTCGAAGAGGCTACCAACACCGCCGCTGATGGTTACGAGAAGCCCTTCGCCATGGTCATCAACGGTACTTTCCCTGGTAAGTTCGAACACGCTTCTATAATATGACACCCAGAACATTATACTAACTCGCTTTTACAGGTCCTACCCTTCACGGTGACTGGGGTGATGAGGTTGAGATCACTGTTGTTAACAACCTTCAGTACAACGGTACTTCCACTCACTGGCACGGTTTCTGGATGAAGAACAACAACATTGCTGATGGTGTCAACGGTATCACCGAGTGCCCTACTGCCCCCGGCTACAACCACACCTACAAGTTCAAGCTGGACCAGTACGGTACTACTTGGTACCACTCCCACTTCTCCACCCAGTACGGTACTGGTGTTGTCGGTACCTTCGTTGTTAACGGCCCTGCTTCCGCCAACTACGATATCGACCTTGGCCCGTACACTGTCACTGATTACTGGTACAAGACCGCCGAGGAGATCTTCTCCGAGTACATCATTCCTTCCCCTGGTGTCGGTCCCGCTCCTGACAATATTCTGATCAACGGTACTGCCGTCTCGCAGTACGGTGGTGAGTATGCTGTCACCACTCTTACTCCCGGCAAGACTCACCGTCTCCGTCTCATCAACCCCTCTGTTGACTCCCAGATGATTGTGTCTCTGAACAGCCACAACTTCACCGTCATCCAGACCGACTTTGTCCCCGTCGAGCCTTACACTGTCGACTCTGTTCTCTTGGCTATTGGTCAGCGTTACGATGTCCTGATCACTGCTGATCAGGCCGTTGACAACTACTGGTTCAACGTCACCTTCCCCAGCAGTGGCTCTTGCGGTTCCGCTGAGGTTGACTACCCCGCTGCTATCTTCCGCTACGAGGGTGCTGAGGAGGCCAACCCCACCGATGTTGGTACCGCTCCTGTTGATCAGTCTTGCGATGACAAAATTGACTTCGTTCCCGTTGTCTCCAAGACCGTCCCTACTACCTCCTTCGAGGAGCAGGCCGAGGACCAGCACCTCGACGTCACCGTCACCACTCGTCCCTGGCGCAACGTTGACTCCCGTGTGTACTGGACTGTCTCGGGCTCTAACATGAACATCACCTGGGGTTACCCCACCCTTGCCTATGTCCGGGACAACAGCACTGACTACCCCGAGGTCCTCAACGCCTACGAAGTCGATGACTCCCTCGACTGGTCTTACTGGATCATCAACAACGAGCTCGGTGTCCCCCACCCCATCCACCTCCACGGTCACGACTTCTACATCCTCGGCTCTTCCGGTACCGTCGACACTGCCACCACCTTCAACGCCACCACTGACTTCGACTCGCTTAACTTCGAGAACCCCACCCGCCGTGATGTCACCATGCTTCCCGCTGATGGTTGGTTGGCTATCGCTATGGAGATGAACAACCCCGGTGCCTGGCTCATGCACTGCCACATCGCGTGGCACGTCGGTAACGGTCTGTCCGTTCAGTTCCTCGAGTCTCTGTCCACTGTCAAGCAGCAGTTCGATCTCGACTCTGTCCTTGAGCCCCTCTGCTCTGAGTGGAACGCTTACGATGAGGATGCCACCTTCCACCAGGAGGACTCCGGTCTGTAAGCGTCTTGCTTCGTTGATTTCCCTTGCCATTTATATACTTCCGCTATCTTTACCCTCCTCGCTACCGGGTTGGTCCCGCTTCTGTCGCAGTCTTTTTGAGAGAGAGTGCTGCCCCAGAAAGAGGCTAACTTCTCCCCCAAGCCCTTTATCCTCTTTCATCCTCTGAGAGGCTTGGTGATGTTGATTGATCTGATCTCGTTCTCGGTTACTTCTACCGCTACCAAATCTTTGTACATACCACCCGATTTGGTTGCCGTATTTCTTGTGTCTACAACTCCAGCTTTTTTGCTTTTTTGTTTTGCTCTTTGTCGTTTATTTGCTTTGATCTGTAGGGAAAGACAGATTGACGTCTTGGCCGCTTCTGTATATACCGCGGTTTTTGATTGTCTTGTTGGGTTCTCGAGTGGCTGGTTTTCTAGTGGTGCTAGTTCACTGCTGGCTTCTAGTATGCTTGATTGTCTGGCACATTGCAAATTGACATACTGATTGTATATATAAATCACTGTTTAGATTACACCTATTGAATATAAGATGTAACCAAAATACAACTGTTCCTATTGTGATTGATTGAATGCATCTTTGCATGCCTGTTACCTTGGATGTACATACACTAGCGCAACAAATATCACAATTGACACGGTTCTGTTAACTGTCAAATGCTTACTTCATATAGAGGTCTCAGATGCTCATGGCGTCCATACCTTGATTAGCTGCTAGTATGTCATGTTCACGAGATATTTCACTTGTATTCCACTTCTGGTTACACCTCGTCACAGTGATTTTCATCCAGTTAGCTCTGTTCAACAACGATAAAAGTGCGTGTCCGAGGTGTACCAATCATAACTGCCAATATCCATCTTCAGGATCATGGTGATCCCCAAAGATGACAATCTGCGTACCGATAAAGACTCAATCTCCCAAGACATGTATCTAGCTCCCTGTTCCACCGGTAGTACTTTTTACATCTGCCAACCCATGCAACTAGTATGGCGTCTTTACAATTACTGAGGGTTCATTTGGGTAACGTGAGTCGGCGGGAAGATCCTATCTCCGACAGATCAGCCTAGGCCAGTGCACAGAATCAAACATAAGCTTAAATGTAAATCCGCAATACCACAGACAAATGTCTAATGACGCTGTATTCTGTCAACATCCACGTGCGTTACTTTGACATTGGTGAGTTGGTTTGAGAGATTTATGACGTCATGCGAGGAGAAACGCTTCCGGTCCAGTGCCTTACTAGCATTCCATAAGATTCTTTAATGGGTATCAATATCAAGCAAGTCTACAGATGGAGCCTGGGTGTGTTCGTGAAACCAGCACTCAAAACACTCGACTGTACGAGAGAAGGGAAGTACCATCCATACCCCGGATCTCGCTGCATGACGCTTCTCGTGACTTCTCAGCCTATCAAACCAGTTCACAGCGACTCCTCTTTCATCAATTAACTAGAGAAGAGAACCTTATCTGGCAAGAGTTTCCCCCGATCGCCCAGCCTTACCAAGTGCATCATCTATGCTGACACGGATGGGCAGAGCCCCATATCCCTTGGCACTGGCGACCTCTTCCTACTATCTTCCAAGGGGCGTGAGAAAAGGACCGCATGTTAACGGAGAAATTAGGAGGAAGGTGTAGCTTAGAGGCAAGTGGCATACTGTGTTGCTGACGTCAGTGGTGGGACAGACTAAACGACCAGTGCACACGACAGCTTGATAGCCAATTCAAGACAACACCAATGGTCAAGTCGCATCCATCGTTTATCACTACAAAGATCACCGATATGTCGCCTCCAAGATGAACAAGAATTAAAGCTTTAGGCCACTTTGTTAACTCTCAAGACCTGATCATCTAAAGATGCGTTGAATCCCTGTGGCCTCTCCGGCTCAAATCATAGACAGTGACTACCAACTTGCAGAGAAATTATCTACAGTATTCTTGACCACCCTACGACTTTGGGGCCCTTCTTGGTGGAGTTTTAATATCCAAGGCTTCGTCGAGTTAACTCAACCCTTCAATAAATGCTGATGCATCTGTGATGTTCCCAACTGACGATCCGGCATTGTGATGTTAACAGCCATCGCCACCAGCCCCGATGGCAACTTGCGGACCGAGAAAACGTCAAGACCACAATATGCAATGTCAAAGATGATTATCTAGCCACGTAGCGTCCCATCGACAAGTAGGGGCTTTGGTATATTCCAGAAGAGTTGGTGTCATATAGGTTATCATGTTATTCAGGAAGAGATAATTCCTGATAAGGTAGTTATTAACTGTTTACAAGACGGTTTGGACCATAGTAACACCAACAAGGTCTAGGGATGTTTCAATTATGTGACTAGCTCGCGTTGCGATATCAAGCGACACAAAAAATCCTATTTCGCACTCTATGTTTCTGCGTTGCAGCTCGGTCTACATTGTCTCTATAGTAAAATTCGGCACTAAACAACCCTTCTAGTGTGCATTTTGTAAATTGCCTTGAACCTCTCATTTCCAGTAACTATGTCTTGACATAAGAATTGCTTAAGACCTCAATAGACAGAAACTGGTATGCCTAAAGCGTCAGGCCTTCGCCCCGGAAGCCTTACAGTAATGTAGCTAAGAGCCTTCCAAGTGCAGCCAACACTTTCGCGTGCATCATTTTATGCGGAGTTAAATGCAGAATTGACGGAAATAAGTTTGCCGTGCCGTTGGTCACTGGCGGCAGTTTGAATGTAACTCCGGCAAGAGTGAAGTTTTGAAAAACGGCACGGATATACCACTGTTGAGAATCACTTCCACTTTAGAATCGACAGTACCATCGGTATTAAAACGGCATCTTCCTACTTTTTTCAAACCATCCACTTTCCGCGGAATCGGAAAATCGCAACTCCGATGGTCTCATGCATCATGTCCCCATGATCGGCGACTACATTCTCCCGGGGGCGCGAAAGGTGTTTGGTTGACGGTTAATTAGGGTTCGATATTGTATCGTTCGCATTGGGAGTCCCGCCTGCCGGTATAACATTATCGCCGGCCCCGGCTGCATCGCATCAGAATATAGAACTTTGGTGTGTGTGATATCAACGGGGCACGGCTCCCGGGGACTTTCGTCACCGTGAGTAGGTCTGAGGGGTCCAGGATTAATGCCAGCCGGCTGATTCGGGAATTAATTCATACACTCGTATCCGTAGTCGGGCCACTGATGAATGTGGAAATCTGAATGAACCAGCAGATAAGGTCTCGAACCGTGATATTCTCTCACTAGAATTGTGAACGAAGCACTCAATTTTTGAACCATCCTCCCAAGACAGTTTCCATGATAACAAGGGTTATGACCCTATTGTCCAGGATCAACGTAAGATCACGTGTATGATGTCAGTCATCCGTTCAGACAAGCATCACCTGTTTGCGTGCTCTGCCTTGTCAGAGATATAAACAACCAGAGGCACGATATCCCGGGATTCCACTGACAAAATAATAGCACCCAAAAAACCTTTAGCAGTCTTGCGACACCATGCCGGCAGAAATTGGAGGTATGTTCCTGACGTTATCATGATTTTTGTCATGTCCATTCCCAAAGCCACACCAGTGTCTCGTTTGTAAAGTCGCAAATGCAGGGGACAAAGTCGTATTGACAGGTAAGCTTACGAGTCGTCTTAGTATGTGTGTATATATGTCTATATATATGGGTGCTACAGACGGCATTAGATCCTACGAGTGGAAAGCACACGGCGAATTTCCCCTTCAACTGTGGAGGCACAGGCGGGGTTTTGATGCGCGCTGGTGGGCTCACCCTCGAGCTCATCGCTGGGTTTACATATGTAGATATCATCAAGTCTTTCGTTAGCACGATAAAGTATCGAAGGCCCATTGGACGGCGTCAATGGAGTTGAAGTTATAAGCTACGCACACAATCTTCCATGTGTAAGACAGCGCAGGGAGACCAGATTATTTTCCTTCTTGATCATCACACTCATGTGAGACTATGTTTGCTACTAATCTCACATACGTATGGGTAACGGTTAATTGAGCAAAGGCCTGATGTGTTCTTACACTTCGACGCCGCGAGAAACACGCTCTTGGACTCTCCAGTTTTCAAATACAGGGGTCATAAAAGACCCGGCAGGAAGTATCATGAACTTTTACGGCCCGTCCTAGGATATGCTATAACATCACCTGGCACAAGGTGTGCGCCCGGACTTTCACACGGCCTCACACCTGCTGGAAAAACAAGATTAATGTTCGGAGATTCTGGAAGATGTAGACTGCTTACGACATATGTACTCAAGCTGATAATAAGGCAGAGATGTCGTGAGTCACATAGATTTGATTGACAAACTGAAAAATTATGTTCCTTTTCTTGCCGTTGTGCCTACAATTCTTTTATTGTTCAACCGTAATAGTCATGCATAATACATGTCACATCTCGGTCTTTTTTCCAATTGAAGACGCCGTTATTGTCACCAAAATGCGCCCCCAATGGGGCTATGAAGCGCCATGTGTAGGGTTGCAATAATTCATGGGGTTACGTGTTACACAGATCAGTGAGATTTCCACCAGTTCTTCTAAATCTTCAAACAGACCGCGTGTTAGTGTCGAATGGCAGGCAAAATGACATCCTTGCATAGACTGGATTGGCAACTTTTAAGCCTGCCTGACAATATTGTTGTCGGCTATACTAGCTCTTCAGGCGACGCTCAAGCAACAAGCTTTTAGTCTTACCACTGTAAAACGCACGTACCACCGGCTTTTGGCGGGGTCCAATGATTGTCCCGGTGTTTGTGTTGGCAGAAGCTATTTGTGCCTGAGTATGTATAGTGTGCAGATGTAAGTAAGCATGTCCATCACTACATGCCAACACAATGTTCGTATTAGCTGAGTTTTTGGGTCTTCTCTTAGCCCGATGCAGCTTATGGCCAGGTCATACTAAGTATAGCTACACAGCTGAGCTCTAAAGGGATTATTCATGTACACATCATTCCTATTCCAGAATCAGGAAGCGGTAAACAGATTACCGAATTTGATGTGCGCGGGGCGTTCCGCCACCAACTTCCCACGTATTTTTCAGACCAACCGGCGTCCATCACTGTTGCCGGTGCTTTAAACGCGGCAGTTGTCACAGTCAGCTTCGAGAAGAAGGACTTTTGAGAACTAAATAATGGTTAAATCGTCCTATTTTTCTAACACCATGAACCCGTTTCGGATCGATGAACGCCTCTCAACTGAGCACTACCTAGGGCAATGCAAGCCGCAGTCTACCGCTTTCGACATCAGTAACTTTACCCTCCGAGACGGACAAAGCACGTGCACAAAAGACTTGATGACGACGACATGATCAGTAACTATACAGCGGCTGTTAGGACATCTTCACGGCTTGTGCGAGGAAGTATGAGAAAGGGGAATCTTACAGTGGTATAGACAGCGAGGAGGGGGCGACCTAATCGGGGACCGATTAGCTTTGCGCCCTTACCGAACGTATCAGGCAGTCAGACCGGTCATGAATATCGGTTGGACGGCGAGCTGGGGCGATCTTGATGGATTTCCTGCAGACGCCACGATTCCTATAAAGCCTACCGCGATGCCGCCCTAGAAGTGTTGTTTTTCTTTCCTTTTGTTCATCAGATCACCACGTCTATCAATCTCACCTCTCTCTCCCTTCCTCCCTCCTCCTCTGCTCTCTTTGTAAATATTTCCTTTCGTTTATTTGTCTTTCGTTCGTCTTTTGACTGCCGGATATAATTCCTCCACTACCAACCTACAACACAATTGCCTAGCTTGTATATATTTGGCAAACCCCTTTGACCTATACTCAATATGAAATCTTTCTCCACCGCTCTTACCGGCGCTGCCCTTGCTGGTGCCGCCCTTGGCGAAGCCACCATCGGTAAGCGTGCCGAGTCTTGCAACTCTGCTACCAACCGTACCTGCTGGACCACTGATGGTTTCGATATCAACACCAACTACATGGAGTCGTCTCCTACTACCAATGTTACTCGCAAGTACACTTTGGTCGTTTCTGAGATCGAGAACTCCTCGGCCGATGGCTACACCAAGCCCCTGGGTTTGGTTGTCAACGGTACCTTCCCTGGTAAGTCATAACATCAAGAAATACTCAAACATTGCGGGCATATTACTAACTCAAACATATAGGTCCTACTCTTGAGGCCGACTGGGGTGATGAGGTCGAGATCACTGTCATCAACAACATGTCCGTCAACGGTACTTCCACCCATTGGCACGGTTTCCAGATGAAGAACAACAACATCATGGACGGTGTCAACGGTATTACCGAGTGCCCTACTCCTCCTGGCTCCAACAAGACCTACAAGTTCAAGATGGAGCAGTACGGTACTAGTTGGTACCACTCTCACTTCTCCGTCCAGTACGGAAGCGGTGTCGCTGGTGCCTTCGTTGTTAACGGACCTGCCTCTGCCAACTACGATATCGACCTTGGTCCTTACACTATTGCTGATTACTTCTACAAGACTGCCGATGAGATTTACTCCGAGTACATTATTCCCTCGCCTGGTGTCGGCCCTTCGCCCGATAACATCCTGTTCAACGGTACCGCCGTTTCTTCTTACGGTGGCGAGTATGCCGTTACCACTCTCACCTCAGGCAAGATTCACCGTCTTCGTCTGCTGAACCCCTCGGTTGATTCCGAGATGATTGTGTCCCTCAACAGCCACAACCTCACCGTTATCCAGACTGACTTTGTCCCCGTTGAGCCCTACACCGTTGACTCCCTGTTCATCGGTATCGGTCAGCGTTACGATGTTCTCATCACCGCCGACCAGGCTGTTGATAACTACTGGTTCAACGTCACCTGGCCCAGCAGCGGTCTTTGCGGTTCTTCCGAGGTCGACTACCCCGCCGCCATCTTCCGCTACGAGGGTGCTGAGGATGCCTACCCCACTGATGTCGGTACCGCTCCCACCGACCAGTCTTGCAACGACATCATTGACTTTGAGCCCATTGTCTCCATCACTGTTCCCTCGACCAACTTCACTGTCCAGGCCGACGACCAGGACTTGGATCTCGCCACTGAGACCAGCACCTGGCACGACGTTGAGGACCGCGTCTACTGGACTGTTAGCGGTTCTAGCATGAACGTCACCTGGGGCTACCCCACTCTTGCCTACCTCCGCGACAACGTCACTGACTACCCCAGCCGCCTGAACGCCTACACTGTCGATGACTCGCAGGAGTGGTCGTACTGGGTCATTAACAACGGCCTCGGTGTTCCCCACCCCATCCATCTCCACGGTCACGACTTCTACGTCCTCGGTAACTCGGGCACTGTCAGCACTGCTACTACCTTCAACGCCACCACTGACTTCGACTCGCTCAACTTCGCCAACCCCACCCGCCGTGATGTCACCATGCTCCCCGGTGATGGTTGGTTGGTCATTGCCTTCGAGATGAACAACCCGGGTGCCTGGCTCATGCACTGCCACATCGCGTGGCACGCGGGTTCCGGTCTGTCCGTCCAGTTCCTTGAGTCGATGAGCACCGTCGCTGAGCTGTTCGACCTTGAGTCTGTTCTTGACCCCATCTGCGACGCGTGGAACACCTACAACGACGATGCCACCTACCAGCAGTCTGACTCTGGTCTGTAAGCGCTTCGCTGTACACTTCCCTTGTCACATATATACTTCCTTTGCTGTTTTACTTGTTTCCTATACCGGGTTGGTCCCGTTTCCACGGCAGTCTTTTTGAGAGAGAGACTCGCCTTAGAGAAAGGCCAATTTTCTGCAGAACCCTACCCCTTTTGAGAGGCTAGA
Organism: Huntiella abstrusa; assembly: GCA_025685495.1. Classification (NCBI taxonomy): domain Eukaryota; kingdom Fungi; phylum Ascomycota; class Sordariomycetes; order Microascales; family Ceratocystidaceae; genus Huntiella; species Huntiella abstrusa. The sequence goes on along the minus strand of JAJNMT010000286.1, from coordinate 248,978 downwards.
TGATGTTGATTGATGTGATCTCGTCACCGGTTCCTTTTACGGCTCCCAGATTTTTGTACATACCAACTCCATTTGGTTTGCCGCTTTTGTATCTACACCAACTTTTGTTTTCCTTTTTTTGCGTCTTCTTTCACTTTTACTTTTGGTCTGTAGGGAAAGTACAGATAGATTTTGTTTCCGCTTTTTTGTTCATAGCGCGGATTTCGAGTCTTGCTGGGTACTTGGCTAGCTACCTTTCTTGCGGTGTTAATGCACTTCTGGTGGTTGGCTATTTGAGTGTCTGGTACATGGTTGAGAAGATTGACGTTTGTATATATATCAACTTTTAGATTACAACTAGACTGAATATAGGTTGTAACCAAGATATCTTGCACCATTTTGTGAATGTTTTTGAGTCCCGACATTACAAGCCTCTTTTAGATTGCGACTTTCCTCGCGCTCTGACTGTCTAATGTTCACCGAATCTAGTTACTTCGGCCCGAGCAAACATTACCACATCAACGTCTTTCTAGTAATCTCCTAACCTGTGTGACAAATGCAATATATCACCCACGATAAATCTTCCGTGGTACCGGTGCTCTGAATGACGGTCATATTAAACTGGCGCCGACGTTGAAAGACTAGCTTAGTCATACAAGCTAGTTGTCACAGAACAAGCTCCTTCCGTTCAAAGATCCAACAACCCTGTGTCACACCAGTCTAATCCTTAATTCAACGTCATTCTTCCCTGAAAGCAAATGAAAGAAAGAAAATACATTGTGTATTGCCACGAAATGTCTATAAAAGTCTAATCATCCCCCAAAGTCTTAATACCATCTGCTCCAGTCTCAACCACGGTGAAAGCATGTGCATTACCACCTCCACTAGCAGCCTTATCATAAGCTCCATCGCTCCGATCGCAAATAACAGCCAATTCCTCATCAGTCAAGACTTGCTCGTTATCAGCAACATCTAGAGCCTTACCATCTGCAACTAGCAGCGACTTTAGGGTCTCATGATCAACATCTTTGCTATCTGGATCTTCATGTGCCTGGCGAATCAAAGACTGTAGATTCCCCTTCTTAATAACAAGCTTTTCAAGACGTCGCTTAGCAGAGGCTGTCTGAAGTAGTGCCTCTTCGACGGTCCCGCGAGTAGCAAAACGGTAAACAATCACAGGACGTGTTTGACCAATACGATGCGACCGATCCTGGGCCTGAAGATCCTGCTGAGGATTCCAATCGCTGTCGAAAAGGATAACGGTGTCTGCAGCAACGAGATTAATTCCCTGGCCACCAGCCCGAGTAGATAATAGGAAGATACGATGCTCGGGATCCGTGTTGAACGTGGAAATAAGTGCGCGCCGGGTAGATTGTGCAGTTCCACCGTCAAGACGAGCATGAGCGTAATTGCGGAGATCGCAGTAGGCCGAAAGTAAGTCAAGCTGCGTTTTGAATTGGGAGAAAATGAGCACTTTATGGTTATCCTTAAAGAGTTCAGGGAGCAGACGGTCCAACAGTAGCATTTTCCCCGATGCGGAGATAAGTTCGGGGGTAGCGGGGTCACCAGGCGGCCAAGGTTGGAAGAAGTTATGCGGGCTATTACAAACAAGACGTAGTTGCATAATTGGATTACCAAGCTTCTTTTTGGAGAGAATCTTCTTCGCCAACACTACGGGGTCATCGGGGTCCGCTTCACCCAGGGCATCTCGTTCAGCCTGCGCCAACTCGGCCTGGTGCACTTCCGCAGCAACTTGCGATTCGAATTCCGCATCGCTAAGAGCATCATCATCTAAATGGGATTCTGTGTAACTTCGGCGAGGTGTGGCACGGCTGCGCGAGCGGGTTTTACGTGCGGGTGGGAGAGTTGGAGTAGACAGAGAAGCTTTACGTTTACTAGCAGAGTTGGTAGTGGGTTTGAGAGTAGGAGAAGGAATTGGCGGAGTTGGAATGGCGGCGGTTTTCCGTCTCGTTCTGGAAGTAGACTCGGATTTGGCGGGCTTAGGGGGTACGACGGTGGCGGTGGAGGTGGCGGTCGGTAAGGGTTTATTCTTCATGAGAAGGGTGAAGGCGTTGGGGAGCTCCGTCGTTTTTTTAGCGTTTCGGGTCGGTCTTTTTGAGGGCTTCTCCTCGGGCGTCTCCTCGCGTTTGACCTTTGGTTCGTTCTTGACTTTACGCTTAGGCCTAGGCTTCTCCTCGGCCTCATCTTCGGATTTCACTTCATCCTTAACTTCGGTTTCATCCTCATCCCACTTCTCAATACACTGAACCAATTTCCCCTGTAGATACTCACGGGTATCCTGCTTCTCATCAGTAAGGACCGAGTACAACTCTCGTTGGTCGTTAGTCATTGGCGCATACAACACGTATTCGCGCTTACGCGGTAGATAAGCAGCCACATCGGCCTTGACACGTCGCAAAAGCAGTGGCTGTAGTACGACGTGAATCTTCTTGACAATGTCGTGTTTCTCGGCATCAGTGATGAAGGATGCTGTGGTACCTTCATCTTGTAAGTCGCTAAAGTCAAACCAATTGTCGAACGCTTCCCAATCAGTAAAGATATTAGGGAGCAGGAAATTTAGTAAAGACCATAACTCTCGTAAGCTGTTTTGAAGTGGCGTGCCTGTAATAAGCAACCGGGTGGCTGAAGTAAAAGATTTGAGGTCTTGGAAAAGCTTCGAGTTGAAGTTTTTCATTCGGTGACCTTCGTCCTACATGCAATGCAAGGGTTAGAATCTACAAAGGGTTTATAACACGTTCCCAGAAAATCCCTTACAATGATGATGAACTCCCAATTGACTTTGCCTAGAAAAGCTTTGTCACGTAGGATAATCTCGTAACTTGTGCAAATCACCGGGAACTTGTCCGTCGGCCGTTTCCCAGTGTAGTACGGCAAGACCTCTCTTTCCCAGATGCTAGCACGCTCAGGCGCCGTTCCGTGGTACATGACCACTGGTATAGATGGTGTCCACCTCTCAAACTCATCCATCCAATTGCTTAGTGTGCTTAACGGGGCCACAATCAAATGCGGTCCAAAGTAATTGTCTTGTTCACGTAACAAAGCAATCAAGCCAATTGTCTGTACTGTCTTACCCAACCCCATCTCATCAGCCAAAATCCCCGACATGCCCTGCTCACAAATCTCGTACATCCAAGTGACACCCTCCAATTGGTAGTCTCTCATTGTCCCGCCAACCATACACTTGGGCTGCTTTGCCATAGCCAACTCATGGGTACCGAGCGATTTACCCGAAAGGTTGGTACCAACACGGCCCAGGGCGGCAGTCTTCGCTGTGAGAACATTACTGAAAGCGGCGGTTTGCTTCAGGAGAGTGTCGAGGTCGCGTGCTTTTGCGGCGCGTTCAGTGGCAGTGAGGGGACGACGGCGGACTGCCTTCTTGCGAGCCTTTTTTGGTACGGTGGTGTTTTCCTTCTGAGCCGCGGCCTCGGCGGCTTCAAGGGCATCTTGTGTTATGGACGACATTTCGAATTGGTATATGGATTTGAAGTTGACATGAAAAAGCCGGCCTGCCTACTGATCTCGTTCTCCCTTACACGCGTTGCTGCCTCTCGCGACGTCACGTGACAGGCCAATTACGGCCAAAGTGGTTGCTTATCGCTTATCACTTGCTTTCCATTTGCACCCTTGTATTCTGCCACCCCTCACCGCTAATGGAGGGGCAAGCAGTCAACCATTCAGTCATCGTGATACCCACCGAAAACGTCAAAATTCCATTTCTTCCATCCCGTCCTCAGCCGTCTTTTAATCATTTCAGCTGCCAAATCCAGCACTCGTTTCCTCCCTTCCGTCACCCTTGCGAGCACCTTAATTCCGGCTCGCTAATTCTTGACAAGCTGTTTTCCGTCTCTGCCTTCACCACCGGTCGTATAATCGCCGGCCGTCTATTCAATACCAATCCGCTAGTCGCTTCCCGTCGTCTTCTCTCAACTTTTCTCAAAATGGCCCCCATCAGCTCCACCACCTACACCCCCGCCGAGCAGGCCGACATTTCGGCCTGGACCGCCAAGGCTGCTGCTGTCGCCACTGACGCCGCTGCCCTTGCCGAACTCAACACTCACCTGGCTACCCGTACCACTGTTCTCGGCACCAAGCCCTCCACCGCCGACACTGCTCTGTACGCCGCTCTTGCTCCCGTTGTTGCCGGCTGGTCCGCTGAGCAGCGGACTGGCGAGAAGGGTCTCCCCAACATCGTCAGACACGTCGACTTTGTCCAGAACTCGCCCGTTTTCGAGCTCTCTGTTGCTGCCGACAAGAAGGTCCAGGTCAACGTTGATGAGGTCTTGTACGTGAAGCCCCCGGTTGACGCCAAGGCCGAGAAGGAGCGTCTCAAGAAGGAGAAGGCTGCTGCTGCTGCTGCTGCTGCCGCTGGTGGTGCCCCCGCTGCTGCCGCCCCTGCCGCCGCTAAGGCTGATGCTAAGGCTATTCCCGACCGCACCAAGGCCCCTGCTGAGGGTGCCGCTGCTGCCCCCAAGCAAAAGAAGGAGAAGAAGGAGAAGGCCCCCAAGCCACAGAAGGCCCCCGCCGTCACCGCGCCACCTACTCCTCATCTCATCGACCTCCGTGTCGGTCACATCCTCAAGTGCATTCCCCACCCCGATGCCGACTCCCTGTACGTGTCGACCATTGCTGTTGGTGACAAGTCTGGTGAGGACTACGTTGAGTACGAGGGCCAGCTGTGCCGCACCGTCTGCTCCGGTCTTAACGGTCTGATTCCTCTCGCTGAGATGCAGGGCCGCAAGGTCGTTGTTGTTTGCAACCTTAAGCCCGTCAAGATGCGCGGTATCAAGTCATGTGCCATGGTTCTGGCTGCTTCTCCCCGCCTCAAGGAGGGTGAGGTTGACGACCACAAGGGCCCCGTTGAGTTGGTGACGCCTCCCGAGGGTGCCAAGGCTGGTGAGCGTGTCTTCTTCGAGGGCTGGAAGGGTGAGCCTGAGGGTGTTCTTAACCCCAAGAAGAAGATTTGGGAGATGTTCCAGCCCGGCTTCACCACCACTGACAACCTTGAGGTGGCATTCGACGCGGCTGTTGTCGAGGCTCTCGGCAAGAAGGAAGTCGGCAAGTTGGTGACGGAGAGCGGCGGTGTGTGCACTGTCAACTCCCTCAAGGGTGCTACCGTGCGGTAAATTGTGTTTTAAAATGTAATATCAAAAAAGATTGGGCCCTATTCTCCTAGTTACTATGTCTTGTGTTGTTGTCTGATCTAAAGTGTCTTTGTTTGAATCTCCTACCGAGCGATGCTGTGCTGTGTTGAAGATGAAAGGGTTCATTGCATAAGGGTTATCGATATCCCTTTAGCCAGGAGTCAAAGCGGACCCCGCAATCCCGGCTGGCTCTGTGTACATTCCTATATGCTTCTCTATTTTCTGTCCCTTTCCTCCGTATCAACCGCCACCAATATGCAGCTTGCCGTAACACACGGTGCGAGCCTGACGAGGGAAACATCGGGTGGTTCGGAACAAATGCGGACGGCGGCGTCGGGGGCCAGACAGTTTAATTGGGTGGAGACAGATTGAGTGGCGGAGGCTGAGGCGAGACAAAGAAGACAGACATTGACTGGTGCCTGAGCCGAAATCCTCACCAATAATGTCAATGCTGTTGAGTATAGTGATCCTGCCGTGTATTTCTTAGTCCGTTTTTGGGGTAGTCTTTGCCCGTCTGCCTTGACTTTTTTCTGCTGACACTTCTGTAATCTCAAGCGAACCCTCGCCAGTCAGGCATCCGTATTCCCATCCATTCTCACGCCACTAAGCCTATCATCGTTACAGCGACGGCCCGGCCAACCTGGAGACACAAACTATGTCGTGAACACCCACAAAGAACCAAGTAAAGCTTGGCTAACGTAGTACTAAAGCCATCCGGCCAACCCAGAACGCCATATTTTCAGGTATAAAGAAATGTTGGTGTGCACTTCACTCGACATCTTTTTTCTGGTGTTTTCGATGCTTTTTCCGTCACTTTTTTTGATCGTGTTTTACAGATGCACAGACGGCGCTTAGCCTAAAACGGACTTATATACCAGTATACAGATACATCCACATGTACATAACGTCACTGAGCGTCAGACAGATACTGCTGCATAGATTTCCGAGGTTGCAAACCAGACACCCCACACATGCATGTAGTCGCCGGCATCAGTAACATTCAATACCGTGGGTTGCAATTTATCAATATTGCTCCTGTTGCATCAAATATCGAAATCTCGTTTCTGCAGCTTCTTCTTGTTCTTTTTCTTTTTTAACTCACTTCATAATTATCACCACTAATAACACCATAATGCCGTCATTAGCCTTGTCACCAGATTCTTCACCAACGTCCTCTCCAGCTTCAATATCTCATTTGGGAATTCTCTCCGCAGACGAATCAAAGTCTCGACTGGCGCAATTACAGATCTTATGGGACATCCGATTACCTTCACTCGTCCCCGTCTTGCGGCCTCCATCACCAGTTCAAGAACGCACCACTGATGCTGAAATCGCCGCTGACGCATTACTTCGCCGTCGTCAACTCGAATCTTCAGCCCTCGCCAAAAAAGATCACTCACTCAAGCGCGCCTTCACTAGCAGAACTAAGAAAACATGGGCTATCCCGGAATTGCTAGATGCGCTTACTGTTCTAGCAAGGGAGGGTGGCGATGCGGGTATCGCAACTGTCTTGCTAGATCGGTTGGAGGGATTAGGGGGAAACATTAACATGGCTGCCACGGGAAAAAGACCAAGTCTTATGGCCCGACGGAAAAGCGATGCGACCCTGTCCGCGCCGGAGCGCCCACCTATCTTCCAGACAGCCGTTGAAAAGGGCCACGAAAACCTCGCCAGAATATTCATCACTTACGCCGACCAACATGCTCTCGACACCGCCATTACCACAGCCGCCAACCAACGTAATGCCCCCATGATCTCCCTCTTAGTGTCCCACGGTGCCGATCTTTTCCGCACCCCCGCAGGAGAAACTGCCTTCCGCAACCTCTGCGCCCTTGGTGGCTTGTCAGATATGCTCTGTCCAATTGTGGCCGCCGTGCAGTCCTGCTCTCCTGTGGCCCTTAGTGTGGGCATAGTTGACGCAGTCAAGGCTGGCTGTTTGGATACCCTTCTTGTCTTAGTACAGAGTACGGGTGACGCTGATCTCAATGGCGGTGAGGCCCTGAAGGCTGCAGTTATGATGGGCCGCAGGGATTTAGTCATGGGATTGCTCTTGGCAAGGAGACCACCGAGAGCGGCTTCTGCGGAGGCTGCGCTGGATTTACTCTTTCAAGATGGTGGGTTCGGCGGGGATAATGTGGATATCGCGGAGCTGCTTTTGTGCGCCGGGGCTAAGGGAGATGCGGCGGGGCGGGCGCTCATCAAGGCAGTCGGTGCAAGTGCCTTGGATACAGCCCGGCTGTTAGTTCGATATGGAGCATCACTTCAGTATCAAGATGGCACTGCAGTGCGCGAGGCCGTCTCCAAGGGAAATACGAATCTATTGTCGGCTCTTTTGGACGGGAATGCGCCACTGTCACCCGCAATTGCAAGCGAATGTATAGGCCTGATCCCTGCACATATCGACCAGGACTGCCGGAAAGCCATCTTGACGATGCTGTTGCACAAAGGTGCGAACGGTGATGCCCTCAACAAAGCATTACTGGCAGCTACGAGAGCTGGAGATGAAGCTACCGTCGAATTACTGGTGACGCCTGCATTTAACGGCACCGTCGGGCGCGAAAGTCCAGGGCGCAAGAGTGTAAACTCGCATGCGATAGCCAGCGTCGACTTTAATGATGGCGAGGCCATTTCAATTGCATTGGCAGCCGGTGATTTGGCGATTCTGGTCATTTTGTTACAAGCTGGACCATCGCCGGATACATTGCGTAGTACATTTGTTGCGACTAGGCGACTTTCGAAAGAGGATCGACGAACAGCTATCCAAGCATTTCTCATGGCGGGCCTCCCTTCCGACACGATAACGCTGGAATTCCAGCGCGAGATGGAACAACTGCCGGCGCATCGAGACGACCAGTTAATTGCAATTCTACTCAGCTATGCCCCAAGCTCACCCAAATCACCTGATTCCGAGTCATCATTACCGACTGGTTCCGCTGTTGTCAAAGCTATTTCGAGAGAAGATCGAGGTTTATTGGCGACAGTTCTACGACATTCCTCTGGAGAAGCGGCGGCAGAAGGATTACCATCTGCTGTTGGTATAAATGATCGAGAGATGCGCCGAGAAATGGTGGCTTTACTTTTAGAAGGCGGGGCGGAGTGTGGGAAGGAAGAAGTTGTTGGGGCTGTGCAGAAACTTCTTTCGGAGGATACAGTAGATGTGAAGTTACTCCGGCTGCTTCTGACGCGCGGACAAGCTGACTTGAATATGAGGGGTGGCTCGGTCTTGATAACAGGTGAGTTTCCTTTGAAGAATATCTTGAAACATGTGCTAACGGAATTTTTCTTCAAGCTATCGACCACAAGGATACTCTTATTCTTCCATTAATACTCAAGAACACGACACTATCCCCACGAACAGTTACTGCGGCGGTAGCACACCTTTTGAAATCAACCACCACGAAGACTACTACTTCGCACCTTTTAGCTCTTCTCCGTCTCCCTTGCGACAAGCTTGCTCTATCAACCCTGCTCCCTCTTGCAGTTGAGTCCTACTTGGCTACGCCATTCGCACTACGATCTACAGCCCCGCTTTCGGCTCTCTTGTCAGCGGGCGCCTCGGTCAACGCCCCAGGGGGTTTAGGATTGGCCCGTGCCGTCGGAAGTGCGCATATGCCACTCACAGAGATGCTTTTGAGTCAAGGAGCCAGTGGAGAAACCGTGGCGGTGGCGTTCCGTCAGGCGGTTAATATCCTTGATCCTATGGACCGCTTTACGTTTGTCGAGAGATTACTCAAAGTGGGCATCTCGCCGGGGGAGGTTGGCATGGCCTTGGTTTACAGCATTAAGAAGTATCCGGAGGACCTCGGCCTACTCAAGCTATTGATTGAAGAGGCTGATGTGTCTGATGGCCAGGCTTTGGCAACAGCGGCAGAAACAGGCCAGGCTACTGTGGTTGCGCTGCTTTTACATAGCAGTCATCCTACATCTGCATTAGACAATGCCTTTTCCAAGGCTTTGCTAGTGTCAGATCGTGCCGCCCGCCTCGAAGTCTGCGCAGCGTTGCTGACTGCCCCGGTATCACCAGAGCTTATCCGGTCATCATTAACTGCAGTGGCACCACAGGCCGACCTTGACCTTGTACACCTGCTTGTGCGACAAGGAGCTCAATTGAATGACGTTAGTGGTCAGGCAATCATCCAGGCTGCTCGCACCGGAAAGGTCGAAATGTTGGCCGCTATACTTGAGAATGGCGGAGAGGCTCGTAACAGTGATGCGGAGATGTTGACTGCAGCTTTTCATGCAGCAACGGAGGTGGGAGATTTGGAAAAACGTTTTGGTGTTGTGCGGCTTCTGTTGAAGACTGGCAAGGTGCCTCAGGACGTTCTGAGTGCCGAGTTACTGACAGCTGCGCGATATGGGGATGCTGGAATTAGCCTTCTTAAGGTGTTGATGGAGCATGGAGCTGACCCAAACTGGCAGATGGCAGCGGCGCTTTGTGCCGCTACTGAGTCTGCTTCCAGAAAGACTTTGGAGGTTTTGCTTCGCCGGGCGCCAAATTTACCTCACCAAATAAAGCCAACTGCCACGTCTCTTGCTCGTGCCTTGAAGGCGGCCTTAAAACTATCTAGGGATACTAGATTGGAGGTAGTCACCTGGTTGTTTGAGGCTGGGTTGTTACCTTGTACAGAGGTGCATGAGGCCCTACAGAAGACTGTGACTTATGACTACGAAGGTGGGGAGAAGCCGGATTTGGCGATAATTCAGCTATTGCTTGAGCATGGGGCTTCCCCAACATATCACGATTGTGCGCCTCTAATCGCAGCGGCTTCGGTACCTGAAGTTTCTGTTCTTGAAATCCTGCTGGACAAGGTTGAGGGTGGCATAACCGATGAGGAGGCTCTGACTGTTTTTGAGAATGTCTTCGTTGAGACGGGACGGGACCGATGGATTAGCGAGCCTGGCTACGCTTGTATGAGCTTGTTATTGAGCAAAGGTGCTGCAGGAGAATGCCTTAATGTGGCCCTTTCTGCCTGTGTCAGTGGTGCCAATACTGTGGATCGTCAAACTGTCGCTACCAAGATGGTCACGCTGTTGCTTGGTCATGGTGCTGTTGTTAAGTACGACGGCTTTGCTTGCTTGATGGCGGCAGTTGGGATCGGAAGTTTGGAGATTACCGAAATGTTGCTGCTTTCCCCACTTGATGTCTCTATAACAGAGAAGACAGTGGTGTCTTTAATCGAAGCGGGCCATGCCGAGGATGTTACTGAAAAGATACTTCGCACTTTGGTCAAGAGCTCGCGGGGCAAGATTAAAAGTTCGGGACATACTATTTTCCAAACGGCATTCACAAAATGGCCAAACAGCATTGAAATTCCAACCTTACTGTTGGATGTTGGTTTCTCACCGGAGGAAACCATTTACGCGTCACTACCAAACAGGTCGATGGAAGACCTCCCCCTTTTGGTATGGCTATTCGCCGACCCTGCTCGAGATGTCCCTGCGGAAATAATAGACCTGTTGGTCTCTCACGGTGCTAACACCAACTGCAAGGCCTCATCTACCGGAACAACTCCACTGATGGCCGCTGTGATTGCCCTCCGCCCCCGCGCCGTGGCTCGTTTGATTATGCACGGTGCGGATGTGAATGCGATCGATGCGACGGGAACCACACCACTGTTCATGGCAGCGAGTGTTCCTGGCCCTGCGGCCACAGAGATCATAGAGTTGCTGTTGGTTATGAAGCCGGACGTGGATGATGGATCATTACATGCTGCTGCTGGCCGGTTGAACATCGAAGGTATGGAAATGTTGTTGCGGGGTGGCCATGCCCCGGATTTTCCAAGTATTCGACATGGTGGACGGAGCGCCTTGGCTGAGATCTGTTTGAATGGTTGTCGGATTCCCGATCAAGAGGCTCCACCGCCATTGAAACGGACATTGCAGAAAGCAATTTCGTTGCTACTCTCATATCACTCGGATGCACAACTACTTCACCACCACCCTCCAACTTCCACGGCACCTCCTATCACGATTCTGCACCTTACCTTCTTTTCACCTGCGCCAGTTACTACATTGACCGCTCTGCTCCAGGCCGGTCTATGGAGGTCACTATCTGAGTCGTGGACCTTGTACACTTACAAAAATCACGTTTACAGCCTCACCCGCTATCTCAACCACTTCCACAGTTCTCTGCCAGCACTCGACAAACTGTTGACGATTCTCCGTCTTAATCGCGCCCCAGATACATACTACTCACTCACCAACCCTCAGCCTCCTGACGCAGCCAACGTTCCCGAAGCTCTCGCTGCCGCAGAAGCTGCCCGCATTGCCCAAGAGTCACAGCGTCGCATGTCTCGTGCCGACCACGCCGAGCGCCTAGCCCAAGTCCGGTCCACAGCCCTCCTACAAACCCAGCTTTCTGAGTCCCAAGCGGCCGCTGATAAGCGCCAAAAGGATTCCCTTCACGCCCAAGAGATAGAACATCTCCGTGCCCGTCGTGTCGCCGAGATCCACCACATGCGCATGATGACCCAAGAGAAACAACGTCTCTTCCAGCTTGAGCATACACATCTCCGCTCAGTCGATGCCCTACTAGCAGCCCGGCAATCCCGCGACCGCGACTCCGTCACCACATCCAACAAGAACCTCCTCGATTTTGAATCTAAACTGCACCAAGCACGCCTTGAAAATCAGCGAACACTTGCGGCAATTCAGTATGATAGACAACAGACAATGGCACGTTTCGAACGGGAGGCCGGTGAGCGGGAGATGGTTAGAATTCGCGCGCAGAAGAATTTGATTAAGGAACAAAGCGCGCTGGCGATGCAGCTGGGCGGGGCGCGGGGAATGACGGGGCCGAAGGCGGGACAGCTGGGGTTTGTGGAGGATCTATAACTGGTTAAAGCCGTTTTCTTGTGTAATTTGTTTTGGGATGGTTAGTCTTTGATGATACATGTCACCTTAATGTTATATAAATTGCCTTGCAACTCAAGAGCGAGAAAATAGTGATTGTTTTGACTATGTACGTACACATGCATGTTCAAGTAGCGTTTTGTACACTCCGTGATGGTCGGCTCAAACATATGAACGTCAACAACAACAACGAATATATCGACTAGGGTTGAACCCTACAGAAACTACTCGGGCCTAAGCACATTGATCACCGACGATAGCGGGAAAATAGTTGACGGAACAACAAAGTGAGACAAAGATCTTGATTGTGGACTAAAAACCAACCAATCAGAACTTCTTATCCCACCAGAACGGGAAACGACTCAAGAGACGGACACAACAAAAGGTGGCCACAACAGGAAATCTATATCCACGATTTAATACTTATCCCAAGTCCTACGCCCCTTTCGCTGTTGAACCTGCACGAACGATTCCCCTCCAAAGACCGATAACCACTGACGCATGACCTCCCTCTCCGCCCCATCACCCTCTACGCAATCCAACGGGGTCTTCAACTCTCGAGAAACTTGGTTAACCCGGCCCCCGGCAACTAACAATAGAATGAGACAGCCGAGGCTTCCGTGCTTGATGGCACTATGTAATGGGGACTCGCCATCGATGGTGATGAGACATGGATTGGCCCCGTTCCATAGGATGCGGTACATACTCCCCATGTTGTCGGTGACGGCGTATTTCCGGATGTTTGCGGTGTTTTGGCCGGGCCTGTAGCGGCGGTTGTGTAGGGCGATCATGCGTGGAGAGAAGAATGGGAATTTAGAGATGGACGGGTTGTTGGAATGGAGGCAGTGATGGTAGTCGCCCATGACGTCACGTAGAGTATGTAGTTCTTCAGGCGAGCCATTCATGGAGAGACGGGCTAGAACATGAACCCAGTAGGGGCATCCTGTGGGGTCGAGAACATCAAAGTTGTCAGGGTTACTCAGGAATCCAAAGGCATCACGAGTAACACGGCCCCAAATAGCCGAGTCGACAAGAGTTTGCCCGTTATCAGGGAAAACGAAAGTGAGTGGGTTATAGATAAACGGCTTCGGGGCGTTATCCTTGTCCAGAAGACCTCGTGCGCCGCCTAGAATTGAAACCGCGGCAAAGTACGGTTGCCACACGCTGTCCACGTCAGTTGGGATAGTGAGAGGGGCATAGGGTGGAGCTTGATCTGGGAATGGGCGGGACGGCTTGACAGCGCGGGCGTCATCTATGATTTCGCACATGCGTGTGAGGGCCCATTTGAAGGTCTGCTCGTTTTCGCGCTGTTGGAGACAAACTCTGACTAGGTGGTAGAGCATACGGTAAGAACCTTGTGCTTTGCGACAAAGTGCCTGGAAGGTAGGCTCGTCGAATCCAGAGTTAAGATGCTCCCATAGACCTTTGTGGAAGTCCACTCTGGAGCCCAGGGCGGCTGGATTCAGTGGTAGTCCTGGCATGACTTCATAGACGGGGTCATGTTTGAAGAACGTCTTTTTGCTCTCCTCCCAACGGCAAACACATAAGATCTGTGTGTCGGACTTCAACGGTAGGGGGTTGTCGAAGTATTCGTTAAACTGGGCCTCATCATCAAAGTCCAAGATGATTCGCGCCCTCTTAGGTAAAAGGCTACTCCACAGGTCTACCCAGGAGACAGTCCCACGCTCCCACCCTTCACGACCTTCTGCAAGTGCCCGCTTTAACATAGGATTGGAACTGTCTGGACCACGCTGTAGCAGTAGCTTGAGGAGCCTCTTTAATCCCTTGTCATTTTCCGGTCTCGGCGAATACAAAGAATAAGGGTTACTATCCATGAACAACCAAAGGTTAGTCGGAATATCTCCCCCAGATTTACGTTCAACGGCGGGATGTTGACGGATGCTTCTCTCCTCGTCTAGTAAGCGCTGCACAAACAGAGCGACGTGCGTAGTCTTGTCACGACCCAGGTTATCAGCCAGCGTAAGCTCGGGGATCTTAGCAGCTAGCCATCTCTTAACAACGGGGGAATTCCACATCCCTTCTTCCTCAAGTAAAACGTGATCGGTGGCCTGGCAAGCCCATGGAGGACTCTTGACGTAAGCGTGAAGCTTTTCAAATTCATTGACGGGCGAAAGGTAAGCGATTAAATCTTCATAGACCTTCATGTGGGGAGGTTGAGGTGGTGTCGCTAGACTAATGTGTTGGAAAGTACGGGTAGGGCTGGTCTGAAAACGTGCTTCTTCGTTGACGTCCGGAGTCTCCGGTGCCGGTATGTCGACAGATAAGCGAGAGGCTTCAGGCGTACTTGGTGAAAGTTGATCAACAATCGACGGCATCGGTTCCGCAACAGCGGTAGGCTCATAGGGAGCAACATCTGGGTGGCTCAGCAGAACCGGCTCGCTTATGTCGCTATTAACACTCTCGGTATCTGACATATATCCTCTGGCATGCGCTGGCGGCGCGATGGGCATGGTGGAAAGTTGGGCCCACGCCATATTGTCGAGACCTTCAGCAGCCGAAACCCCGTCGTAAGAAAACTTGTCCGTGATATAGCTGTTTCCATGCTTAACTGAAATCCCCAATAACGATAACTCCCCATTGACTTGCAACCAAGAAATGCGACTGGTATCGCCACCTAGTAAAGTCGCCCAAGTCCTCTCCCCCTCACGCATGGGACCTAAAAGAAGGAAAACAGCCTGACCGAGTATCAAGGCTAATGGTAATAGAGTATCGAGATCGTGGTGCATAGACGATTTGACATGTTCTTGAAGTTTCCGCACGTGGCTGCGTAGTAAGCTTTTCAAGGCATACATGCGGAGGTGTGAACCGTCGGTGCTGTGGCCTATGTTGCGCCAGGTCTGTCGGGCATCAAGCACATCGAGGGCGCGCGGCAAGACGCTTAGAAGGCCAGTAAGAACGCCCATCTGCTGAAAGAGGGTCGAACTCTCGGTCTTGTTGTTCGGGGCCGACATATTGGAGGATGAAGCTGTGTATGTTCAAAAAACCGAAATTTTGGTTTGCCCGCCGGGCATGCGCGATCAGTCTTTATATATAGATACCCGAAATGGCCGACATATTGAAGAAATGGTGGGGCTATCATCAAATGACGTTGGGAGTGGGGAGGTCTCCAAGGTCTCCACTTACATGCAGATACTCTAGGCAGCCACAGTTGTATGCAGGGGCTCCATTGGACAGGATGCAAGCGTTATGGCGAAGTAGAGTGGCAGCAAGTAACGTGAGAGAAAACATTTATACCAAGAGGAGGTCATTATGGCCGGGACCGAGTGTGAGGCCCGACGATGGGGACCATCTCCAGCCAGATGGCCATGTTTATCTTATCTTGCTCCAGGGATAGGGATGGGGATCAATACAGAAAAGCACAGACAGTCCTTCCAGTGCAATTGGTCATTTTTGCCTCATTTGGAAAACAACATGTCGATCATCCTACGACCCTAACCCTGTGCTTGTATATGTCACGTGAGCCGCCTCGTGAAGAAAGAGAATGTTTGACGTCCACTATATCTAGTGTTGTTGCGTGCATTTCATGCTCAGATAATATGCTACACAATGCTTTTACAATCTTTACCACAAACTGAAGCAGTTCACCTGGCCATCTAAAAAGCGTATACCAAGCTGTTGCAATCACCCTAACAATCAAAAGGTTCCATCTCAATCTGCTTCACCACGCTGCACTGGAAAACTTAGTGATCATCAGCACATGTCTCATCTCCAAACCTCTCGAAAGGGTACTCTCTGTATCGTCCGACAGAGCTACGTTCATGAACAAGTTAAGGGATGGTTCGTTATGGCTAAATCCTGATGTTTGAGATTTGCCCATATGTACTTGACGTTATATCTTGGCCACGATACCACGTGTAGAGTACAGGTGACGATAATGAGTGTATTTGCATTGGGCGAGGAAAACCAGACTAAAACAAACATAGCACCCAAGAATACACGAGTACGTTGTGAATCCTTCTTGGTTTCAGAGTCAAGCAGATCGTGAAACCCTACGACTTAGTGAACGAAGCGTACACAGGATATGTAAGTCTAACTATACCCCCGGAAGTAGTAAACAACACCAGCATGAACGCCCGAACAGTATCTTCATGTACTCGACTAGGATGACATACCGGCGTCACTGAGTCGATATTGGCGATAATGAACTGGCTGTGGCGAACAGATGGCTGCCTGTTTGATGGCGTGCTCACAATATCATGCGAACGTTAGGAAATAGAATCTATAATGAGCCAAACTTGAGATCAGCGACACAAGTGGACTTCAGGGGCCCACGGAGTTTTGGTCAGCGTTGATGAGAGTCAAACATAGCTTGTCATTGAAATCGTCAAAACTTGTACTTAAGAGCAGTGAAATCTCGCGTTGGTTGCAAGGACCATCACGAGCAGAAGCAAAGATCTATCTGCATCACGGTGATAACACCCAGTCTGCCGTAGCTAACACCAAAACCTTGTGGGCTATACTCTTGTCAAAATCATCACAGGCGCCCGGGTGTAGACGACGCCGAATGTGGAAGTTGCGATGGTGAAGAGTTCCGGTATTTACCCATCAGGCAAGAGTCGTATGCACTTTGTTCGCAAACTAAATTACTATGAGGACGTACGCAACTTCCCCAATCGTCGAATTGCTACAAATTTTACAAGAAAGTCAAAAGGTAACTTTAAGTTTCCTCGCAATGTTTCTCGCACCTAGCTTTCATCTTTCACTATTGGGAGTTGTGCGAATTTTCCATCCATCATCATCAACATCATCAAAACAGCCAGCAGTACTTGGCTACAGACATTCGCACGTCACAAATATTCATAGTGAAGACATTTCTTTGCTCTTCCCAATTTAAATTTGACAACTCAAGCCAATTTGAAAGATCGTTGAGGTAGGCAACCTAATGTTTATTAAACAAGTCTATTTGTTTATATATCTCCAATCTCCTCTCTTTTGAGTTCATGACATTAACAGGCTTCACTTCCACATAGCCTACATCAAAATGCCCCGCTGGCATGTGAATACGTTAGATTCCAAGCTGTACAGCGACAAGAACCCCCCGCGCAACACCTACAGCCGTCCGGGCGTCGTCAAGAAAAGGGTCCATTGGCCAAAGCCCTGCATCGCGTTCAACAGCTGTCGCGGAATTGACCTGAAGCTGACGTCAGTCACCGGCTCTATCATCCGTCTCTGCTTCCCTGGAATCATCAAACTCGACAAACCGGCCCTCGACAAAGACATGGAGAAGTGGACGGACGGTGACTCCTCAGAGTCCGAAATTGAAATCGAAGAATCCGGTGAAAGCGAATCCGAGGCGTCTGAGATCGAGGCGAGCGATGTTGAGGATGATGGGGATGTTGAAATGGGGGACGCATTTTCGGAGGATAAACATATGGCTGAAGCAGAGGTCGGGAGCGGGTTAGCCAATTTGATAGCACTCGAGGACGACAGCGACAGTGAATCCAGTGGGTCTGAATCCGAGGATTTGTTCAGCGGAAACTCCACCGATAAATCCATCTCCGAAGTTAGCAGCGAGGAGCCCCCTAAGCGGATTCAGTTAGTGAAGCTGATTCAACCGGACAAGCAGGTTGAGCCTAGCATGCCCATTGAACCAAGCAAGCCCATTGAGCCGAACAAGCGCATTCAGCCAAACAGGCGGGTCCAGCCGAGCAGGCGGGCTCAGTCTAAGAAGCCGGCTGAGCCGAGCAAGCAGATTGAACCGAGCAAGCAGATTAAGCCGAACGGGCGTGCTAAGTCGAACAAGCGGGCTCAGTCGAGCAAGCCGATTGAGACCAACCAGCAGATTAAGCCGAAAGGGCGGGCTAAATCGAACAAGCGGGCTCAGTCGAACGCGCCAAGTGAGACCGACCAGGAGATTAAGCCGAAGGGGCGGGCTCAGTCGAACAAGCGGGCTAAGTCGACCGCGCCAAGTGAGCCGAGCCAGCAGATTAAGTCGAACGGGCGCGCTAAATCGAACAAGCGGACTCAGTCGAACGCGCCAAGTGAGACCGACCAGGAGATTAAGCCGAAGGGGCGGGCTCAGGCGAACAAGCGGGCTAAGTCAACCGCGCCAAGTGAGCCAAGCCAGGAGATTAAGCCGAAGGGGCGGGCTAACTCGAACAAGCGGGCTCAGTCGAACGAGCCGCTTGAGTCGAAAAAGCGGATTAAGCCGAACGGGCGGGCTCAGTCCAATAAGCAAGCCCAGTCCAAGAAGCGGGCTCAGTCGAACGAGCAGACTCAGCCGAATAAGCGGATCCGGTTGGCGGTGAGCAGTTAAGAGGATGGTGGGTAATCTCGTCGATCAGATACACAAAGAAATGGGGCATCTATCAGAATGAGCGAGGGGTGGATTAGATCAGAATTTGGAGCTTTCGGTTGTGAATATACTTTGGTTGCAGCTTTGTCGACGGGGATTTGGTTAACATAAGACGGGTAATATGTAATTAGATATCCTACGCTGTTTTATCCAGCCATCCTTTACTTGGGTCTGTCATTCGCTATATCTGATGCGCGGTTAACAGGAGGGCTGGAATATACTTGATCTCAGATAGGGTTAACTGTAGAAATATACCAACAAGCGTTTGGAATCTAAATTGTTCCATCTTGACGGCAGATATTGGGCTGGGAAATGAATAGAGGCTGGTACTAACTAGAAGCATGGAGTACAAGTTATAGCATTCCGTGCATGACACCCTCAAGTGTGGCACGGATGCGGACGTTGAAAGGTTTGACTCCGGTTTCCTTACCATCAAGCGATAGATGCGCATACAACAGATGGCGTGCAGGATATTAACCGTGGAGACTCATCTACTGCAAAAGATTAGTTAAGACAACTGATTATAGGCTGTATTTGTCCCAGCACAGGAATATCAGACGCCATGAATGCGTCACTTACGAGAAGAATGTATGCATAAGAGCATATTTTATCGTTCTATCGGGGTATCGCATGCACGTGGGGCGCAGATTACAACCCTTTTCATGCATTTATGCGAGTGGCCCCTTGTATCCTTTGGTGTAAATATCCCAATTGGGAAATAAACCGGGATGTGCAGTGACCCAAAATTAACCGGTCCATGAATTGTTGTGCGTGCCCAAGTTTACCAATCTGTTGACGAGTAATGTGAGCTACTGCGAAATTGTTACGGCGATACTGCGGATATTTGGTTACTTCGAAATCGTCGCAAACAGGACCGTAACCGGATAACTCCTTCACAGTAATCATATCTTTGAAGGCCTGCCAACGAATTGGGAGATAATCCATCTAGTGTCTGATGGAAATGGCATTTCCAAACCCAAAGATATCATTCTAAGGGTATGAAGGAAGAAGGTTGAAAGTCTAAGGATTCTTTTGTTACTTTGGCATATAGGACCCACTTCGTACCTCTTCTGTCACATACGACCATAGCCTGCGGAAAATACGGGGTCCCGTCTGCTCCCCCATAGTCAAGCCACAGAGCGCTGGATTAGTAGTACGGTGGGTGACCACGTGCGAATACCCGGTGTTGTATGTACTTTTTGGTTTCTTTCCTTTTTGCCTTATGCTTCAAGAAATCCCATGTGGACCTTTGCACGCACATAAAATTCCAGATACATTGTGTAACCAGGGTCATCCACAAGTGGGTACATGCAAAAAAACGGGTCAAGAATATCAAAACTAAAAAAAAAATGTTGACAAGACTGGGACTCGAACCCAGGCGGATTTCTCCATCAGGAAACTTGCGTTAAGGAACGACCTTAACCTGACGCCATAACCAACTCGGCCATCTTGCCCTTGTGTTGTGAGACGGGACAACTATCGGGACCTTTGTCCGGGATAATGACGGTAGGGTTAGGGTAATTTTTGTTTTTGGTCTGCGGCCACTCAAAAAGGAGGTTATTGGCGACCTACATTATTATGGGCTTGTGGATGTCTCAGTGATATTATCACCACGTACGGCGGTTTTGGAATTTGAAAGGAGTATCTATTTGACTGGTGGTTTTGGAGGCTGTCTTGTCGAAGGACTGGCTGCGGGTAACAAGCCATCATGTTAATGTCATTGCTTTCGCAAATAAAGCGGTTAACAAGGCCTCCGTATGTATGGTATTTCCCTTGGTGGTAGCAGTGGAACACTGTGTGACACCGTGAACGGTTCTCCGATTCGGCCGTAGAACCCATATCATGTGAGCGGTGACGCGAATGCAAACGGGGCATGGAGCTAAACAAACCGATGGCAAATAGGATCTGGGGAGCTACACTACATCCAAATAAACGGACCTCCCTGGAAATGCCCACTTGGAAATAGTAGCTTGCTGAACCGAGGTTTATTGCCAAGTATTTATCACTAGACCGCTTCCACAGATACCTGGACGGAGCCCGCCTGTGTATAATCACACAATGTCGATACAAAGGGTGTCCTGATATATGTCCATGCAGAGTACAACAGTATATATAGATTTTTCGGTTTAGTCCCTCAGACCTGAATCCGAACGAGGCAGCCCGTATCCCATCAAATCTAATCACATGCACTTTTGACCCTGAGTGAAACAGAGAATTCGACAACCTAGACGCTTCAAGTCATTACATTGATGCAGATGAACACACATGTAGCGATAAATTCAATAGGCTAGGTCCCCAGAAGCGTTAGATTCGATTTATCCACATCCCATTACGACCGGTACATTCGATCTAGAACCATGTGTAGCCGATTGAAAATGTTCTCACTATGGCCTGGCCCAGATTATTCTTATGGTATTTCGGTACAAGCCGCCGTGAAGTTGTCCTTCTCTCGCATGGTTTTTGGCTGAGACACAAGAAGTCCATGGTCATCCGTAAGTCGCATAATCAGACGAACACAATAAAAATCGGAGAAGTATAACTACAACATATCGGGCAAGTAGAATACCCCAAAAGCAAACGAGCGTGTTTGTATCCCCATGTACTCGTGTGTTGCCTCTGTCAAACACTTTCCATTGTTGTTCAAATGACGGGGGATCAAGCAAGCGAAGTACTTCGACCAAAGAGCAACGCAAACATATCAAATGCCGCTGTGGAGCTCCGTGACTTAGTACATACCCGAACATAAAGACAACCACAGTCGGTTTCGGCGAAGTCTCGCAATTTCTGTCCCGCATTCCATCGAATGCATTTGTTTTGGTGTGGAAACCTTTCTTTTCAACTTTAAGACTTCCTTAGGAAACAAGAAGCCATAGCTTGCACCATGACCCTGTATGCGGATATGGGCTCTCCGGAGACAAAAGTCGCGCAGACCGTATTGCTTGGTAGTTTCCAATTGATCAGCCTGGGCAATCCCTCAGTGTTCATCTTTACGTCGTAGTATGTCGTCAAAGTGTGGTCTCTAACAGGTCAATCAACATAAGATAAACCCGCCTCCGCCAGATTGACTGCATTTTGGCCCATTGGCTCTTGTTTTTTACTCTCGGGATGGATCAGATCTTCGGGCACCTGCGTCTTGTAAACACGCGTCTATTAGTGGGCCAAACCAAGTATGACGCAGCACTTTTACAACTCAGTTTGAAGCTGCTACCAAACCTAGCTTCGCATGATATCAAACTCTAGATGATAAGGACATTTGCCGATTCGTCCCATATGGCCCTCTGCGCCATATATGTGGACTACATTACCTCGGAGACAGAAGGGATGGTGACGGAAGATTCAATCAGAGTTTTGGGGACTTTTCATACGTTTTTACGGTTCTGTCGGATCAAGTAATTATCAACACGTGATCCCGGATGTCTTCTACCGTCACTGTTCCATCTCATGTGAATGATGAAGTCGAATGGGGCACAGCCAAGCTTTGTGGAAAAGAATCTAATGCGACCCAGCCAAAAAGGAGCGGTGATGACCGAACGATAGGGTCAAGTCCAAGACACACATTCATGTCTCAGATTTGCAAGATGGTTACTATGACCGAGTAACCTTTCTTGAGCGTTATCGTTTTCTTTCCAACCGCCAAGTTACATCCATAACCTCATTAACTGGACGATTTTGTCATACCTGCGGCCTTTGGTTAATGACATATTTTAGTATTAAGCGACTCGTGTCCTTCATCTAAATTATCACATTAAAGATATTTTCTGTGCGGAACAGAACTAACGAACAAGCATAGGCAGGCTCCGATAGGTACCAGATAGCACCGGCCAGAACGCCCACAGGTAGGTGACAACAGAAATATATCGCCTATGGTATATGTATAAATAGGTACAGACATCCCCCACAAAAGGACACTTGAAAATAGACTAGAATACAGTTTCATTCCCTTCTTACTTAACAAACCCTTTGTCAAATTTCTTTTTACCATTCCTCTTCGTCAAGGCCACTCATCTTGCCGGGTATGATGAGGCCCAGATATGGCAAGCCGCCAACGGTCCTGTCAATGCGAAAGAAGCAATTCATTCCTCGTTGGCTTTGGCTACTAAAGCCAACTGAGGGAGAATCACGGCCCAGCTCTATGCCGTATGTTGCCCCAAACGACCCCTACACGCTTCTGCTAACAAGTTATCATAGATCTGCTATGGCTGTAACGGTAAACATGGCTCTAGTGAGAGAGCTCGGGTGGCCTGAGAACTGTCTCCAGACCAGTTGCTTGATTACCTCCGCCTTGCGAGCGTTATGCGCATGGGCGGAGATGAGAAGGGCATGGAAATGCTGCTTCGAAATGCTGTGGCTATAGCAGAGCTCACACACCAAAGAACAAATGAGATCTTTCCGGTACGTTAATAGCATCCTGGGATTCTATGAATGTAGGCTAACTTTTACTTTCTTCCACTGCAGTGCTTTTCGCACCTGTTGGAGCAACGGGGTCGTTACCCCTCCAACATTATGGGCCAGATTGCGCATGCCAACATGCCAGTCTCGTCATGCAAGCGGGGTCTCCAATTTATGGACCCGTTTAATCTTCCGGTCGACGTCGTCTACTGTTTGATCGACGCTACGACCAACACCGACAAACTGTAAGTAGTCTATTCACCTGCAACCTGCGCCCGAAGCTAACAAATTCTAGGCGGATGATCGGGGCTAGCCCGGTGTGGCTGAACTGGCTTATCAGCCAGACTTCGTTCTGGGACAAACTCAGTCCAATGACGAAGGGTTTCTGCGCGGCTAACAAACCGATGTTCGATCGACTGGTGGAGTACAGCCAGGACAAGGTAACCCACTTGTACCTCCAGGAGCCGGTCGATCGGTTCCCATGTCGGGTTGACTTCATGGAGAGCATCGCGGGTCATTTGACCCACGCTGCTATTTCATATCGGCTGCAAAGCCAAGATACGGAATCCAGCAATGGGGAACCTTTTCCTGCTGCTACTAATGACTCTTGTAGCAGTTTCCGTCTGGAGCATCTCCGCCTGCTGTGCCCCCACAATGAGAACCTACACGTGCAGGACACAGAGGGGCCGAGATCTCCCCAGACTCAGGCTGACTGGCTGCCAACCAGAATGTTCCAAGGCAGCGCTAACACCCTGAGAACGGTGCACTTGATGAACTTTGATTCATCACTGAGTGTAACGGGAAATGTGTTTCCCGTGTTGGAGAACCTGGTTCTCGATGCGGCAGCAATGCCAAACATCGAGTTTCAGAGAGCCCAGGTAAGTCATTCACCTTTCTTTTGGCCATGTTGACAAAGCCTCGTACTAACCACCTTGTGTATAGACCGGGCATTCCCTGGCCAAAGTTGCGCCTAAGCTTAAAAATCTGAGGCTGTCATACTTTGACACAAACGCCAAGAAGCCGATCGGCGAGTCTCCCTACCCAAGTTGTGGTCGCTAATTATTGATGCGCGCATCTGGGCTCTGGAGATGGACGATCCAGCGTTTGTGGTGAACACTTTGGACACCGTCAAAGTGTTCGTGCAGGCTGTTACCGACGATTGGAACAGCGAAATAGAATGCAGCTTGGACAACGTTCTGTTGCACAAGTTGGCGATTCACTCGCTGTCGCCTCCCGTCGAGGCTTAGGGGCCATGGGTCATGCCCGAAGATCCATTGGCGCAAGTTGAAGCAGTCGGTCCGCTGCTTCTCGATACCCTGAACTACTCACACTCGCCTGTTGTGAAGGGACTTTTTGGATCGGCAGAATCCAAGATCTTGCGGCACATCACCTTCGGGGTTGATCCGCGTCGGGCTGGTTGGACGTTTGAGAAACTCCGGAAAACGCCATTCTGGGGGTGTGAAAGTATCACCTCGATCACCCTCGCTTATATGTTTTGGTTCCGGGACTCCAACAATCATAATCCCACTGACCCGACCATCGGACGTTTCCTTCAGTCCCTACCAAATCTGAAGCACGTTCTGATAGTGCCAACAAGTCTTGGTGAGTCGACCAAGTGTTACCCGAGCGTAGTGCCGTTCATTCGCTCAATCTTGGCCGTGGAGCATCCAACATGGTCCAAGGTGTACGATGGGCTACCGCTCGGAGAAGAGCGTCTGATTCTGCAGACGGAAGCACCGGGATACGGAAAGTCGTTCTCGTACCCACGGTTCCGGCCCAGTCAGCCGGAAACGGGGGTGACTCAAAAGTTCTCGCTTCTGCCTGCATGTGAGGATGCCGCGACGGAGATGCTGGGACCCGATTTCCCGGTATTCTTCATGGATGACGATTACCCTCCTACAAACTTTGAGGGGGGGATTTTGGGTTTGGCCTTCTTGTTTTGTTTTCTTCTTCGCTCAATTTTTATACCATAAGGCCGCTGACTACGTCCACAAGTCATGTGTTTTAGACCACGGATCAGTAACCCAGAGGTCGGTTCTACGAGACCAGTAACTTAGTGTTTAATTTTCAACTACTTACTATCAAAATGACTATTGTAAGTGCTCTTCAATGATAGTCTACTATTTGTGAAATACCGTTGGGAAATAATGCTGCCATGAGTAAAGATGTAGGGCTAGGAAGGCATAGGCTCACAGCCTTCACCTTGACGGAGATGCCTATATGTTGGTCACCAGTTCTACTATACCGACACACTACTACCACCGGAGTCAAGCTACTTTTCGAAAATCAAGATATGACCCGAGGTCCAGCTCACAAAATTCCCCTTAGTTTCTGCAACTCGAAAAATACTCTTTCTTGTGGCCATCAAACCTACATAGTTTCCGTATTCCCGCTGACATCTTTGTTGAGCCGTAATGAGGGTAATGTTCTTCAAGAGTGATTTGAACAATACGTCCAATCGTTTGGCAACTTACCAACTCTTGGAATCCGTCACAATCTGTGAGACAGTAACTAAACGGTCTTCCGTAGGGTTATGATATGGATAACCCTATGATCACTAAGCACTATTAATGACCAGTGGTAATGTCGTTTAAAGAATATTCCCGGTTATACCATAAAATGCACGGCCTTGCAACATTCTTCTCCTGTGACTCCTACACAGCCTGTGAATAAGACGAACTCACAGAACGGAATACCTAGTCATAGAAGTTTCTGTTGCTCTGAGCCAGAAACAAATTTGCTCTACATCTAGACGGTACGGATGAGAAGAGAGACTGAGGAAAGGACACTACAGAGCGTGGTTAAGTTTTCTAGAGCCATGTTTACCTTCGTCTGCGTCCTAGGAGAACATCATTGTGCGATGATATCTGAGATCCGACGAGATTTGACGAGTGAGTAGTACCATTGGTGGCGTCGAAGCATTTAGTCAGCCCCAGGTTCTGCAGGTAATGATCTCCACCACAACTCAAACAGTATCCGATCAATTGCTATTTTTGTTCCGATCAATGAACAGATTACTACTCCTCATAACAGCCCCAAGATACTGCCAATCATGAAATTGAGTCCGGTAACAGCCCGCGGATATCTTTCCGGGCTGCTTGTTTCTAAGGAGTCAAACAAAACGAGCCCATTTAACGAATCATTGTGCAAGTTAGTAGTGAATTTAGGGGACATCAAAACCAGCGTAACTCAGCCTGATCATCTCGAAGTCCGATTGCGTGAGTAATAAGGATTACGCAATCATGGATTGTTGATCGGCTGGAAGAAGGGTGGAACAATAATCATCTGGACAAAACGAAACATGAGATGATTGTTTGCCAATAGGCAACAATGGTTTGAATCGGATGATTATCACAAGCGCTATCACAGGACCTGTCACTTGTCATAAGTATATAACAATGATTGCAAAGTCTCTTCTCCGTAGCACCGTTCCTTTCGATGCTGAATCACTTCTCATCGTTCTATCCAAATCCACAGGCTAGAAGAAGTCCCTGAGAGCCAAGCTTCCCCAACAAACAAACAGGGGAGGCAAAAAGCGAACGGCTAGAAACGAGGCTTACAACCGCAAGCCTGGCGTTACCAGCGCTACGACTGCACTCAAAACATGGGCGTCGATTCCCGTTTTCCCATCGCCGGTGCAGTCGCAAAGCCCCAAGCCCAATTATCGGCTATCCGAAAGCCCAAGCGGCCGAAGCTTGACGCGATAGGTGCTCACCACGATCGCAGACAAGGAGGCGTCAGAGCTTTCAGGGTCGAGAAACAAAACACTGTCGACCATGTAGCCTTAGGTCTCCAGGCCCCAATTGGACGGAGCAAAGCAATGATGGAGGCGAATCTAGGTCGACAGGAAATTGATCTGGTTGCAGCCGAAGCTGCCCTTGCGTGTTGGGATGGCGCTTTCCTGGTATCTACACCAGCATCTTGCATTGATTGGCTGGATAGCCCAACTCTGGGCTAACATGCTACATATTATGTGGTAGACCAAGGCTGTTTGGACGCCCCTTCTGGTATAGTTTGAAGTAAACCCGTCTTGGCTTGGCCATGTTTGTCATTAGGGTCGGTGTTGAGCAAGTATGTCGGGATGACCTTTCAGGGGGCTGCGATAGAACTTAGAAGAGTCAGGCATTGATTATATCATCACGTTCACCTATTTTCATTGCTCCTACGTTTCCATAACGATCCAAGGACTTGCTCAACATTATATCGTCATATCTTCCCTGATCAATAATCACAGTGTCACCAGAAAGTATGTCTCGAACATTACCCTGTCTCCCTGTCTACGTCTACACCACCTTAACGAGCACACACGATCGTAGTTGTGGAGCCCTTTAGATGTAGTTGGCTACACATTGCGGACATGGCCGCTTTAGAAATTGAAATGTGAAACTCAGTTCAAAGTCCGTGGGAAGCAGAGAACACAACCGGAGGTACCAGTGAAGTCAAAAACCCCGTATAACTGATGGGATTAAAGTGATCGATGGAAGTGCCGAGAGCAGTGGAAGCAGGATTCCATCACCAGTAGTGAGGACGATCCATCCTCTCTTGCATCTTCAAGGCCGATGGTTAACATAGATTATGTTGGGGGAACTTACCATTGCAGGTTTACCCTAACTACAGATCAGGTCGAAAATGGTAGGAAACTAAGATGTCTACACATATGTCAACCCAGGGGGTGACAGTCCTGGGCTGGTAATGTATCGCATGTACCAGACTAAAGACAAGAACCTGTTAAATCATCTAACGCTCGCTGTTGCGATCGGTCATCGTCTGCTAGTTCTGAGGGTGGCATTGAGCCGGACAGTATCCAGTAAGAATAGTGGGTAACCTGGGTTGAAGAAGTAGTGTCAATTCCAAGAACAACATTACAATCAATTGGACTCGAAGCAAAATAGTGTGAATGGACTTAAACAGGGATGTATTCGGTGAAAGAAAGTCTGACGTCTACCAGTTGACAAGTGCATTTCCAATCATAAGTCCCATGATACACGAGCAAAACCCCTCCAGTGGTCGGGCATCATCGGATAATATCATGAACATAGACCACAGAGAAGAGAGAACAAAGATAAGATCGTCTTCCAATTCCAATCGGTAGTATCAAAAGAGAAAAGCTAGCGAGAGATAAACATTAGTCAACTGGTCGTCGAGTCTCAGTGCATTGAGAAACAAAGGGATTATTCTGGCAGAACGGAAACATACTCTATTTGTTCGGTCTCTGGACCGCCCGCAGATATTTCTCAAAAGTGGATTTAATCTCGGTGTATTTGCCGTCCGAACTTTTACCCAGAAAAACCACGGACACTTTCCAGCGTCCAGGCAGTTTCAAAAGGAGATGAGTTTCGAAAGAGGCGGGATCCTTCCCATCAGAGGTCATACGCCACTTGTATGTGAATCCGTTGGGATCCTGAATCGTGGCAATGCCGTCGGTAGCGGTAGTAGGGACACCGGTATTGTTGGTGAAGGTGAAGGTGATTAGGCCTCCCACGAAAGCCTCCACTTCGGCCGAGTCGAACACGGGTTGCGAAGTCACGACGACTCCGTTGGGGAGTCTTCGAACAGGAGACATTAAAAATGATCAAGGTCACCACAAAAAGGAGGGTGGTGAGAAGTGTTGTTGGGCGTTAAATAATGCCACAGATGTCCCAATTGGGGCGACACCGAGACAGATATGGGTGAATAGAAGATGTGAGATCGATGACAGACCTGACAGAATCAACAGAGGTTCAAGTGTGGTCCACTCTGGAATGTTTAACCAACAATGTTGTTGTGAACCCTTTTGAGAGAAAGGCTTTGGTGGGAACATGAGAGCAAACTGGGCAGGCAGTAGGCAGTCAATATAGCTAACGGTATTTCATCATTCTCGTTCAATAATTATTGATACGTGAACTTCAATGGATCCAACAATCGATCCTGTGTATAGGCACACGTCAACGAGCACAAGAAAACAGTCTGTAAAAACTGCATTTGAGCAGCTGGCAGTGGCGCGAATAAGGCTTGTTTGTTGAATTGGAGGCAGCCAACTTCATAGCGATGTTCAGTCTGCCAGTGATGCCTTTAAAAGAGACGTCATGATTTAGCATTTTCTCGTGCCCTCATAACCAACGCCAAGGATTGCACTTTTAGGGCAGATTACCACTCGCGGCCGCACCAATGTTAGCATGGTGACGTCATAGGAGTGACCGGTGCAAATAAGGTTGGGTGGTTGATGAGCTGTGGGAGATTGCGTTTCGAGCTGTTGCCTAACTATTGTGATATACGGGCGCTTGATACATTGGGGATATAGTCTCCCCTTCTTTCTCTCTTCTTCTCTTTCTCTCCTAGGTAGACAACTGAATATACTGTGGCCACAGGATAACTACTGCAACTATCTTGATGCCTTCTTCCTACTCTGATATTGATAATGATCACCAAAACGCGTGCATCCAAGCGGCGAGTGTTTGAGCTGCACGAGAAGCTGGCGACTTTTAGGAAAGACCCAAAACGAAAGGCTACTCTTGCACTCGACCCGTTTCATCCGTTTGGCCTTGATTTGGGGGTTCTTGGGGCGCGGGCGCGCATGAGCTTCGTCCTGGCAACAATAATATCGCATATAGAGATGATCCTGTGCGGCGGCGGATGTACTGCGGAAAAAGCGATAACCGCCATAGTCCCATATAAGCCGCGCCAGTACGTCGACTAAGACGGACACATCGGTATTCCAGAGAGTCTTGTCATCTTTGCCCTTCGACGTCAACGAGTCTGGACACGAAACAGGAAGCTCAGACAGCTCGAACAAGTACTCAAGCTCATGTGTACCTGTGTATGCCTATTTCCCTGTTAGCAATGCTGCAAGGGTACAATGACAATTAAAGAAACTTACCTCGTTGACAATTGGTCCCTGATCCCTCTCGCTAGACCATTCCTTCAGCTCCCGCTCAAACGCATCCCACGTCGTCTTCTTAGCGTCGTACTTCATATTACTACGAGCTTTGCAAGCCTTTGCCGGCTCGCCGTTGTAATCCAAGCTGAAATCTTCCAGGGGATGGTAACGGTGGCATTTGTAGCAGTACGATTGCTCAACCCCGGTATTGCTATCAACACGCTTACGCTTTTCAGCCCTTTTCTGCTGTTGCTGCAGTGAGTGTTCACGGCAGACGGCCTTGAACTTCTTGGCGTTCTTGGTGTAGACATCGAACTCACTCGGCGGTCTCAGTGTGGGACAATACTTGCAGAATCGCAATTGGCCCTCGATCGGGAGGCTGTGGGGTAGAACGGCCGGAGCAGCAGGTTCCGCAGCCCTCGCAGGTCCGCGCTGCGGTATGTTTTCATTTAATGCCCCGCTTTCAGCTTTGGTCACTTCAAAAACCTCCTGGACTTCATTGGATTGTTCGATACAATCTACAATGTCTTGGGGTTCGATATATTCAGACATGCTGATAAATGGAACGGGTATCGGATTTGAAGGACTGAATCGCGATACGGCACAGAAGCTTGGATGTTAGTGATTTGAATAGTGTGTAAATCATTGGGCGGGATACATTACTATTGATTCAAGAGTATTTTGCCTTCGAAAATGCGACTTAGTCGGTTTGTGCCACTCGTTACGAGGGTGAAAAGTCAGAATATTCCTTCACGCGACTTGTATTGTCGTCGTGGTTTGGCTGGGCCATAAGCATTGTCACAGTTAAGTCCGGTCTTGATCGTGCACTCATGTACACAATTCATAGGATCGTGTCAATTGGGGCGTAGAGACGTCTCGCATCGCGAAGTCACGTGATCAGTTCCGACGCGGGTTTCTCCATTCTGGGATGCAGGGATTATGTTACTCAGATGTGATGTCAGAGATTTAGGGTTACAGGTCCTCGTCCGTCGGTGTGTGCCTGTCGGTGTGTTCTCGTCGGTGCCGTTTGCGGAGCAAACGGGCAGTAGACTTCAGCCTCTCATGTGATAGCATTGAATGAACACTCACCCCACGGGGGTGAGGGTCCAAATAGAGAGGTTTAGGAACCTCTCTGACCATATATATATAGTACTAGAATGACCATTAGATAGAGAAATAGAGGGAGGCGATTCATGGGTTCTCCCGACTTCGTTACGTGACTGATTTCTCCAACATGTGACCCCGCTATTGTGGAGGACGGGAAAACATAATCTCCCACTCTCTTCTAGATACGTAGCTAACTTAACGGGAACAAATACAACGATGTTGATCTTTCCTCCTTTCTCTGATATTCACGGCGATGACCACCTATCGGAAGATAGACCTTTCTTCTGCACCTTAAAAACTCCAAGTTCTCTCTTAGGGTTAAGCAACAAAGTGACACGTGATTTAATCTTTTGGGTCTTGTCATTCTGCTGGGCCGTTGGCGATGTGTATGTAAATGATTAAGACGTGATGCCCTACATCACACTTAATGAAGAAACCAAGTTATCCGTTACATAAATTTCCACAAAGCGGCCAAGGCGATAGAGTGCTGGCGCTCCTGGGAAGTAGTCCTGGAGTCTGCCGTGTGCCGCATCAAAGCCTGATCATTGCGTCGCAGTCTCTTCCGTGACGGGAACCACGTTACACCGGCTAACCGTGTGCCACCATCCCCAGTGGTTCAATCCCTCCCAGTTCTCTTCGGAAACCGAGAGCCTAGTCTTAGTGTTTTGGTCGTCGGTTCATATTTCTAGACAACGGTGGACAAATCAACATTCATGTTAAAAAATATCTTGTTTCCGACTATCATCTTGCAATTTCGCCTGATGTCATATGGTCAAGATTTGTTTTCCAGATGTATCAGATGCAACCCTCTGTGACAGGACGGTCTTCATGAGCCAAGCACCAGCCCAAATTTAGTTATATATCGGAAGCGGAGGTATCAGTCGCTGCCCTGTCTGATGGCTGGTTGCTGGTTGCTCGCTTCTACTTGTTCATAGATGCCCGCTAATGCATCCTCTATAGGCCCTCATAGAATACGCATCTGTAACGAAGTCCAAAGTTTTCACGTCTTCTTGGCGCCCTAGTGTACTGATGCCTCTCAGTCTGTCATATGTGAATTATATAAATCGCGATGCTCACACAAGAGGCAACTTTACCGTTGATAACAACAACAATACGATCTACTGAGCTCTTATCTACGCCATGGAAGGCTCCCTCCTATAGACGATCGTTCATAACTTTGGAATCCCAGATACACATCCCCTGTCAGCACCATCTTTTCCGCGGCGAGGTTGAGAGTGGAGCCACACTAATGATC
The DNA here is from genome assembly GCA_025685495.1 of Huntiella abstrusa. Lineage (NCBI taxonomy): Eukaryota > Fungi > Ascomycota > Sordariomycetes > Microascales > Ceratocystidaceae > Huntiella > Huntiella abstrusa. Next base: position 217,062 of record JAJNMT010000286.1, on the reverse strand, counting down.
CGCTTTCTGGGTAAATGCGGGGCAGCACGATTTTGGCAGGGGTGTCAGCTTGACCGAAAACTTGTGGTGACCGGCGTCAAAAGTAACGGTGAGAGATAATGTGAGAACACAGACCGAAATGCTGTAGGACCTTGACAAACTTCGAGTTAACGGCGAAAGAACAAAGACGCTGCAAGGATACCCCAATATGATGATCAATATATTGGCAGTCGATGCTTTGCGATTCCATTTCAAATCGTGCCTTTACGCCCCGCGGATACCGGTTTGTTGGCATTGAGCAACAAGATTGAGAACCATTAATTTTTTGTTGTTGTTGTTGTTGTTTTATTTTACGTCTACCTAACTAGATCTAACTGTTAATACGACGGCTCTCCAGGCAACGTCGGGCCAAAATGAAGTCGGCATCCCGGTATCCTCCGTTGAGTGGTCGGCAATTGCGAGTAATACATGGGTATAGAGGTCCTCCCAAGACCAAACAAAGAGCCAGGTGAAAAATGAAAAATGAAAAAAACAAAAACAAAAAACACCGAGAGGGTCTATACACAGCATGGCCCAAAGGCACCCCGCGGGGTCCAGGCTCGTCCTGGTGTTTTTGGCCTGCAGCCGATTGTCAGATTGTACCCTGTCTGGAGGTCCCGGTTAGGGTTGGCGATAGTCAGGCTTTGGGTTGGGCAATAGATGTCGCAACGCCTTATAAGCGCTGATATTTCGTACACTAATAACAAAGACCAAAGGATCCATCTTTTTGGCGCAGTGGTACTGACATAGCTCCCAAAGAAACGCTAGCACCGATCCAGCAATAAAATCAAAAATCTGTCGCCGCAGTTTTTGTCGTCGGCTTTCGGGTATCGATAGTGTGAAAATTTTTCCTCCGTCCTTCATCTCAGAAAAAGAATCTCCTCGACTTTATCAAAACCGCCCACCGAAATTTCAGGACACAAAGAGACGCATCCGACGCGGAACCTTCTTCCAAGAAACGCGCCGAAAGTGAAGGTGAAAGGCCCTCAATGTGTCCATACTCCAGAGAAAAAGCTCTTGTGAGGATCAAGAGAAGCCAGCTTGGCGGCAATCGATCAGGTTGGGCCTAACGAGAGGCAAGAACCTGGAAAAAAGAAGGGAAAGGGGGAGTGGTGTGTGGTTTAATACAACCGACAACGAATTGGGGGAAAATCCAGCCCGTGTCCGAAGGAAATGGCATCGCCAACCTCGAAGGTACCATTCCGAGGGTATTAAGGAAGAAGGTTGCACCATTTTTTGAAATACGACCTGACATCCTTCATAGTACGGGACTGCCACTGTCCGTTCGTAAAGCTAATCCGATATGGTCTAGGGGCTAGGATATCTCGCTCTCATCTGTTACACGGTTGATCCGAGAAGGCCGGGGTTCGATTCCCCGTATCGGAGATGTATTTCTTTCATTTTTTTTTGCCACTGAATCACAGGCCTCGCCCTTTCCTGTCTTGCTCCATGGTCATGCTTCGAATGGTCAGCCTTCGCATGAGGGTATTACCTATCATGATACAAGCCGGCACACCATATTTTTTGATACATACACCCGTTGTTACTCAAAAGACGCCTGATTTTCAACACCCCTATCGGAAAATAGCGAGCCGGAGTGACGGGTGGTACAAGGCTATCACGAGGCTGAAATTGAATATGCTTGCTGTATCTGTTTCAAGCCAAAATGCCGCGTTAAACATATTGACTTGTCTTCTCATTCAATGGTCTTGACAGTATTATCAACCGCTGCCCGACTTACCCTACGGTGGAAGTGACCCGGTGCTAATGCTGGTGATTCAGGAGTTGGCTAGATTAATGACAGCAAAGATGTCAAGGAGAAGAATGGAACAGGGGGGCGCCCATCAATCAAGCCAGCACTGTTTATGTTGGGCCATCTACCAGAGGACGAGAAGTGTAGATAGGTGAATTACGCAAGTAAAGATTGGGCCGGAGGCTAGCATCATCGGACCTGTAATCGAACACCATGTGCCGTGAATACCAACAACTAGACTAAGTATAGCACAGGATTCCCCGGGACAGAGCTGGGTTGGGGTAACCTTCATGTTAATTCTGCCCGATAGGTCAATCACCATGCTTGTGTCTCCTACCTACCAAAACACCCACGAAACCATCGTAACACCTCGCGTCCCCTGCGGTGGAACCGGTCAGGATGCCTATTAAGTTGGGACGGGCGAACTTCGTACAATTAAGCTGCCAAGACAAGCCCGGCCCATCACTCTGGTCATCCGCCTCAAAGACAACAACTATGATTAATTCACAAGTTCAAGTCATGAAGGAGTTCTGTTTTTGACAATGGATCACCGTGGAAATGCGTTGGCCACAACAAGATTGTTACGTTGCTCTTCAGGAGCATGTAGTGTGTAAATGTTTGACTTTAAAGCTACCTCCAAACACAATGTATCATGTGCTCTCCGGTGCTGTCTTGCGGTGGTAGCACTCAACGGAATGTCTGCCATTCAGATCGATGTCAAATAGGACAGAAGCAAGATTATTCCCACTATGCTCTGGTTGCATAAGATTCTACGTTCAGTGCTGTCGATAAAGTAACGTAGTGCGCTTACTCACTTGTGTGGACAACCATGCTAACATAACGACCAACATAGAAATATACCGATCATTACGCCCAAACGTAATCCATAATATTGTGACCTTCTCAAAAGGTTCTCGCTTCAATTATGCATCATACTGTCGGCCTCACAAGATTGCTCTCGATCAGAAAACCCAAATATACCCTGCTTGAAAGCTCCAACCCACGGATCTGGCGTGGAACACTGGTATGAGATCTAGATATTCTAAGCAGTTAGGGTCGCTTCAATTCTCTGGAGGGAGCCAAGTGTTAATTTGACTTGGAATTTCGTCGGAGTCTTCACCACGTTAGTAGGGTCTCGGTCAGATCACTCAATAGGACTTGGGCAAACACGAGAGGCGGAACCATCACGAAGTTGCGATATAGGTTACAGAGTTGTATCAATCATTATTTCAGTACTATTTGCCTATCCAATGCTTTGACTTGTTGGCCCGCTGAGCCCGAATGCGGCGGGCAAAGGCCTTCTGGGCCATTTTGGCGGCCAGCTTCCGCCCTTCCTGCCCCTAATCGTCCCCAAGGCTCTTGAGGTTCGTCCACGCAAAGGCGAGGAGACTGCCATTCGCCCTTATGGCATATTCCTTTGCGCTACAGAAAATATATTAGATGATTGATCGGTTCGAGAAGCAGGATTATGTGCACAGGCTTACCTGAGGGGGCCGTTGGCGTCCCATAACTTGTCGTGCATATTGAAGCTGACGTTGTTTAGTTCAGACTGGATAGTTAGGTGAACGATCATTAAGCATACTGGTTAGGCTGTTGATACATACTTGCTGGATCATGCACGTAGAAATTCTCTTTGAAGGGCAGATATTGTCGATGAATAAAGACAAGTTGGAAAGTTGACAAAGGTGAACAAAAGCAGCATAAAAGGAGGACATATGGCATTTACGCTTAAATTTATACACGTCGGGAAATATACATAGTAATCCCGACATGTTGGTACGATATTAGTTGGGGCTCACTGATCTGTTGTACACTACTATCATCCCATTGAGATGTACCTTTAATAGGAATGGATATGTTCTATCCCAAAATAGCTGGCCATGGTATTACATAATTGGGTAGGGAGATGTCTCCGTCGCAAAACTACCACTGCTCTGAGGTGCAGGGCGTGGTCTCCGCTATATTCACCAAGGCAACGGGATAATGTACCCGGAGGCAGATGAGGGCTTTGGTAACGAGATGGCTAGGGAGTGAAGCTTCCAGACTACTTTCGGCATCTGCAAAAGACAATAATGATTACCGTGGCATTGATCAAGCGTGAAGTTTGATTCCACATGACTTGTGGGCTTGTTACCTAACATTGTGTTACCCAGGATTCTTCCTAGATTGTCCTCTGTGGTATTTCCACGAAACTATCATCTCAACATTGACCAGTGATTGGTCTCATCCGGATCCCCCAGCAGTATAGTGATCAGTGTGGCCTTTGCTGCGTCGTGTTTGGGTGAAAAAATTCATCTTGCCGCGGGCAAACCTTCGTCGTGTGGAACGTGCAGTAGGACGAAACCAAACAAAAACTAGTTCTTCAGATTGGGATACTGTTAAGTAAGCATTCAGATTCCATCTAGCGTCTTCCGTCAGTAGTACCTGCCGTCGGGATCGAACAGAAGTTATGGGCCATCTTGGCGGCCAACTTCCGCCCTTGCTTTGCCCAATCCTCCCCAAAGCTCTTCAGTTTCATCCACGCAGAAGCGAGGAGACTCCTATTCGCCCTGGCGGCTTATTCCTCCGCGCTACGGAAAATATATTAGATCACTGTTCGGTTTGAGAAGCAGGATTATGTGCGAAGGCTTACCTGAGGGTGCCGAGGGTGCTCGATATCTTGTCGTGCATATTGAAATTGACGTTGTTCAGTGCAGACTGGGTTGTTAGATGAATGATCATCAAATATACGAGTGAGGTTGGCGATACATACGTGTTTGATTCGTCAAAGAATAACTGGCTGTGTCAGGGAATCACAATGTATGCACTACATGGCAGAATTGAACTGGAGTAGTTCCGGCTTGTGAAAGAATTCGTATGCTAACGATATTGACCCGAGATTTTGCACTCACAATCACGACGGCTTCGGGTAGGTAGCTATCTGCATAACTTTTGGAAGGGCCAGGAACGATGCTACCCGTCACTAGGGCCACGGTTCTGCCGCTCAGCAGTTATCGATTCAATAGTCACGAGGAGGGAGCGGAACCCGTAGGGTTGGCCTAACCCTGGGCCCACCCAGGGCCATTTGGATGACAGGCGAGCTGCGCCACCATCCCAAAGAGGTAATATCCCGGACGTCGCTTGATAAAACAGGTACTTCCGTGCCAACTTGGTATGTTTCGTGGTCAGAAACGTCAATTATCCGGGCCATTACGCCCAAATATCACCGTAAAAAAGGATACTCAGACAACTGCGAGTTATCACTGATCGCTGGCGAGTCCAAGGAGAGTCCGATTGTATGTTTGATGAAAAAAATGACAGCTGATCAATGCAACATGACGTCGATAGCAGGAAATGCGTTCTCGGATTCAGGTGGTTAGTGGATACACCGAGGGGACATCTGAATAAAAGCCTGGAACACCCCAATTGGGCAAGTACGGAGCCCAGCCCGGCGAAAGATGAAGTTACAGGGTGACAGGTTATTGTACCTTCCCCCTGGACGCATATCAACATCCATCTAATGTAACACAGAAGAAAGAGTGGCGGCCACTACTTTTTAGGCCCGGAAGATTTCTGTTATAGGCAGCACCAGTCATTCTATCGGCCGCCTAGCAAATCTAGAGGTGACACCCCACTGTAATGCATTTCTTGCACAATGTTATGCAGCATGCCTAACTTCCTTTCCCATGTTCCGATTTTTCCATTCATTCAATCTCGTCATTCAACTTCTTCAATCCTGAAATTCCAAACGTCCATTCAACCGTCGGTACAAATAATCGATTTAATACCACGCTCATCATGCCTACTCACACCACTTCCAATTTTGTTCCCAAAACAATTATTACACCACGCGTCGCCTGCAATGGCGGCGACCTCGACGCCCTTTTTTGGGAACGGCGGTAAGCATCGACGACCTTTTCCAATCAACACTTAACTAACATTGCTGGTGCAAAGAGCCATCTGGGCCCACTCGGAGTGGGCCTTTTTGCAAGGCAGGTGGTTCAACCGCCCAACGCCCTGCTATAGTACTGGGACAATGGCCCCAGAGCTGGAATGCTGGCGATGTTGGGAGGTCGCTCTGGAGGCCGCTCTCACTCGCATCGAGGCCAGGGCGGCGGATCCCGCTCGCTCACGGGATGGCAGCCAAGTTGTGCCGAGCGAGAATTATAAAAGTAACCCACGAGATCAGTCCCCCTTGCCGCAGGTTGCGGAGCACGAAGCCAACTCGGCCACCTTGGTCATCCGCCCCAAACAGAAGAAAGTTGATTAGGTTCCTAATATAGCTGTTGAACTACTCACGTGGACGGAAATGGGTCGCCTTGGAATGCCTTTGACGTTAACAAAATTGTTACGTTATGTATCTGTACTGTAGAAGTGTTAAGACGTTCTGCTTTTGGAACTATCTCCAACAATGATGTATCTTGTGCTCTCGGTCTCTGACTTTAAACAGTGTCGCTCAACAAAATGTCTGCGCTATCTACATTATCCTTGCATAACCAAGAGATACTAGTCGCTTGTTAGCTCTCACACGAGACTCTGTATCCAGTGACGTCGTCCAAGTAGCCCGGGGCACTCATCTAGTTCGGCGGATCACGATATTTAGCCGAAGACACACACAGCAATGTACAACCTTCTTCTCCGAATATGGGCCACGATATGTCGACCGCTTTGAACGCTTCTCGCTTCATGGTACGATAGCCTCGCGCCCTCACGACAGAACCTTCGATTATAAGCCCATACATATCCCGCTCGACAGCTCCAATAACCGCATCTAGGTCTATGCCGACTAAACACCTAGACACCTTAAAATTCCTTCGTCTCCGATACCACTTCGAACACGGTACTCAATAGTCCTTTTGCTACTTTTCCCACCACTGGTTCTCGGGCCCTATGGCTCAGTATTACGAGTTGCTTGGCCAGACAGACCGTGCGGTCTCAGCGGGGAAACCTTTGCCTTTGCAGCCCCTTAGACAGTGCAATCCATGCTTTTGGATGTGTGACGCAGCCCAGATGCCTCCTTCTGTTGTCTGAGTGTAGCTGTCTACCCGTCTCTAGGCCTCACGGGGACGAGCAACTGAGCGAAACCAGTGCTCATCCCACAATCAGTATGGTGCGATAATCTTACGGGAATTTCTGTTGTGGAACGCACACCTGTATTCCAAAGGAATGGCCATCACAGGCATCGCGAGTCTCCGGTACAGTTTGCTGTAGCCGGACATGTTGGTTGTGGCGCTTTTGTTTGGTTCCAGGTCAAGGGATAGTCAGTCAACAGATCGGTATATTCATGGGTGGGTGAGAGGCGAAGCACTTTTAAGGTCAACGAGATTTGGCTTGTCCGCTTGGTGTATCAAAATTGTTACCAGTGAAACAAGGCTCTCCGTAATGAAGTGCAATATCACAGTCCAGACTTTACTGTATATGACATAATAAAGCACAAGATACTGTATTGATATCCACAAATCAAATTCTGCAGCATACTTCACAGAGGATTCCAAGTGATCAGCCAATAAACGTGTGCTTATTTTCAAATTCCAAACAAATATTGCCTTTTCTAATCCCTTTGACCCGCCAACTCCAGCTCGACCAAAGTATCTAGCTAACTTCCGATGCCTTCAATCACCCACCACAAGTACCGGCATCCCGGACCTGGTGGTACCGACTGTTGGCCCCCGGAGGATCCTTTATATCTGGCTATGCTCCCCGTAGCTATCCAACGTGCCATGCTGGTCTCCGCGGGTGAGCGCAAACACACGAACGGAAATCTCATTACACGTTTCGAAGACCGTTAGAAACGTCCTTTTGAAGCAGAGTATGAGACATCTGACATTACAAGCTCGTTTACTCCTTGCCGCGTGTAGTCCGCGGGGCTTTGACGTGTTTGTGTTGATGAGCTAGCTCCTGGCCTCGAGTCCTCCCTGTTGCAACGGGCAGATAACCAGCAGAGCATAGTGGTAAGGGCCATTTTGTGACAGTAGAGACGGCTATCCATGTGACGCGAGTGGAGGTTAGATCTAGTCCCGTCATGGGAGTAGATCCACAGTGATCGGCAGATGTCTTTCCGTATCGGAATCTTTCGAAGTGCAATTAACAGGCGGGATCGTCCGGTAGGTAGTGATCAGAGAATTGGCTGAGTCCTGTGTTCTCGTGCTTTTCCTATTCCATGAACTAGTCCCCCTGATTTGACCTGGTGGAGAAGACAAAAGTTAAAATGGCGGCTTTAGACGGAGACGAGGAAGAACCAAATGTGGTTGGGGTCACAATGACCTCGTTTGTTGTTGGAATAGGAGCAAATGGAGAGTGGCCCATGAACCTGCTAAATTTTGTTGTGTACTTGTTGTTATTGATAGCGTCATACCATTTGTTGAACTTGCGGGGTGTGGCTGGGATAACGGGAGAGTGGCTAAGTACGGCACTTCGGATAGGTCAGGTTTTTATAGTGTTTGTGATGAAACCTGCTGATATAACAAGAGGCTCTATACTCGCTGGAATTTTCGTGACTCTACATTTGCTGGTGGCCCTGCTACTGGTTAGTCGGGAGGTTTCTTAGGCGACGTTCAAGACAACGATGGCCACCACCGCGGAAACAGCAGGATCGGTAGTACCAAGCGCCTCAGCGGGAGACGCCATTTTATGTCGGCTCTGGACATTTTCACTCACTGACGCAACAATACCATATCCCATTGTTCAACTCGGTTGATGCTGAACACCAGGTAAACAACTTTGTGTGTCCCCGAGACATGATTTATCCCGCGAGTTCAAAGCTCCACCCCCGTGTTTCGATCATCGGTTGTGTTTCCACGGGCACCGACCACCCATTTGTCAAGGATGCATTCTTTCTGTTTCTAAATGGCCCTTGGAGCCCCACCAGTCAAACAACACTTCTCAACAACCGTGAATATCGCCGACCTCTCCAGCCTTTGCTCAACACGTGCCGAGACCATGTTTCCACTGGTAGGGTTATGCGAACCCTAGCTAGCGACAGGGGCAGTGCCAAGCGAGATATCGGTAGATCACCTTCCGAAAGGAGTAATACTCAAGACGTCGTTCGAGGAACGAGGTGATAGCATGACATGTGGATAGTGAAGATAGCTGTTGAAAGTTTTTAACGAAATACTCCAGTCAAATTCGACTGTAACGATTGACGCACAGATACATGAGTAGACGTAAGCTTTGTGTTGCGTATATATGGAGGGTGCAATCCTATTTGTAGTCGGAATGGGCGTTCGGGAATAGACTTCGAGGACAACAAACTAGAACAGCTTTTGCCATTGCAGTAACCCGTGCATACATATGTACATGCATACATGCGAATAATATCAATTCTCATTCAACTGTATAGAATGAATGTTTCGGAAGTAGACTGATCAGGTCACCACTACCTAGAGGTGCCTTCCCGCAGGCCGTTGTTCCGTCCTGGTGGACATACACACACAAGCCAACAATCTAACAGCAAAGAAGGCCTGGTGTGTTCTGGTTTTAGGCCTCAAACACGTGATGTGTAGGCTCAAACGTGATTGCCATTGGCTGCTTTGTAAATTGGGTTGTGATGACCCACAACCATAATGTACCTTTTGTACACAACCCCTTTCAGACAGGCTATTTTCCCTTTCTCCATGGATTTCCATCAACACGACAGTTTTGTCTGCTTCCATCTCAATTTCCAAAGCGACAAACCTCCCAAATTCATTGAACCGTCGACCTATAAATTGACCAAACAACACACGACAATGCCTATTCTGAGAAACAGCGATCGTCATAGGTCGCCTATCCTTATGCCACGTATTCCGTGCAGTCGGAAACGTCTTCCCTCTTTGTTTTACGCCGGCCGGTAAGCATCTATGATTTCTCCCCACTAGCCCTCGACTAATCAAGATCTTCAGGAGACCAACTTTTGCCCACCCCGAATGGGTTTGGGTCAATGGCCACTGGATCAATCGTCCTAAGGAATGCTACAGCCGTGGCAAGGCCTCCCCTGAGTACGATTGTTGGCGTTGTTGAGAGGTGACTCTGATTGCCGTCATGGGGCGATTTAACAGCACCTTGTCAGCATTTGAAGCCAATCTGGACCTGGCTCAAGCTCCGCAGTTGGGCAGATTTCGTGCCTCCCTCGAGGGTAGAGATTACTTGGTTGACCCCGAAGATGTTGAGATTCCCCAAACTCACGTCCGCTCCCGTCCTCGCCGCCAGAGTATAGGTTAGTCGGGGATTGTCACGCTTCCGAAGGTTGCCATTCTGGCGGTCGCCATTAACTGCCCGGGAGAGTGATGGGATGGTTACATTGTATCTAAGAGGTTTTCAGTTCAGTACATTGGTTTGTGAGCTTTTTTCAACAAAGAGTTAACACGTAATCATGTTTTGTATGTTGAGACAAAGTCAATAGGCGGGGAGCCTGTATCATACAGACGGGTCCTGCATACCGTGCCAGTGCGATAGTCAGAATTTTGAAGTGTAGTTATCGTTGTGGATATCAGAGTATGAAAGGGGGCTTCAGGTAGTTGTACCGGTTGTCGTTTAGTTATTATCGGGTCAGTTATCGAATCCGACGAGAGATAGAAGAAGAGACAAGGAGGGACCGTGGGAGAGACTATATCCCCCAGATACTAAGCTCGCATATATCACGATAGTCGGACCCCAGGTTGAAACACATGTTACCTGGACTATCACTGTTCCTGGAGCCAGATAGAATCAACAAAGCCGCTATGTCTGTCTGTATTAAACGTTCCCCTGGACTGGTGATTCGTGTGAAAGGTATGCATCGTAGAGTATGTGCGCTTTCTATAACAGTACTGCCCGTGACACTATCGGAACTCACTTATGTTGAGTACTGATTCCTTTCCTCGTCCACCAACGGGTATTCATCACCCGTTACATCGTCCAGGTCACGCGGATATCATCGAGACGGATGTGGATTCTTCAGATGAGGAACGGGTGCCTATGCCGTTAGCCATTCGGACCCGATCAATCCGTGGTAGAAGAGATGTGACGGTCCCTTCTACCCCCATCACAGCAAAGACTACCTCGCCGACTCTCCCAACTACAGCATCCACATGGAGTATTGCCACCTCCCAAACTAATACCGGCTCTCTCCTCGCCATGGGTGTAGCTACCACTGTAGACGTCGAACGCAACAGTTTCCGCGCCTCCCTACTACCCGTCCCCTCGCACCAATCACGCCCGACAAACCCACCACCTCACCCATATCCGAAACCCCGAGCTCCCCGCCGCTCCTCCAAGCGTGTCCGTCCCCGTTCTCAAAGCTTGAACACCCTCCCCACAACACCAACTCCCCACGCTGTTCCAATCCCGTTAGTCCTCCCATCTGTACTTCTTCACAAGTCGACTTCCTAGGCCACATCCGCAACGCCGCCTCCTTCGCTAGTACCATTGACGCGCGATGTATCCCCGGTCTAGAAAGTTACGAGGTGCTACTTGCCCGGGAATCCAGCAACCGCCAAGACCGTAAGCCCAACGCTCTCTTCCGCCAACACATTGGTCTCAACGAAACAACCAAACGCCTCTACCGCCGCTGCTGCAGCCATCTCAGAGCCGTTATCTCTCGTTTCTACCCCGTTTACTTCATATTTCCCCCCCATCGATCAAATCGCTCCCGAGATTCTCTACCAAGGGACTCTCCGCTCGTCGAAATCCGCCGATGAAATCACCCCCGGGCCTCTTTTCGAGACTACCCGCTCGTTATCCCTTGGTCCTCACAGACCTCTCCGGTCACGCGCACGTCACCCTTCTCTGTCGGAGTTACGTATGCAGCATATGCGGACACAATCCAATGCGCTTGCCCCCGGCGGCTGGAAACTCCAAGAGTCTATTCTTGATGTAACTGGCGCCGCTGCAAGACCTGCTGTGGAGTCGTTACCAGAGGGTGAAGTCGTTCAGTTTGAGCCTGGTACACCTGCTCTCCCCAGACGGTCTAGTCGTAGGGGAATGACTACTGATGGGGTTGTTACTCCGCCCGTCACACCGCCGAGAGTCACGATGAGGATATTCCCTGTTGATAAACTCCCGCCTAGTCCCCGGACGACGCCTAAAATGCCCATTCGCGCGGCAACGATGCCGATGCCCGACATGGAGGAGATGAGCGGGACGTTATCCGGCCCCTTGGGTGATAGAATGCCCGGGTTTTAAATCTCTTATGTTTCCTTTGTTCCACGTTTATGATACCCATGGTCCCAGTCCATCAAGATAGCTTGTTATTTAAATAAATAAATCTACTATAGCTCACTTTGTTTAATTTCGTTGGTGACCTTTGTGAAGCGGTTCCATTGGTTCCAGGCTTCACCGCTGGTAAGTCCCCATCTGGCACGACGGACACCTTCCTTCCAGCGAAGACCGCCAGGGCCAGTTTCGGTGATGACGATGCCGTCGTCGCCGGGACCCATGTTTGTTGTCTCGCAGTTGACGACGCCACTGATAACCAGTAATGCGGCCGTGTTCATCAAGATAAATTCAATCAATGGTGAATCCCCAGGTAACTCCCCCTTCAAAATGCTCGTCAGAATCTTGGCATTCTCTTCCGGTTCCTTCCCTCCGGAGACCTCGCTAAGGCTATGTCTTGACAATCCAAAGTCCTCCGGGGTAACTCTAAACTCATCAACATAGACCTCCCCCTGGGGACTCTCACGAACCATCCAACACTCGGTACCTCCTGCACAAGAAACCTCATCAAGCTGTTCCTCTCCACAAACGATCAGTGCCTTCTTAACCCCCACCATCTTCAGCGCATCAGCAAACGGTCTTCCCAGATCCCGTCTCGCAACACCAATGACCCTCGCTTCTAGGACATCTTCCACCGGGTTCGCCAGTGGTCCGAGGTTATTGAAAATTGTTCTCCACGGGAGCTCCTTTCTGACGGGGGCGACGTAGCGCATGCCCGGGTGGAAAACGGGGGCGAAGAGGAAGGCGTAGTTGGTTTCGCGGTAGATTTGGGTGAGGCGGGACGGCTTGACGGAGTCGAGATGCGGTGGGGTTGGCATGCAGGCGATGACGTCGGCGGAACCGGACTTGGAAGTGGAGGCGCGGTTGCCGTGTTTGCTTATAAGGAGGTGGGGAGAAGCGAGAATTGATGAGGTTGTGGAGATGTTGAAGGTATTGTGGGAGTCTCCTCCTGTTCCGACAATATCGCACTAGAGAAGAGTTAGCATTCATGCATCGTCATGTCTTCCAAGAAACGTACCAAGCCTCCGGCGTATTCACCTGAAGCCATTCCTCGCTCTTGGATGACCGCCTTCATCCCAGCTACATCAATCGGCGCGGCAGCCTCTCTCATGACCCGCGCACACTCAGCCATGACGTCGGCGCGAAGATCCAAGGCAGCATAGTGTAGACATATCAAGAGCGAAGCAGTCTGGGCAGGCGACACCTGATTGGTGAAGAAGTGTGAGATGGCCTGGGCGATTTCGGTCGGAGAAACAGTGGCGTTGACGGGCCAGAGTTTCTTAAGGAGGGGTTTGATGTCGACTTTTGGGGGGGTAGGATCGCTCATTTTGGAGTTTGGTGATTTGAGATTTAAGATTTGTGAAGAAATTGAAAATTAATTATTGGTTTGGTTGGCTTAACTAAGTTGGTAAGTGGGGCGTTGAATCAGACAGTATGTGTTGAGGTATTTCCTGACCGAGCCTGAACCACTTATATATGTACAATTCACCCGGTTATCTATCTAACAATCTCCGAAACCACTCACACCCGTTCCGTTTCACCTTCAACACTGACTCACTGATGACAATCATCATCATCAAGAGTGTTTAAACCCCAACCCAAACAGGTTAAAACACAACTATACGTCATTACACGCACGTTCCCTGTCCATTAGAATCCACCACGCACCGGGAAAGTCCCGAGCATTCATTTCCTGATTCCGTGCAGGAACCTAGTTGGCCGAGGTTAACCGAGCTACTCGGGGCCCGGGTGGTTGTAGAAACGGCGGCAACCCCGACTGCTTGGGCAATGACGGAGGTAGGTGCGGGGCCGAGAGGGCCGAGGTGTAGGGTTTTCAGGCCGATTTTGGTGGTGGTTGTGGGGGTTGCGGTGGGTACTGAAGTTGATGACGATGATGACGTGGTGGTGGAGGTGGCGGGTTCGGAGTATGTTAAGAGGATGGTGGGCATTTCGGTTGCTGATGAGCTAGTGCTGGTTGTTGATGTATCAAGAGTAATAATGATAGGCGAAGGAGCAACCTCCTCCTCATCGACCGAAACATCCGCCTCCGTCACAACCACCGAAGGCGTGACTGTCGGTGTCGAGACCGCACTTATAGTTGATGTCGATATTCCCGTCCCCGAAGAAACAGCAGTGCCTATAAGACCAGTTGAATTCCAAAGTCCCACGGGACTTGACACCACGCTGCTCGCCGTCGAGCCCGGCAACGCCACAGGCGTCGAGACGGTGGTGTTTCCATAGGATGGCTGCTCAAGTGGGTATCCCCAGGACACCGCGACGAGCGAAGAAAGAACGAAGAAAGTTGGGTGCATTTTGATTAGAATTAACGAGTGTGAGGGGGTAGGCAGCCCGGTGGCTGAGTGGGGAGAGTATCGTAGACATGACGGGTGGGTGGCCTTGTTCTGGGCTTTATATATCTATGGCTTGGGGAGGTGGTTGTTATCTCGTGAGAATGCTTTGGGCATCGGCGAAACACCCTCGTTCACTAGTCCGGTCTAGTCCAACATGGGACGACAAGGAAACCTCCTATATTGAAGCTATTGTCCGTGCATAGTACCTGAGACAGAACCTCCATATTCTCCGATACCTCGACAAGGGACAAACCATTCCAGACCGATGAATATCTCCTCTCAATCGCCAGCAAACAACTCTATAAAACCACAAGTCCACGATCCAAAGCAAGGAGAATTTCCCTAACACGTCTGGAAATTCTCGCCGGTGTGAAGTCTCGCGACACCGACCAAGCGTCGTTTATACGACTGCCAGGGCCGTGGATCGACGATGGTGGAAATCCCGTTCGTGTGGTGGGGTGACAGGTGTCAGGGACGGTGCGGCGTGGTACGGGATAGCTGACGTGGACTTGGCTTGGGGATATATCTGGTCGCGCGGGCCATGCCAATTAAGGTAGGTGGGTAAATTGTCTTGTCAATGTCGGAGGTATGTACAGATGTAGCAGTGTAGGTGAATTTCGCGTACCTGCATGATCCTATCTCCGATGTAGAGGTTCTTTCATCTTGTCTAGTCGTCTGGACTAGGCCGGCCTTGATTGTTGGGACGATTTGTTTGTCTAGTAGATGGGTTTAGAGGATAAGCTTATTATAATGGTGATCGTGTAGTGATCTACAAAGAAGAACACCAGTTCTTTCCACGTTTTGTGTAAAGCCCACATCCCGATCGTAGATTGCTCATATTCACTACATCGCCATGGTCCATTCGCACGGTCGTATAGCCACCACAAACATCAGGTAAATCTCCACGTTGTAGCTTGAATGTTTGTCATATCAGATAGTATAAAAAGTGCTGATCTTTGGTGGTTGTTGTTTTTAGAATTACGGTGTTCTATGGAGATGGGCTTGGCGGTTTGTATGTACATATGTTTCTTGGTTTGCTAGATCTGGATTCGTTTGTGGATAAAGTTGCTTTCTAGATGCTAAGAAAGCTCGGTATTTGAGCAAGATGATTGTGGTCCGAGTGTATATATCTATGTAAGTAGGATTCTACTTGGATATATCTCCGTTGACTTTCTGGCGCCCTTCATTGAGTCTTTTTCCAAGGCAAAGGTTGAAACCTATGCCGTGTAGGTTCTTGGCTTGGACTCTTTCATGCGGTTATATGGTGGAGTCATTGTTGGACGACTGTTAAGCGCTTCGCCTGATAGTAGCTCGATATCCTCAGACGACACTAGCTGGGGGGTTTGTTACATCGGAGATTTTATATGGTTAAACGCCTAGTTTGAGATGAAGTGGTGTTTGTAGAGAGGGGACGAACTTGGCGGGCTGGTTGATATCTTTGCGATGTGGGTAACTATGAGATGTATAGTACATATTTACATACTTGGCCATCAAACGTGATGCTGGTATCTTAGACAATGAACGCACTTCAGACTTGCCGAATGTGTTTGGTGTTATCCACGGAGCCATACCTACCTTGACCGAAGAGCTTCGATCTGTCCAGTCCACTTTCCCCAATGAACTTAACCACCACCGCCCTCCCTACGATCTACATAGTACAAAACTTACATGACCTCTCACGGTAACACAACAAGCCCTGTAGCAGTATTAATGGTAGTCCTCCCGCTCTTCACCCATCCAACCCTAACCCTATCAGTGACACCCTCGCACATAAATCCCCCCCTCTCTCGGCACTACGCGCAGTTGTTGTAAATCACTCGAAACGCACATGAACCATGGTTGAGGACATATCTAGCCAGTTCTCATGGCGCCTATGCATAATAGGATGTAGAGGTGGATATTAAAAAGGGGGATTTTGGTGGATTCTGTGAAGTGTTGAGGAAGAAGGTTGGTATACATATGCTGATTTATGTACATATAGACATACGTAAGTTGGGTTACTTGTGTGATGATGCAAAGGCACATGTATATTCGTAGACTGTACACCACGACACTCTCCACCGCCTCAATATACACTTGTATCACCACCCAACAAATACAAACCTACGCAAGTATATCCTCCCATTCCAAATCACCAAATCACCAAAAAGTCAACCCCTCTTCTCATCACATTTCCATGTATCCACTTCCCCATTCACTACAAAATATCCCTCGCCTCGTCACTTCCTTCCCCCTCACTAACGTGCGCAACCAACAAACCCTTACGGACTCGAGAAACCCTATTCCATTGTCTTGTACCCCGCTGGACTGGCCTCGTACAAGGAGGTTTGACGACGGATTTGCCCGTGTTTGAGTTTGTTGATGACGGCGATTGAGTGGATGGTGGTATTGAGTGACGTTTGAAAGAGAGAAACTAGATTAAGGGCGAAAGAGACTGGTTGACTGTTTTATAGAATCTGGGTGGGATATAGTATGTACTGTACTATCTCTCCCTTTCTCAGCTTGATTCGTATCTTGGAGATTTAGGCATTACATACATACATACATAGATTGCTTTTTTCCTTAATGCCAGTCATCATTAGAATCCTTAGTTTCTTCCACTTCAACGGTCCCTGATTCCCTCCCTCCTGCAGCAGAACACCTCGCCCTACGAACCCCCCATCCCAGTTCCGTCCTTCTCAATCCTAACTAAAAAGAACCGCAACAGATTCATCCGTCTTCAACTCCGCATTATCTCGCATCTTCAAGAAAGAAATCCCCTTCACCCATCCAATCGCCGCCGCCCCCAACCAGAATCGCGTTACTGCAAAATATCAGGAACACCCCCTGTCAATATCACACATCAGCTTTCGCTCTCCTTGGTCCTAGCTGACAGAAGCAAAATCCCCAGACGCAGAACAAGAGAACCAAGAACAAGAAAAAAAAAAAAACGAGAATACCCCATAAACCTGGCACAAGCAGCGTTCCCTCTTCACGCTACCGTTCCCCCTTCCCTGGACACACAGTCTTCTTGTCTCCCGACCCCCTTCAATTGACTACAGCCTACTTTGACAATCATCCATTTTGTTGGAAACAAGACTATTTGACTCTTTATATTCTCTTCACTTCACTTTCGATTTCTAAAGTGTCTTTTTCATCTCTCCTTGTAACGACTTGTACCCGTCTATTCTCTCATCTTCCTTTCGAAAAAAAACGCCCAGCCACGGGCCCCGCCAAACGTCATTGTTACCCCGCCGTCTCAAATAATCCCTACCTACATACACATATCCATCATCTTATTCACCTGCCAAAAAGGCTACGAAACCCCGTACCTGCAAAGTTGTGCCTGGCTAGTCATCCCGTTGGAAAACCTCCTTCTCCTCCTTACCCGCCAGTTCCCCGTATCCCGGCGTTTTTTGAAGGAGAAAAAAAGTACCGTCTAGGGATTTAACCCCACGATTGAGTGATCTATTAGTGTATCTGATTGCTTAGTTGGACTAAGTCTTGTCTTGTCTATATACACCCAACCTCATCTTGGTATATCTCAACATCTTCCAATCTACATTCGAAACATATCCTTTGTTAAGTCACGATGAACGGCCCGCCAGGTTCCTCGACAGACCACTACGCCCCCCACGGCTCTCACGGATCTCACGGGTCTCACCAAACCCATCAAACCCACGCTTCTCATCACCAACAACCCCAACATCATCCGTCCGATCAACACATACAACATCACCAATCCACAATGCCACCTCCTCCCCACCGATCCGCCTCTCATCTCCCGACTTTACCGCCTCCGCGACTCCCCCCTCCGATGCCGTCAATGTCTCCAACTTCACATACCGCCCCACACCACTCTTCGTCGCATTACCCTCCGTCTCTTCCCCCGCCCGGTCCGCAACAGCCACCTACCGTGCCCTCGTCGACTTCGTACCATAACGCTCCGGCTGAATATCCGAGCCATGCTGCCCATGGTGGCACACTTCCCCCCGTATATGGTCATGGTGGGATTGGTGGACAGTATCATGGGGCTCATACACAGCAGCAGGGCACTCAGCAGTCTACCCAGGGACATTCGGCAACGGGAGAACAGTCAGGTCAGATGGTACCTGTTAACCCATTAGAAGAAACTTCCAAGGAACATAAGGGTCGGAAGTATAAGTAAGTTTTTGTAAAATATTCACATTGAACATGGGAATTAACTAGAAATAGGCTCGTGGTGGTGCAACAACCAAAGAGAGCTCGTATGTGTGGCTTTGGTGATAAGGTAAGGATTATCCACGAAACACTAAGAATGACACTAACCAATACCTCCAGGATCGTCGTCCTATTACGCCTCCTCCATGTGTTCGTCTGCTAGTCATGGATGTTAAAGATGGTAAACCCACCAATGACAAGTAAGTCCCAACCAACGACCCAGAAATGTCTAAATCTAACACTGTTATAGTGACATTCCCTACACTAGTTTCGTGTGTAACGTAACTCTTCATAGCGAAGATGGTCTTAGAGACCTGGATGTCTTGAGACATTCCTCGGGTAACCCGAGTATCTCGTCTACCACTACCACTTCGTTCGCCAGTATCCAGGAGAACCCACCGACTGCGTATAACGGCATGATGGCTGCGTCCCGTCAACCTGGATATGCCCCTCCCGTTCAATATAACAACATGGGCCAATATGGAATGCCCTACGGTCAACGTAAGTACTCATATCTTCTCTGTCATACCATACCATATCTAACAGCCCATCTAGAATCTAACCCCCATTATCAAGGCTACGAACCCGTAGCCCAGTATTACCCCTCCGACCCCCGCAGCCAAATGATGTCCTCCTCCATGCCCTCCATGGGCTACCCATACCCCGGTGCACCCGACCACGCCATCGCCCGGAACAGCACGCAAAACATCTCCACGCGCAACTTAGTCGGACAATCGGCCGTGTCCGCCCACCGTCTAATTGATACCGAAGACCAAGTCGGCGTATGGTTCGTGCTACACGATCTCTCTGTGCGTACCGAGGGGACTTTCCGCCTCAAGTTCACCGTCACTACCGTCTCGTCAGACCCGAATAACCCCGTTGTCACTGTTAACCAGGGCGTGGCTCCCGTGGTATCCATCTGCTTCAGCGATGCGTTCACCGTGTATTCGGCAAAGAAGTTCCCCGGTGTTTGTGAGAGTACCCAGCTTAGCAAGTGTTTTGCTACCCAGGGTATCAAGATTCCGATTCGTAAGGAGGGCGGGATGGATAGAGGGGGGAATAACCATAATGATGAGGATGATGACTAGATACATTGGCATGGTGGTTTCTTGTTTTTTCTTAGTTTTGTTTTGTATATATTGTGATTTAGATTTACGGAGCCTGTGTCATTTGCCTAACGAGGATTGTGTGACAGAGGTAACGAGACCTCGTGAGGAGGTTTCAACTTGGTGTGCCCGATGTACTTGTATGTCTGTACAGTGTTACATGCCAAGACAAGTTCAACATGAGACGAACAATGGTGTGTAGCAGCCGAGCCCGGCCACCACCGCGTATACATTTCTTAAGCCCCGAAGCCCGCCGGATGATCAACAATCATCCGGTCTTGTGGTCTAGTGGTATGATTCTCGCTTAGGGTCCACCCTAAAGCAAAGCATGCGAGAGGTCCCGTGTTCGATCCACGGCAAGACCCCATCCTTTTGATCAACTTTTTTACCGGTGGTGATGTCAGAGGTAGTGGGGCTCATGAGATGAGTCGTTGGATGAGTTGGTGTATGACATCACTAACGTGTGTGTTTATATGAGTTTTTTTTTGTTAGTTGGAGTCGGGTGTGTGCCGGTGGCGAGATCCTGGAGTCTTCCGGTGGCGAGGTATGATGAAGACTTGACAGGTTTTGTATGTATACCGTACCGTGTAAGGGAACCGGGTATACCTCACACTCAGCTAGAAATTTCTTCACTGCGTCGTTACATAGCTCTTCTTCTAGAAACGTGTAGCTCTTCCTACAGAAATTTCAACCTATTTTTACTTTCTTTCAGCCCAGTGGACCCTCATAAACTCCAGTATTTTCAGAGTTTTTTTTTTTCAATTTTTTTTTCATTCCTTTGCTTGGCCGGATGCCGGATGGTTTACTGAGCTAGGTCACGCGGCCCCCTTGTTTTTTCTTACCCGTTTTGGGAAGACCGTGGGATTCGGAGGGTGGAGCCGAGGATGTGTCAATGAAGCTTTAGGCAGGGGCTTAGGGCGGTTTTGAAGAGTCAGGTAGTTTAAGTTTTGATGGATGAATGGATTTTTCACGATTCATTGAGCCGATGTGAGGCGGTTGATGGGGCTTAAGGGTTGAGGTGGGGGACTGGGTTAATTGGGTTGGAGAAGTTAATATGGAGAGGAGGGGATTGACGTGGTCACGGGGTTTATGGGGACACGTGATGTGGTCAGAAGGGTTTGAGAGTATGGTGGAATTTATTCGGTGATTTTGGAAAGAGATGACGACAAGTGATGGGTAATACGAGAAATATGCTGATCTTTTCCGTGATTTTGCCGCTTTACAAAGAGAGGCTGTCAAATAAGGTCATACAGGCTGTATTTCCTGTCCCTCTGTCTAATGACTTTCGACCAAGTAGCTCAAAGGGGTCCCTTTCAAAAAACACCGGAGAACAAGGCCGAGTTTCCATCCACCTGACCAATGACTTTCTCGCCCTTCACCATGCCATTACCATAGCTTCAACGAAAGAAAACAATTTGCACCCTGTGCAGTGCATTCTGCAAGGGCCCAGCCAGGGGAACCTCCCTCCCGATGGCCGAAGACCCAGCGACAAACCCACTGAAAAAGCCACGCAAATTTCTCCACGGCTCGCCCGTGGCCCCTGGAATGTCGCGGCCACCACCGGTCAGCAGACCTATAAGCTCCACTATGCAAGATTAAATTTGCCCAATGGGGGGGTTACCACGGTGGTGCGTCCAGTGGTTTTAGTGGTTCGTTTTAGAGGCGGTAGGCGGTAGAATTGGGTGAAGAAATTTCTTTGGGGGAGCTGAATTGGGTAGGTGGGGAGATTAATTTGGGATTTTTGAATTTTTTTCTGTTCTTGGGTTGGAGATGGATTTGGCCTTGTGATGCGGCAATGCGGCTTTGTACGTAATTTTTTGAAAGATCTGGGGTAGATGGGTTATTATGGACGACGATGGTGTGCTTTTGGTTTTTATATAAAGAGGAGGGTGACGCGGTGGAGATGAGTTTGACATTCTAGCTTTAGAATTCATCTTCACCTTGATTACTCTTTCTACCCAACCAATTTGGTTCTTTGCTACAACTACACTTTCCTCCCACTTACACTTACACTTACACTTACATCCACTATACAAAATGGTCATGTACACTTCCTTTGGACGCGGCGGCGCCGGCAACATGACCACCGCTTCCAACATCGTCCCCGTTGAAGAGACACACCTTCCCACCCTCCACACCACCTACATCACCACCGGCCGCGGCGGCTCCGGCAACATGCTTCTCAACGTTGACCCACAAGAGACGCGTCTTCGTCAAGATGTCATCGCGTAAGTTCTTCTTTCTCACCAACTATTCTTCAAGCCAATAAACTAACACACCCCAGCACCGCCACTAGCCCTTCCTACAACTCCATCTACGCCCACGGTGGCCGCGGTGGCGCCGGTAACGTTTTCCGCCTGGAAGATCTCCGGGAAGACGGGCCCGCTGTTTCTGCTGATTCGGCATCTGGAAAGTCGGCTGTCTCTACTGAGCCTAGACGGCGGAGCAGCGAGATTGTTCACAAGGCGTTGGCTTTCTTCCGCAAGTAGACGGATGGTGTCTTTGTGACTTCTTTATGACTTATGACTTTGTGATTTTTTTTTTGGCCTTGTTTTTTTTTTGCCTTGATTTGGATGATGGGCGGTAATTTACGATTAATGAGAACAAAAATACATTCTGCTTCCTACTTTACTAATCTTACAATGACGTCATACATGCATGAAATCAAGCCTTAGTCTGTCTGTGAATCTCCTCGAAGAAGTACTTCAAGTCATCAGGCTTAACACCAGGGGTAATACCGTGACCCAGGTTAGCAATCCAACCTCTCTTTTCCTTCCAGAACCCATCCACCGTTCTCTTAACCGCGCGAGAAATCTCCTCGTGCGTACCATACAAGACACCCGGGTCAGCGTTACCCTGCAGGGTAACCCTCCGACTACCACGGATACGCACTGCCTCTTCCGGCTCCATAGTCCAGTCAAGACCGACAACGTCGTAACCCAAGTCACAGACACTATCCAGAGCGAACCACGCACCCTTAGGGAACACAGTCATAGGAACACGAGGAAGACCCATCTCGTCCAACTTCTTAGGAACTCCAGCGGCAATATGCGCGAGGAAAGGTTCCGAGAATTCCTTGAAAGATGAGGGGCTGAGTTCGCCGGCCCATGAGTCGAAGACCTGGAGGAGTTGGGCACCCGCTTGCACTTGGAGGGCAAGGTACTCAATGCAGATGTCGGCAATCCGCTGGAGAAGAGCCTTGGACTCGGCGGGGTACCGGTAAATCCACTTCTTGCTCTCCATGAACAACTTGGTACCACCACCCTCAACCATGTAGCAGAACAGAGTCCACGGGGCACCGCAGAAACCAATCAGCGGAACACGGCCAGCCAGCTTAGTCCGAGTAAGGGTAATCGCCTTGTAAACATAGTCCAACTCCTTAGCCACATCCACAGCGCCATTCAAAACCTTTTCATACTGTCCATCATCAGGGCTGCGCAGGGGCGTAGGGAAGTGAGGGCCCTTCTTCTCGACCATTTCCACCGTCATGCCCATCGCCTGGGGAATAACGAGGATATCACTAAAGATGATAGCCGCATCAATCAAGCCGGCGTAGCGCTCAATGGGCTGCAGGGTGATGGTGGAGGCGATCTCGGGGTCCCGGCAGCATTCGAAGAAGTCGCGGCCGCCTTTGGCTTCGTGGTATTCGGGGAGGTAACGGCCGGCTGAGTCGGTTAGCTGGTGCGGGGTTTTACGAGGGGGAGGGGAACTTACCTTGGCGCATTACCCACATGGGGGGACGCTCAACGACCTCACCTGTAGTTGGAGTAGTTAGTATTTTGAGTAATGGTGGTAAAGAAGCGACCGATGAACTACCAGAGCTATCGCGGTTCTACCGGTAGAACTGTCAATTCCCCGGTCATCCTAGCTGTATACATACCTCTAGCCGCACGAAGCAGCAGGTCATTCTGCATGGGAGCAAACTCGGTCGTCATTTTTGGCAATAATTATGGTATACAGAAAAAAACCAAGGAACCAAGTCTTCAATCTCGTCAACTTCTCTGCCGGAATCTGCTTTCTGTGCCGTGTGCCCCACTTGGTCGACGTCACCAGTCACCAGTCACCAGTTATCGCTGACCAGACCCTAGTGTAACCCTACCATTGTTAAGTAGGTATCAAGAAGATGTGCATGAAATATTAAAAGTTGTGATGATGGAAAGACAGGACTTTGACCGAAATGGTGAATACAAATAGCTAGGAGTTGCAAAAGGGCCGTATTACGACGAGTATGAGAGGAGAAACATGAAAGACATTGTCAGCTGTTTCCGTGCGACGGTGCTAGGCTTGTGTTGCACTGCATGACCTCGGTTTGATACAGGGCACTTTGCCTTGATATTACGGGGACGCCACATTTTTGGAGGAGAAGAGGGGATTTGAGAGCTGAGTATCCGAGTTTTTCGGGATGATACATGGGAATAAAGAGAGTGCCGGAACAGGGAAGTCTATCCAATGGGACAAAGAACCCTCGAGGTTCTACATGTCCGTTTGTTGTGATGATATATGCATTGTATTGTATGTAGTCCTCGGGCCCTGTAAATGCCCCGTTTAAACGCCCGACCCTCCCGTCTCAGATAGCGACAACAAAAGACAAACCCCCATCCAGCCAACCAGCCAGCCTCTCGCCCCGATGTCTCAATAACAATATAACTTATCTCCACACCTGGAACTGCAAGCGGCCGTGATACTATTGGCTAGGCAGACGGGCGACGAGCGCCCTAACAGACTGGGACCAATCAGCTATGAGACTTTCTAGGTGGTGAGGTGACAAACAGAAGGGCTGCAGGGTGCCGATGAGGGCTCGGGATATAGAGTGACGGGTAGGTACGCTTGGATTGGAGAGGAAGGGCACGGGGTCAAGGAAAGAAGGCGGCGTGGATTGTGGATCGTGGCGAGAAGGGTGGGTTGGACGCGAGGATTCTTTTGGGCGAGTTTTGGAGGGGAATATACATACAGATAGATTGTGCGTATCGAGAGATATATCGGGTCGACTTTGACTTTGGTTATGTTGGGGGCATCGGTACTTTTCTGTGACGACAGGGATGCCTTTGCCTAACTAACAACAGAGATCCAGAATTTTGTAACCAAGTCGATGGTTTCTTTGACGCCAGATCAAATCTCGTCACATACCGTCTGTCCCTCCATCCACAGACTAAAAATACAAGACAAAACGCTCCATCACCAACATGAACAGGTCCTGAAATCACCCACCTTCGGCATGTTAATCCATTGTCCCCACCACCCTCACCAGCTGCTGAACTACATACACGTCCATATATATCAATCACACCCGTTTTCAGGTTGAACTCCATGTATATACATGTCCACATTGGGAAATATCCACGCCGCCTCCCCTCCTCTCCCCCGATGTGTCCCGTATTCCGTAGTTCTCAAAGCCGGCGTCCGCCAACCATTTGGGGAGGTGGACTTGGTGTAACATGAGGCTGGTGGTAGTTATTATTGTCGGGGCATTTCGAACTGGGGAAGATGAGAAAGAGAGGAGAAAGGAAACGACGTTTTTCTGTTTTTGGATGTTCTTTTTGTCACCGTGCCGTGATGACTTTCCATGTCACGTCTTATTCTTGTGAAAGAACTAAAGGCTTCCTGCTTGGCCTTATGTCCGTATCTTCTTATCCGCATACATACACAATCAACACAAGTACCATACCGATGTGACAAGACTCGTAAAGTCCCCCGATTCACCGCCCTCCACAACCGTCAACCCACAAAATGACCGGGCAGACAAACGGACAGCCAGAGTTCATTCCATTGTCGAGTCTCGGTGGGTACCTGTATCCAAGTTGCCCGGACATAGTGATTCCCCGATGTACATGTCGGCGGACCTGAATGGCTTTGTCGTTTTTTACACTCTTCGGCTTGGTAGATTAGAATGGTGCTTGAGACGGGTGGTGACTTGGGACTGTCAGGGTGCGTACTTTGGTCGACGGGCGGTGGGGTTTCTGTGGTGGCATGTTGTGTAAGGTGCGAGTATATGACTGCATGGGATCCCGCCTGCGTTTGTGTCTCTGTTCTTTCTCTTAGTCTTTAGTTTTATCAGCAGTTTGTCTCCCTTTGCCGTCCCAACGCGTCCGTTAACCCGTTCCTCTCCCTATCAACATCTTCCGAAAGCTCAAGTCCCACCTGTTCTCGGACCATCCTATTATCTTGATCTTGATCTTGCAGTCCAATCATCGCTATTGATACCTTCACTTGTTCACACCCTGTCGACCTGCAATCTCCCACCCCGTTCACAACAGCCTGCACTCTGCATCTGTCCGCAACCAAAAACCACCGGCAGCCAACCTTAGACCCGTCTCACTCTCCTCGCCAGTCATCTTCACGAGCCCAAACCGCCCGAGGTCCAGGCAAGTGATTCCCCCCAAGGTCCATCGCAAGACCTTGTCTCTCCGTCGTCGTTCAAAAATTGCCCAATATCCTGTCCCATCTTAACCCAATCTCTCCTTCTTTCTTTTTTTTCTTTTCTTTTCTTCTTACGCTACCATTATTTGTCTATCGGGCTTGTTCATAATATTATTTCTTTTCCCGCTTCCATTCCTGGATTGCCATTGAGGCTTCTTGGAGATTCAGGAATCGTTTGGAGTCGACGAGTAGACTAGCCGGAACGGCAACACAACGCACGACGCTCCGCCTTGCTTCTGTTGTAGTAGCTAGGTTGGCGGTTTGTCTGGCGTGTGCATCGTGATTTTCCGTGCTTTCTTTAATCTATCGACCCTCTTTATTCTTCACCTTTTTTAATATCCGCATAACATCACCGACTAGATGAGTGACAAGGCCATTCAGGACGCCCTTGATGCTGGCCGCGTCCCCGACTCAGTCGATCGCAACAAGTTATATGAAAGCACCGATGACCAAACTATTGCTGCCATTATATTTGTCGGTATTCTCACGACATTAGTCGTTGCTATTCGTATATTCTCTCGAGCCGTCATTGTTAAAAAAGTCGGCCTCGATGATATACTTGCTATAGTTGGCTTGGTAAGTCTTTTTTCCTCCAAAAGAATGTTGCGTTAAATTGCTTGTACACCCGTCGTCGTTGGACTCGGCACTAGCTTCGAAGGAGCGGAATCGGGACCGAGTCTGGTACTCCTTCCTATTTAGGCTACTAAGAAGGGTAGGCTAGTGATAACCGAGTCCTGACCACATGGCTACAGGCACTTTACTTTCTGTATACGATTAAAAGACGTGAAACATCACTAACACTGTACTATTGTAGATCACGCTGATCGCCTTTATAGTCCTATGTGTGATTCTTATTCGCATGGGGTCCGGCCGCCACTTTGAGTATGTCCGATATGTGATGCCACTGTCAGTCGTCGAAGATAGCGAAATCGTAGACTACGCGGCTCACTTGATATACACAACATCGTTGCTCGCCGGACGGTACTCTGGTTTGGCATTTTACTACTGGATTTGTGGTCGTCACACGTATTTACGAATTAGTATTTTCGTTGCGTTGGGGGTCATCACTGCTGGGTACATCCCTCAGATGTTGTTGATTGTTTTCCATTGTTTACCGGTCACGGGATTATGGCCGTATGAGTGGCAACCGGGTGCGGAGAAGTACAAATGCTTGGAGTGGGGCCTAGTTTATAGCGTTAACTCGGCGACCTCCTTGGTGTGTGACTTTTTGATTTTTGGTATCCCGATTGCCATGTTGATTATGATGACGACGACGCGGAAGCGGAAGGTCCAGTTGACTTGTATTTTGCTTCCTGGTATTTTGTAAGTTTTCTTGGGAGTGTTTGAAGTCGTGACACTACTAACCATTACTATAGGGTTATTGGGATCTCTATTACCCGCCTAGTGTTTGTCATTAAAGGCCAATGGGAGGCTGACATGTCCTGGTCTTATAACCCCATGTTAGCCATCGAAGTGTCCGAAATTGGCGCCAACCTAATTGCCCTTTCCGTGCCGGCTCTCAAACCCGTAATCGACCAAATGCGCGGCAAACTCCGCGACAACACCAAAGTGTCATATGGGTCGACCCGATCACATTTCCACCCGCACTCCCAGCACATATCTAGCACCGAGAACCTTAAGGAGTCGTCGTCGTCGCGCGTGCGCAGCGGGCGTGGCGGCGATGGACGACGCATCAGTGACCGGGACTATGAACTTGAAAGTAACGGGAGTGTGGGGAGCATGGAAGATGACGGGACAGTAGCGGCGGCTGCGGCGGGTGTTCAGGGGAGATATGGTAGGGCGGCGGGGCTGGGAAAAATGGGACATATGGGGACTGTTGTTACGGGGGGACTTAAGACGGACGGATCGGAGACGAGGTTGGGGTCTAAGATGGAGGGTGGTGATGGGTTGAGACCTGGGTCTGATGCGATTTTGGTCAAGGTTGCTTTTGAAGTGGATGAGGAAAGGGGGGCTCCGGCGCCAGTTGAGAAGGATTTTGGGATGAGATTTCGGGAGATTCCGAGGAAGAGTTAGGTGAAGAAGGGGGGTACTCTCATGTTTGAGAAGTTGTATTTTACGGTCTTGATGATTTCCTTTGTTATTTTGAAATTTAAAAGTATCAATAGATACTCGAAGCGTTTAATTCTGTTCTACCTTTCCCCGCCACTTACTCAAGTATCAGTGAAGTCCAAGACAAACGAAATCCTTAAACAACAGTCATGCATGAACGGTCTCTCTCCAGTCTCGGAGCCCGAGTGTTCGTTTCCCCACACTACAGTTATCTCAAACAGCTTCACCGACTTTGATGTCCCCACTGGTTCTCTTGTCCCTGTCAATCCACGCACTACATAACACATTTACACCGGCAGTAGGGGTTCTACACCGGCAGTAGGAGTACTCATGGTATGACGTACAAAAGTCACAGCTGCACTTGTCCATGCTCACGTGTCAACGGCGTGCGTAGACAAGATGATGTCGGATGTCGGATTCGTATGGGCCACAGGCTTGTGGACTCGTGTTTTTTATTGGATTGTGTAGGGGTACTTTGTTTTTTTATGATTTCCAGTTGTGTTGGTTGCTGGCTTACGGAGTGGGGTTCTAATTTTGACTGGTTACACGGACTATGGCTGGGTTACACTAGGAAGACGCCACATACTACAGTGCAGATTTTGCAAGATGAATGAGGAGGGAGGCGCTGTGATTTGAATGGACGGCTACAGATAAGGAGGGCAAAAAAGACAGATGACATGACATCGGTCGGGCTATTTCTGTGTTAGTGACGGTATGACTCCGGGATGTAAAGAGGTAATGAGAAGCCACGAGGCTTGGGTTAGTAAGTTTTGGGGAGGCTATACAGGGCAGTTTTCTCCTCTGAGTATCGTGGGGGTGTAGATTTTGGAGGGATTTTGTGGAGGTTGTGGAGGGATAAAGCTGAGGTTTTCAATGGGGCTGGTGGGTGGCAGAGAATGCAAATGACTGCAACGGATGGTTCAGCCGAGCAATGGATACATGAAAAGGAAGTGTGGAGGTACAAAAAAGGGAGAAGAAAGCACAGAGTAGGAAACATGTTCATGTATGTAGGTATGTATGCACACCACGGTGGACTCTGTGGGTCCAAGGAAGGCATGCGTAACGTTGATCAGGACTCGGTAATAGAAGAGCAAAAGGAGGGGCGCGCAGAGTGATGTGAGTAGTGGTATATGTAGGGTTGTTCCGCCACCATGTCGAATCTCAGACATGAA
This sequence comes from Huntiella abstrusa, assembly GCA_025685495.1. Classification (NCBI taxonomy): domain Eukaryota; kingdom Fungi; phylum Ascomycota; class Sordariomycetes; order Microascales; family Ceratocystidaceae; genus Huntiella; species Huntiella abstrusa. Next base: position 187,847 of record JAJNMT010000286.1, on the reverse strand, counting down.
TGGAAGATAGACTATGTAGGTTCTGTCCGAAGCATGGCCAAGTCAGGAAAACGTGGACAGGTTCTGGGACACGGCAGGTATGGACCGAGCTGGTGAACGGGGGTCTTCGGGGGACAAGGTGAGACAAGCAGGACGGAGTGATGGACGGAGGTACAAGTATGTACGTACGTACAAGTTGGCACGGTTAAAGGATAGATGCAGCAAGTAACGAGTGAAAAGAAATGTTTGTGTGAAAGTTTGAGCGGTATTGTAGTGTTTAAAGATGCGATGAATACAGCAGTGTTGTCAGATCTGCATTCACGTTTATTATCGGCACGGCAAACAAATTAAAGGCGTCGCCACCCGTCCAGCTCACCGCTGTGGGCGGAAGCGGCAGGGCGTTGGATGCGCCACAATGGCTGTCAGCAGACATGGTTAGAGGGGGAAATGCATACATAGATGGGGATGATCAAGTCCCTGCATAGTATGTATGTACATAGGGATAAAGGACAAAAAAAGAAGATTGACTTTAAGTAGTGTGGCATTGGTATACGGCTGTTGTGGAAGATGGTCGTGTAGCTGCATGGGACTTATTTTAAGAGTGACTAGAAACGTATTTTGAAGTGGAAATGGATACATAGGGTCTGTATATTGAGGCTATATTGGTAAGTTTCTTTTCTTGGGACGACATGGTGATTACGGTTCTCAAGGAACTGGATAAGAGTCTTTGAATGACCGGATGGGATTGTTCAAATGACTGGATGAGGAGTACAGATTTTTGCTTGTGGGAAGTCACACGTGCATCAGTAACAGAAAGATATAGGGCCACGCAGTGGAACCAGCGCCACGCTTCCAAGTCAGAAAGAAGAACAGAACAGGAAAGGAAAAGCAAACAGGAAACTAGGATGGATTGTAACAAAAGTAAACGAAACGACTGTAGAAAGAAAAAAGTGGCATTTTCAAGGACGGTTTCACGACGGAAGGACAACAGAAAACCACGGCGCTTGTTTTTTTGGTGGGATACTATCGAAATGTTGAATTGGATTTGTATACATAGAGTGGTCATTGAGTGAGGGTGCAAGCGAGGATCATCCGTTTGCGGTGTCTTGAGTTCATATCGGAGAGAAACAGTTGGGAATGAAACGGGTAGAAAGGGTTAAAAAGGGTTTGAGGTCTGTGTAATCGGTGTGTGTAATGTCTTGTGATGAAGTGAGTATAGTGTGATAGTGACAAGTGATTTGACAAGTGATCTGGGAGAGTGACCTGACAGAGTGACCTGACAGAAGTGTTCAAAGTGACGACGATGATGTTATCACACACAACAAGTATACAACCAACAAAACAAACCAAAAACAAAAGAAAGAATCAATTTCTCTCCTCTTTACCGCCCGTCTTACCCTCTAAACCCTGGGTCACTCAAGATTCGCCGAGCCAGGTGGTGGCGTTTTTCAAGCCAATTTTGCATTTTCTCGTTGTCAAAAACCGGCGGGTGAAAGAACTATTTTCAAGACATCATCATTGAGATGATAAGAATTTGGGGAATTAAGAGTTTTTTTTTGTTATCGAGTCGGTGATTAGCTTGTAGTAGACTTTACATTGATTGGTACAGTTACACAAGGAAGAAGTTGGCTATTCCTATGAGAATAGAACATCCAAAGTGACAAACTACAAACATACTTCTTAAATCAACGGGTACCTACACAAGACTCGACCAAAACGTGAACACCTGAGAATCCTCCAAACCTGACCCAAAAAAACCAAGTTTCTCTTCTCTATTGTCTTGCGGGAAAAAGAACAAAAACTGTTTGTTCCTGATTATTACAAGGACAGAAAAGTAACCCCCGACGACTAAGTTCGAGACGGAAAGCCGAGAAGGGGGGAAGAGTTATTTTTGTTTCTGGCCATGTGTCTTGGGCTTGCAGATTACCCTGTGTCCCTTCCACGTCATAGATTCTTAAACTTGGAGTTTTTTTTTCTCTTTTTTAGTTTCTCTTGTTGTTAGTTTGTTCTTCTTCTTGGGTATCTTGTATATCGGTTACCAGCACTGCATTGTTCAGATCCTTTCTTCCTATACATGATAGAATCAAATCAATCAGTCAATCATACCTGCCACTTTGAAATAGTTCCAGATCCTACCTTGCCTTTTTATCCTTCTATTTGGTCATCTATACTTTGATCCATTGCAACCATCACCTTTTCTAGAAGGAAATCCTTCTGACAAGTGGAAATAGAAGGCTTACAGTACTTGCATAGTCACTTACTTAGTCTTATACTCTTATACTCTTACACTCTTACATTTTGATACTATCACCACCATCATCACTTACCATTCTTATTCTGCCTTTGCCCGTTTTTTCACGCTCTCTTCCCCTGCTAAAGGATGGTTACCCTCGTCCGTGCTTGCCTTGCCGGGATCTGCGTCTTGGACGTATGAAGAGGGCTATCTTTGTGGTCTTTTTGCAGTATTTTGAGCCATTGTGACTATTTTTTGCCTAGTACTTGGCGTACTAACAAAAAGTGTCTTGGGTGTGTGTATATGACAAACTAAATGGTCCACTGGTCATGTATTTTCAAGATATCACTTGACTATTATTGATTATTACATTTTCTGAACTTGTCAATCTCAGTCACCTTTCTTTCTTCTTTTCTTTTTCTTCTTTTTTTTTTTCTCTCCGTTTGTTTTCGTGGCTTCTTTCTGCACTTCTATCGTCATCACCACATTCTCTTCGTTTGTTCCCTGTTTCCCTTTAGGTGTCGTTCCTTCTTTTTTTGTTCATCACCCTTCCTTCTTAGGATTCTGTCATCATCACACCCCGAACTCCTTAATCTGGTTGTTCAAAACTTGTAGCTACCAAAAAATAGTTACAAAAAAGTTATCCAACCACCTCATCACATTCCTTCAAAGTCTTAGCCGTATCCCTTTTCAGGTAAAGACTACCTTACTATATGTACCTCATTCCTTCCTTAAACACCCCCGCTAGAAACAAAAAAAACGGTCCTTCTCCGCTTCGAATCTTGCCACCCGGTTTAAGCAGAACGCCGGGCATTCTTCATTCTCACCGCTTTAGTACACCGCTTCAGCGTCATCATCAGTAGCATTGTTCTTAATCCCTGATATCATACACTTCGCTTTAACCGCTCATCACCCGGAATTCTCTTCTCGCCCCACCCACTGTCCAGCATCATCGGCCCCGGGCGTAGTCTTGGCTTTGTCCAAGCCTATCATTGCACTCGTATTTCCATCTTCCCGAGGAGCACGGTTACTCTATCTAGACCGCCCTCGTCATTGTCACCAAAGAAAGGACCGTTACATCGTCGTCGTTGTCGTTGTCGTTTTGGGCATAGTGTGGTTATTTCCATTTGTATAAAGACTATCTCCCCCCGCCGGAGTCTCGTTTTGTTTATATTTCCTTTGTTTCTTTTATACACGGGTTTTTTCACTCTGTGTAAGGTTTACCTGCCCCTTCATCTTCAACTTATACCTTTTTAATCAAGCATTTGCTTTCTTCTTTTACCATGCGTTTCCTTTCAGTTGCCGTTGTTCCGGCTCTTGCATCTGCATCCGTCATTTCCATCGATCTTGGTGGCTACTGGGGTAACCCTCACCGAACTACTTCAACATCAACACGTGGTCGGCCTACTATTACCTCAACTACTAAGACTTCTACCCCAACTACCGCTTCTTCAGAAGTCTCAGTTCTTTCAGAGGATGAATGGCCTCTTGAAGCTTCAGAAAATCTCATCCCCAAAACCTCAAATGCTGATACTCCGTCTCTCTTTGCCATGTCAGAATGTGGCACCTTCCGCCTTGAGGAAGCCACAATTGACCAAATGCAAGAGGCCATGTCAAATCGTACCTTGACGGCCGTTCAACTGAGTCTCTGTTATCTGCAACGTGCCCAGCAAACACAGGGCTATATCAAGTAAGTTGACAATCACTATCGCATGGGAAAGGTCCCCAACCAACCGTTGGTCCGAGCTTCTCCCGCAATCATGATAACTAACATGGAATAGTTCAATCCTCCAGTTCAACCCCGATTTCTTATCCATTGCGTTACAACGGGATCAAGAACGTGCGGCAGGGAAAGTCCGTGGACCACTTCACGGCATTCCTTTCATTGTAAAGGATAACTTTGCTACTGCTGACTCCATGGAAACCACCGCCGGCTCAAATTCTCTTCTCGGTAACATTGTTCCCCGTGATGCCTTTGCCGTTTCCCGCCTCCGTGATGCCGGTGCTGTCCTTTTTGGCAAGGCCGGGCTCAGTGAATGGGCTGATATGCGTACCAGCTACTATTCCGAAGGTTACTCTGCCCGTGGTGGTCAGGTTCGCTCGGCCTACAACCTGACCGTTAACCCCGGTGGTAGTTCATCTGGAAGTGGTGTAGCTGTGGGTGCCAATGTTATTGCCTTTGCTCTTGGTACAGAGACGGATGGTAGTGTTATCAACCCCGCTATGCGGAATGCCGTGGTGGGCTTCAAACCGACTGTAGGCCGTACTTCAAGAGCTGGTGTCATTCCTGAAAGTGAGCACCAAGATTCTGTTGGTACCTTTGGTCGGACCGTTAAAGATGCGGTTTATGCCTTTGATGCTATTTGGGGTGAAGATGAGCGGGATAACTACACTCTGGCCGCTACTGACTCGCCAGTGAATGGGAGTTATGTGGATTACTTGTCCACCAAGGATGCTCTTAAAGGTGCCGTTTTCGGTATCCCATGGGAGTCTTACTGGGTGTATACATCCACTGAGCAAAAAACTATTCTTGGAAAGTTGATTGCCCTCATGCAAGATGCCGGTGCTACCATAATCAACGGCACTGAGATCCTTGATTACCAAACTATTGTCAGCACTGACGGTTGGGATTGGGATTGGGGTGTTTCCAGTGGCCGTGGTGCTAACGAGTCGGAGTTGACTGTTGTCAAAGTCGATTTCTACAACAATATCAAGACATACCTGTCTGAGGTGACCAACACCAACATGCATAGCCTGGAGGATATTGTTCAGTATAACATTGACTATGTGGGTACCGAGGGTGGCATTGCCAATGTCCATCCTGCTTTCCCCGCTGGTCAGGATACATTCTTACAATCAATGGCCACCAAGGGTATTCGTAACGAGACATACTGGCAAGCTCTGAACTACATCCAATCCACCAGTCGCAACGGTATTGACTATGCTCTTGGTTTGTACAACCCCGACGGCACCAACTCTTCATCGCAGGTCCTCAATGGTCTTCTTGTCCCCCCAGATGCTGGCCAGTCTTACCAACAAGCTGCGCAAGCCGGATACCCTATGGTTTCGTTACCTGTCGGTGTCAAGGATGTGTCGGGTATGCCTTTTAGTCTGGGTATCATCCAGACTGCATGGAGAGAAGATGAACTTGTCAAGTATGCCTCTGCAATTGAGGACTTGCAATTGACCACTCCTGGCTGGGAGTATAAGCGGACGTTGCCCAAGTGGAAGGGCTACCTTGAACGTAACATTCCCGTTCCATTTTCTGATTAATTTCCTTTGTTCTTCATTGGGTTGGAGTTTTTTTTTCGTTTTTTTGTATGATATGGGTGGCTGCTATGTATACCACAGTCGGTTCATTCTTTGCTGTTTTCTGGTTGGCGCGGTTCATTTTTCATTACTTTCGGTCGAGGCTGTTGTCATTCCATTTCATTTCATTCATTCTGTCATGTTAATTATAAGTTAATCTCAGTTGTACTACTAATAACCGTAACCCTACTATATCTATGCATGCATGTGCCGATGTGATTGCCATGGGTCGCACATACCCGATCAGGCCATTGAGTTGTGAATGTAACGGACGTGGGGTCGTTACTCCAACAGACGAGGGGTTACGTTGCACCTTGCGTTTTTTGTGAATTGGGGTGATGAAGAACATTTGGAGCCTCAATTGGTTTCTTCTTTGCTTGCTTAGAGTGTATCCATCCATCGTTTGTTTTTGTTTTTGTTTGGCCATTGTTTGTTCAAGTTCCTGTGTAAGACGATCGAGATAACGTCTTAGCGTCTGGGCTCTCTGGGGTACTCACTAGCGACCGACCAGGGCCTGTGTACATACACTGAATGACCACGACCACCACACATGTCCAATCCGATCCGATCCGATTCACCACCGCCATCATACCAGGCCCGTCACCACAACCCCTTCCCAAGGCGCAAGCCCACCAACCAACCAACCCGGCCAAAATGGCCCTCCCCGCCAAGCTTCCCAGCCCCCGTCGCAGCCCGCGCATGTCAACCTCACCGCTCATCTCGATGTCCGTCCGACCCCTCTCAACAGGTAGTACCACGCGTCCACGAGCCCGTCTTGCCAAGGCATCGCCACACCGACTGTCTTCGGTTCCGGGAATGCTAGAGGGTTGGAGGCAGGTTGGGGGGAATAGACGGCATTTGATGGAGATGTATAGTACGCCGATGGGTGGGGTGGCGGGGCCGGTTCCGCCGGGGGTGATGATGGGGAAGTGGACTTGGCAGGCGCCGAGGACGGGGCCGGTGGATATGGTGGTGGTGGAGAAGCCGGTTTTGGTGGAGGTGGTGGATTGGCTTAAGGGGTTTAATGCGGTGGAGGAGGATGATGGGATGAGACATGACGGGGAGGATCCGCTTTTGATTGCCATTGAGGATATTGAAGATCGGTGTTTTGGGGCGGAAGAGATTAAGCCGGTATTACGGGAGGCGGTGGGGACCTTTGTGGAGGAGATTACAAAGTCGGTGGAATTGGGGTTGTGCCGAGACGACGAGGTGGTTTATTTCTCTCGTAGGCTTTTCACGGCGTTGAAGAGTGTTGGTGGAGTTGGGAAGGTGGTTCCTGTGGCGGAAAGGTTACTTACGGATTTGATTGTTGGGGTGTGTATGGCTGTGCAAACATCCAAGGTTGCTAATGCCGGAGACTATCAAGCAAATGTGTGGGATGGTATGTTGGAGATGGCGAAGCAGGTTGATTGGTCGATTTCAAGACTAGAGGCAATGGATGCTGTGATGCGGGTCATCCCAGATGAGGTGCTCAAGACACATTTGGAAGATGTGCCGATGATTATCGACAAGCTTGCTTTGGTGTGGGATAAGACAGAGTGCAAGGAGAAACAGACCTTGCCTCTAGGAGACATGACAGAACGGGCGGCGCGGATCTTGGGACGTTTTCCTTTGGAGGTTACGGGGGCAGAATTGGTTTCCAGACTTGATAAGTTATATCAGCCCAAGAATTTCGCCAGGACACGGAGGTCCCGGTTGGCGTTTGCTTCTACGGTTGCACAGATGACTGATGCCAGACAAGACAACCTTCTTGAAATATTCGGGATACTCTTTGAACAGGCCAATGGGAAGGTGTACCTGGAAGATATGCAGTTGTGTAACTTGTTTCTTCACCAATGGTCCAGTCGGGGGTACTTGGAGCGGAAGGAGTTTATATACAGTGGTTTCTACTCCGGGTTAAGTACGGTGGGCCCAGGCGAGATGCTGGCTAGGTTCATGTCATTGGTTTGTACATATCAAGCGAGTAGGAGACGGATCCCGGCATTGATGACCATGTGCAAGTTCCTCGATCAACAGGGGAGGCGGGAGGATTTGGTGGAGTCTCTTGTTGTTGTACTTTCAAAGGGACATGAGATTCATCCAAGAGTATTCGCGATTTTGGCTACTGCCAGTGGATCTGCCGAGATGGCTTCGAGGTTGTACCAATTGGCGACCAAACATATCAACCAAATAACAGGCGGATATAAAGGGATTGCTGCGGTGTGGTCTTGGCGCATGTGGAGCAAGTACCGGGACGAATTGATCCGCGGGTCAATGCTCACGGGAGTGCAGATTCTTGACGTTTTCGAGGTCCGTGGGGACCGAAAGTCAGGGCGGACGATGACAAGTGAGTATGGTACCTTTGTGCAAGATACTCTGCTCGCTATGGTCCGAGAGCAACGGTTTACTATACGACAACGTCTGCATTATATGGACCGGGGCCTAGCAGTTCTCCGGGCTCGCAAATTCGTAGTCCGTAAGGACTTTGCAATGGCTATAATTCAACTGGCGGTTCATGATTTGCACGTAGGACATCTTGGCAGAACGCTCCGTTTGCAATGGGCACGACGCATCGCGCTGCAGTATCTCGGGTTGGATGGACTATGGGTATTAGAAAGGTACATTGAGCGAGCTCGTAGACACTGGGTCTATAAGTATGGTAAATATTCCAAGGAACGGAGTCCGGGACAAGTCAAATATGAAGTGACATGGAGGATACGGAAACGGTGGAGGAGATGTATATTTGCGCGAAGAAGTCGGGTGGCTATTGAATATGCACGGGGCTTCTGGAAAAGACCGGTTCGGAAAGCCGAGTCGTGGGTTTTAATGAAGAATCATCTGAAGGATATGAGTGGGCGGTTGAGAGTTGGAAATGACATTGATGACAGTGACGGGACGGATAGTTCCGGATTACAGAATTTGATACAGAAGTAGTCATGTACAGACTTGACTATAGATAGATATAACAGACTACCATTACAGACAGACAGATATAAAGATGTTCTCAAGGTGAGTGGACCCTAACCCTGGTGATATATACGCTAGGGGCTAGCGTGACGGCTACTCCGGAGCCGAAGTTCCGCCGGAAGCTGATACCTAGTTTAGTGGAGATGGATAGATGCGGAGATTGAGATGAGGGGATGTAGTGAGCTAAGAGTGAGGTTCGAGACACAGTATGTGCATAGACGTAAATTTCTGTATATAGATAGATACATATATACATCAAAGTGGATGTAGACCTGCGTGTCGCCTTATTTTCACCCAGTTACCTGGGTAAGGTAGTTTTCTGCATGTCCACTCACATGTAGGCACTGACGTTCCAACCACGGTTCACGGGCGTAGGATTCCTCAAAAAGGACAGCCCCAAACGGCCGTTTCGGGCTACGGGCGTATTTCTCGAGTCTAGTGTTTATTTAGACAATGGCTAACGTAACGGAGTATAGACAGGCCAGAGCTTGCCTGCCCTCTTCACGCGGCTTTATAGCTTGATGTAGCAAGTCGGGCTGATTGAGCGTCCTCGACAGGGTTGGCCGGTTTTCGAAGGATGTGGATGAGGAAGGGGCGGATGGAGAGAGGGAAGGAAGGGAATTGGAAAGGGAAAGGGAAGAGGCGGGAAGCGAGAAGTAGATGGGATGTGAACATACGTGCTTAAGATAGTTTTGTCACTTTTTCTATCTTTTTTCTTTGTTTGTAGTTACATTTTGTTCTTTCTTTTCTGGGGTTTTTACTTTTTTGAGATTTGTTTGGCATATTTTTGGAATTGGGTTTTTGTTACATGGTATAGAATGGAGAAACAACATGTTGAGAGAAGGCCATTGCCATATCATGGGTCCTCGCGAAACGGAGACATTGACGAGGAATCCCAAAATGTTCCGGGCCCTCGCAATTCTCTCGACCCCGCTCCCCCAAGTATCCAAAGCCACTCGCCCTCCCTATCAACATCCGCATCCCCCGGCGCCATCTCAGCAACCGGTCTCTCCACAACCACCGCCGCAACTCCGGCGCCGACCGCGTCCCCCGTGAAACCCATCCGTCGCCGCATGCGCATGATCACCTCGTGTTTCGAGTGTCGTCGGCGGAAACTCCGCTGTGATAAAGGCCAGCCATGTACTAATTGTACCAAGGCGGCACGGGCGTGTACGTATCTGGCGCCGCAGTTGTCGGATGCGGGGAAGTTGAGGTTTACGGAGATGAAGGAGAAGGTTGGATCGTTGGAGCGGGCGATGGCGCGGGATGCGGTTCTGACGAAGAGGAAGAAGGTTGCGGGCGGGTTGGTGGTGGATTGGGTGGGTGGGGAGGAGGAGTTTGAGGCCGAGGTTCAGGCGGGGGATATGGTTAGTGCGGAGAGCATTTTGGCTACGGAGGCGGATTTGCCGACGGGGTTATTGGTGGATGTGGTTTTGAGAATCGGGAGGGTGGCGTTACATATTCGGACGGAGGCGTTAGTACTGGCGAGGTTCAAAAGTGACGATGAAGCCCTGGAAGCCGTCAAAGACCACGTCGACCTAGTCTCTTTACTCCCCCCGCCAAATTCAACACAAGTACCCCCCTTCATCCGCTTCTCCCCCGAGACCGTCCTCCCCTTCACATCCGACGACTGGACTCTCCTCGGCGCCCCGCACGCATCGCATATCCGCGCAACCCCCCATCTAAGTGCCATTCTCCCACCCCGACAGACATGCGACTTCCTCGTTCGTCACTATCTCTCCGCCGTATACCCCGTTTGTCCGGCGGTTAACGACGAGGCTTTTAAAAGGTTGTATGGGGCGTTTTGGAAGGACTTGGCGTCGCCGCATCGAGAGCCGATGGCGGATGTATATGCGGTGGTGTATGCGGTGATGTTTGCGGCGGCGATAAGTGTGTCGGCGGAGGAATTCCGGAGGGAAACGGGGGCGGAGAGGAGAGATGAGGTGGCGAGGTTGAAGGTTGCGGTGGAGGCGGCGTTGGATAGGGCGGAGTATCTGCGGGGGTTATCGATTAGATCGTTGCAGGCGTTGGTGATTTATTTGCTTTCGATTTGTAGAGAGGAGATTTCGAGGGCGCATAGTGCGGCGGTTGGGACGGCGTTGAGAATAGCGGAGTGTCTTGGGTTATCTAAAGATGGCACTGCATTCCGTTTATCCCCCTCTGAAACACAGGAACGGCGTCTCCTATGGTACCAACTCCTCTTCCTAGACATCCGCACCTCTGAAGCCCAAGGACCCCGTCCATTCATCCGTCGAGACGACTTCAACACGAAATTACCCATCAACGCCACCTTCCAGGCCATCGAAGCGGCTGAAGCGGAAGCAGGGTTACCAGGGAAAGCGGGGACGCCGCCGAGAATAGTGGAGATGCCGGAGGACTCGACGGAGTTTACGCCGTTGTTGATTCCGATTTTGAGATTTGAAGTGTGTGAGTTGATGAGGAGTATCTGGTGGGAACGACAACGGCCGTCGGGGAGACGCCCGGGGATTCCCGATATGTTGAAGAGGGCTTATGAGTTCCATGGGGTGATGAAGGGGAAGTATCGGCGGATATTCCAGTCGGAAGATCCATTAGTTCAGTATGCCGACATGGCCTTCTCCCTCATGATCCACCGTATCTACGTCGTCGTCCTCCTCCGCTACCACTTCCCCGCAACAGCCCCCCTCCCCCCACTATACCAAACCCTCCAAGTCCACGCCTGCATCCGCATCGCCGAACTAGCCATCCGTCTCGCCACCGACCCAACCCACTCCCGTTTCGCATGGTACCTCGGCGCGCAAACCCAACACCAACCCGCTCTTCTCCTCGCCCACGAAATCTACACGAACCCCTCCTCTCCCGAAGCCGATCGCATCTGGAGAATCCTCGATTACATTTACCACTTGAACCCCGCGGAGCCGCGCGCCGATAAGACGAAACGGATGATGGGGGAGATCATGGGGAAGTTACGCGTGTATAGGGAGTTGAGGACCCCGTCGTGGATGGTTGACCCAAGACATTTGAATGTGTGGAGGGCGCGCTTGGAGAAGAGGAGACGAGAGCAGGAGGCGGAGGGGGATGAGGGAAGAGAGGAGGGGCCGGGACCGAGTGGGTGGAGACCGGGGCCGGAGGGGAATGTTGGGGGGTATTATGGGTGGGGGCCGGGTGGGTATGATGCGAATGTACATGTTGCGGGGCCGACGGGGAATGGACAAGTAGGAACCCCGTCGGTTAAAGTTGAAGAGGACGAGATTATAGTGCCGAGAGCACCGGCCGATATGACGTATGATATCTTAGAATTCATTTTCCCTAGGGATGGAGTTACGGGGGAGTTATTACTGGAGGGGCATGCAATCGAGGCATAGTAGGATGGATAAAATAGAATAGATCATCATGTCATTAAGCAATTAAACAAGCAATACAAAGATAAACAACAAAAGAAACTTCTCAACCAGTCTACACACTTCCAACTGAGGAATCCGGCATCTGGCTATGCACACTTACACCACCCGTTTCACTCCCCGTTCTTCTCGCCGCCTCTGATGCCAAAACAACCTGTGCAGGATAAACCACGATTTCATCATCGCCCTGGCCAGCATCATCACCCTTCTTCACCACCAACGGGAAAAGAATCATTCTAACAACCGCACCGCGCGCCTCCAACTCCATAGGATCCTCCTTATTCCGTCCAACAACAGCCATAGTGGCAGCCCGGAATGGCACCGGCTCGACAAGGTCGCCGTTGGTGTCATATTCGGGTTCTGGTGGTGGAAGCATCTTATACTCGGCCTTTTGTCTGCGCATCTCAATGGAAAGATCGACGGCCTCATGGAGGACCTTGCGGAGTTGTGATTGTACTTGGTTCCGGAGGTGTTCTGGTGGTGGGAGGAGTGTTGACAGAGTCATAAGGATAGCTTGAACGACCGCCTCGGTGTCTTGTTGGCGGGAACGACGGAAGTTGTCACGACGCGCGAGGAGGGTTAGTGTTATGGCGCGCCATTGGCGGACTGCGGGGATAGGACCGATTTCGAGGAGGTGTTTCTCGAGTTGCTTGAGTTTACCGCGTTGTTCACGGTCCATACCGAAGAGGAAACGGGTGAAGATGAATTCCCAAATCATGGTCATAGTAACCGACATGAAGACGTCGCGGCGCTTGACACGATCACGGAGGTAGTGGTCGACATTGGTGTTATCAAGGACGCACGAGTCAAGACGGTCGAGGATGCGTTCGTCGGTAATATGCAGAGTCGGCTTGCAGGTATGACCGTCGGAGAACTTGCTGAAGCGGAGAATCCACTGTGATACATGCTGGAAAAGTTGACCGCAGCGCGCATCAAAGTGGTCTTCATTCCGGATAGTCAAATAAGACTCTGGGGCGCCAGCGTTGGCGAGAATCTGAGCTTGGAGTTCCCGGATACGGTTGCGCGAATCTTCAAGTTGGCCACGGAGCATCTCGATTTCGGCGTCGCGCTCGGCAATTTCTCTGTCAACATCGGCGTGGAGTTCCCGTTCGCGACGGAGTTCTTCTTCGGTGGCTTCTGAACGGTTCTTAAGGTCCACGTTGGTAACCTTGAGGCCCTTATTGACTTCATGTAATCTTGACAACTCCTTGCGGACTTGCAACAAATTGGTGTTTAACCGGTCGACTTCACCATTTCTCTCTGTCAGCATTACCGCCGCCTGGCGGGCAATACCGACCTCGAAGTTTTGACGTTCCTCCCGAAGAGCTTTGTTCTCAGCAAGTAACCCGTTGACCTTATTTTGTAACTCGTCCATACGCATGGAGCGACGGCGAGTCAAAGTCGCGGGAGATCCAGTGCCAACGGCCGCCTGGTAGTGGTGGTTATAACCTGTTAGCATCATATTGGGCGATTTTTTTGTGCAAATGTAGATTGGAATGTGAATGTCGAGTGTCCAGTGGGTTGGCAGGTTCTAGCGTGGGAACTAGCCCAATATATGTCGCTGACAATCGTAGCTACCCGACCAAACAATGAAGACAATAGTCGCCACAGAATCGACGCAATAAAACAATAAAGAACCCGCAATATGCAGATGCAAGTACAAGATTGATCCGTCAATATCGAACCCACTTGCCGTGACGTGACTGAAGGAAAAATAGAGCGAGAGGAGCTGCAGAAGCGAGCAAAAGAAAGAGCGAAATTACTCTGTTCCCTGACGAACCCCAGCTCGTCTCAGCACAATTTCCCCAGCGTCGAATAACCATTAAACCAGTGAAAAAAAACGAGGGGGGCTGGGCTGGCTGAGTTGACCCCAGTCCTACAACCGAACCTTCCATTGATTCATTCGCTGCTTAAGTGGCGACAGGGATAAAAGCCCGCTGGGCCCGGGCACTTGCCTGGTTGGTCCACTCACCACGCGAGATATGCCGGCTGATTTTCGGCTGCTTGTGCGTACGTGCATATATGCACATAAGTGGCGATTGAGAATAGCTGCGCTTGCAGAATGCATATGTTGTGAAAGATATATGGGGAGCGGTATGACTTACAAATTCTGTTTGGTTGTCGTTGTCAGATTCGTCAGGTTGGGGTACCCGTTTGAATCCCATGTTAGCCTTGATGGCGCCGGAGACGTCTGAAAGTGACTGGGAAGGCCGGATAGGGTCTTTCAGGAAGTCCTCAGTGAGATCTTGAACAGACCGGGTAGACGACCGGATAGCACCGGGGCGGCGCTTTAATGTTTGGCGACCAGCGGGCAAGGGAAGGTCCTGATAATCCTCAGAGGCAGGCCGACTAGGTGCAAGACCAGAGGAAGAGACCCGCCTAGCAAGTCTGGAAGAGCTAGCCACAGCCGCCGTATCCGAAGACAATGGGGCAGTACCAGCTCTGTTCAAGCTAAACGAATCCGAAACACTCCTCGTAGAAACAGACTCCGTCGGAGTCGCCCGGAACATTGAATTCCGGCTCCGTTTAGGCGTCAATGTACCACCCACAATAGAAGACTCACGACTTCTCGGCTCGGGAGTTTCCCTGCCCTTCACCGGCTCAGGCAATGCCTTCTCGGCCGACGGCTCCGGAATGTTAGTCCGGTGCGTCGTCGGAACAGGAGACTTGATCTCGAGCCGTTCAACGTGTTTGTTCGGGTGGAGGGGTTTAACAGGGTCAGTAGGACCGGCGCGGAACATGGACTTGCGCGGAGTGAGTTTTTGCGGTGAATCACCTTTGACGGAGATGCCGCGGTGGCGTTGAGGTGAGTCGTCGCCAAGTCGGGGGGTTGTAGAACGGCCGCGGGGTTCCGGGGTGGTACAACGGGGAAGGTTGCTCATTGACGCGGGCCGATCAAGTGGCTTCATACGTTCGGCGAAGGTGGCACCATGACGGCCCTTCGGTTCCTCTGCCACTGGGGGTAAAGCGGTGATACTTCTCCGAGATGGCGAAGTTCTGTGGCCACTAACAATAGAGTCCTCAAGGTCAAGAGGGACATCAATGTCGCTAGCAGTCAGGTTGTTCATACTTTGCACAGTCTTGATCTTCGACCCACGGTCACCAAGGATGGTGCCAATTGTATGGGCACGTTGAAGACGGCCGATTCGTTCCGAGGGGGAACTTTCGCGGCTTTGGTAAGACCCGACGGAGGCGACATCATCCGTGGCAGGAGTCTGCGCACGCCGAATGGTGTCATCAACAGGGTTCTGGGACCGGAACTGCGCCAGCAAAGAGTCAATAGTAGTCTTCTCAATCTCCTCCTTTCTCTTCTTCTCCTCCTCCGCCGTCAAAACCGGTGGTTTCAACAAGGCTTCTTCATCCAATACATCATCTTCTTCCTCTGCAACCACAGTATTCTTCTTTTCTTCTTCATCACCTAGATATTCTCCTGACAAGTGACTTCTCACACTTGGCTTCTTCAAAAAGCCCACACTCTTAGCTTGGCCACCAAAAGCAGCAGCAACGTTTCTAACAGAGCCACTCCGTTCAACGCCCAAGTTCGCAATCTCAGTTGCTCTATCAACCGAAGATAAACGCTTAGTCGATTTGCGAGTAGCTGAAGCAATATCCTTACTCAAAGTAGCAACCGTAGGTCCAACTCTCGAAAGGGCGAGTACATTGTTGCCCTCATTTTGCTTACTCGGGAAGAGATCGCGGGATTTTGGATTCCGCAGGTTATGCAGGTAGTCGTCAGTCCGAGAAATGGGCCGGGGCAAGGGAACAATGGATGGCATGGAGTCACGGGGTGTCTTAATCGTGTCGCGACTGGATGAGGGAGACTCGCCGAAGGAGTCATCCCGCCACCATCCCTTCTCTCGCTCGTTGTACGGCGCAACAGAAGCAGCATCGGACATCTCGGCCATGGACTTCATGGGCTTGATAGAAGAGTAAGCATCCATAGTATCCTCATAGTTGTCGTACTCAGGCATAGTCGACATGGCCCCATCGTTAAGGCCGTAGTCAGATATCATGGATTCGGTGCTCTTACCAAACCCGTGAGGAGGAAGGGTCTTAATCTTGTCTGTGGAGACCCGCGGGTTAATAGGAGCCGCCTCCTTCAGAGAGTAATCGTCCTCCTCTGGGATTTTGGACGCTTCAGCAAGGAGACTGTCTCTGTTGCGTGACCGTCTATGCTTGCCACTTCTCCGTCTTCCAGACCACGACGAACCAAAATCGAGATCCTGATCATCCTCTTCCTCCGTTGGCGCAGAAAACTTGGGGTAATCCACAGGCACAGGGGGGACGGGAGGAATATCAGATTCGTCATGGTACCAGTCCTGACCGATCTCAGACATGGGCGTAAGCTCCGACATCATGTCAGCTGGAGCAAAGCGCTTCATATCGGGAGAGTCAGAACGGTCACTTGAATGCTGAGTGAGAGCTTGGAGGGTAAGTGGGGTGGAAGACTCGGGGAGAGTGGACAAGGCAGATCTTGGGTTGCGGCGACGCTTCACGGTCAGAGGAGCTTCGTCGTCTTCGGGCTCCAAGGGAGTAGCAAAGCGTTTAATGGGAGACTTGGGAGACAACGGTTCAATCTCGGGCGCAGCCTCAACAACAGGTTCTGGGACCTCTTCAACGACTTCAGGGGAAACCTCTTCAACGATTGGAGGGGAAACCTCCTCAATCTCTTTGACAGGTTCGATATCTTCATCAGCTGGCTCGGCATAGGTAACACCAACATTACTATCAATTTCATCTTCATCAGGACCAGGGGTAGCGGACGTCTCAGGCTCGGCGGTAGGTGTCTTGCCGAAGTTCCATACGCCGAACAACCACTGGGATGTCGCAGGTCCACGGGTAGGAGAAATAGCTGACAGGGACCCAAAGCGGGCACGACCAGGGTCACTGTGGACAGAATCCATGGTGTCATCAACCGTCTCGATGTCAGCAGGAGGAACCTCGACCTTTGCGGATTCTTCAGTCTTGGGGGCCACAGATTCCTGGGAGAGGGGGGCCTCCAGCTGGATTGGAAGAGCTAACATTCCATTGTTGTCGGTAGGTGAAGTAACGGTAACCTCGGGCTTCAACTTCACACGGCCCATGTCTACCGAAGTGCGAGATCTAGACCTCGCACGACGGCGCTGGGTGTTCGAATTCTTCGGCCGCCAAGAGTCATTAACATACTTGTCAGCCGGGATCTTAACCGGCTTGGCAGGAGAGACTGGCTCTTCAACAGGTGGAGCGGGTGTGGGAGCACGAGACCCGGTAGGAGTAGGTCCATCAACGACAAGGAGAGGGGGCAGAGGAACATTAGAAGTAGCCTTGGCGGGAGTTCTCTCGATAGCAGTAGACTCTGTCTCGGGTTCAACATCAGGGTATGTCACCGCGCTCAAACCGCTGGGTTTGTGCGGCGGGAGACTAACTGGTTGTGGCAAGCCGACAATGGAAAGCGACCTGTCAAAGGTAATGTCTCCCTCGAGGTTAAACGAGTCATCAAAGTTCGGTTCATCAGAGAACAAGCTGGACTCGGGGCCAAGACGGGGCGTGGTAATTGCGTTGACATCGGCGACGGGGGCGAGAGAGACGGCACTGGTATTGGCTTCCTCAGTAGGTGATTGTTCGGGGATTTGCGAAATGATAGAGTCCTCGGTAGGTGACGAGAGAAGCGGGAGACAGGTGGGCTCCGTGGCCGGTGTGATTTGGTTCGGGGGGTATTCAAGAATCGGCTGGGCGGAGATAACCGGTAGGTCAATGGGGGTTTCTTCGGGAATGACCTCGACGATCGGCTCTTCAATGGTCGTTTCATCGAAAGTTCGTATGGGGGCGACCTCCTGAGCAGGCTCTTCAACAACGGGCTCGGCAAAGTCAACTCTCTCACGAACATCCTCTACAGTCTCAACAACCTCAACCTCAGGGGTCGACCATATAGACCCAAAGAGAGCCTGGGCAGTTTGACTTGAAGGGATGATCGGGCTTGGTGAACGGGGAGGAGCAGGGACAACGGCAACAGACAGGGCTTCTGGGTCGGCAACTGTCGGGATATCGTAGGAGGGTAGCTCAATAGGGGCATGAACAATGGGAGTTGTGACCTCCGGGACGGAAATCACGGGGGCCTCAACGACAGGAACCGGGGTTTCAACAGGGATCATCTCGCGAGAGACCATCTCCGACTCAACAGCCGGAACCTCCGGGATGACAGCCTCAACAATAGAAGCATCAACTCCGCCCTCGCTAACGAAAGAATCATCGACAACAGAGCTGTCACTAACAATGGAGCTTCTCCTGGCCGCCTCCTTCGCCTTGCGGACCGCCTTTCTCCTCTGCGACCGACTCAACTTTTTCCCACCATCACTAGTAAATCCCGGTGTATTCGGAGTAGCAGGCGTACCGGGTGCTGTCTGAACATGGTCATCAACAGGAGTCGGCGGCCGGGGAACATCGTGCACGGACCCGTCCTGTTCCGGAACGGCGACGGAAGCAACGACAGGGATGTCATCGACTACAGTCTCCGGGGAGAAGGATTCGACTACGGGAGACGCAGCGGGAAGTGGGTCGACTGGCTTGTCATGAAGTGGGGCGTCGAGTGGTGAAGAATCTGCGAGAGGATCAACTACCTCTGCAATAGAATCCCCCTGAACAGGGGTATGGCTCCGGGGTTGTTCGGTGTGCGAAATCGCCACCTCCGGAGAGCCTTCCGAGGCGTCTTCAGTGACGGAAGGAAGGACGTCATCTTCAGGCAACGGTATATCCTCAGGTTGTACCTGATCATTGGCTAAAAGAACGAAAAAAATGTTAGCCTAATCGTGCACCAAAAATATCTACCCAATATATACAATCCAGCCCAACCGAATGTACCCTGACGTCACCCTGCATTCCGCTCCGCACCACCTGCATCTGCATCGCAACCCAACTCCATCCATCGGCGCTGACTCAGCAGCCTCCGGCTCGCAAGCACGCATGCCTTAAGGAATAATCCAAAGCATACATGATTCGCTCACAGGGTTACAAAGCAGTGCAAGGAAATGCATTAAGTACGACAACAACAACATATCAATCAGGCAGCTGGCGACTGTCTGGGTACAAACGACGATCCTAGGAAACCAAGGGGTGGGACATGTCCAACGTGAAACTAAGAGCGCGAGATTGACCCCGAGGTAGACGAGCGAAGAGGTCGGCGAGGTCGCGGTTCTACGTTGTTAGAGTAGAGCCCGTTGTCTCCCGACATTTTGCCGCGCGGAACCGGGATAGAACTTCCCGGCCGAGCAGTCGCTACTGTTGGTTGACCCCTAGCGGAGACAAATGCCTGCGTTGGTGGAATTGCAGTCCTAGCAGGCGTTTGCGTCAAACCAGGCGGTCTCAACGTCCGAGTGTTTTTCCGTCTAAGTCCCGGCGGTCTCGGCCCCACAGAAACACCCCCTGAATTACCTCCTCCAATCCCTCCTCCATTCAGAAACTCGCCTTGTGGCGGTAAAACACCCCGACTAGATGACCTACCCAATTGTTTTGGCAACTGACTTTCCATAGGCGGAGCAAAGTCCGGACCTCCTCGTAAATCGAATCCCTCTACTTCGTGGCCTACACGCGGTGTATGTGCGGTCTTGTGCACCTCAGCGAATTCAAAGCTAGGGGCATCACCCTTTTCAATAGCCTCCTTCGCTTCTGTAGAAAGAAGATTGCTAGCATCTCCTTCAATAGTTGTTACCTCTACGACGGGGACAGTAGTGTCCGCCGGCTTGTCATTGTCCTCCATCGTCGGCGCCTCGTCAAAGTATGGCTGATCTAGGTCCAAGGCGGGAGTCTTGACGGCGGACTCCTTGATGGTTGTGATGGTGTTGGACATGAGGTTAATTGTGTGGACTGCCTTGCGCAGACGGGATCTGACAGACGTCTTCTCGCCAGGCGTGGGGATGAGGGAGCGCTTAAGAGCAGCCTTGGCAGGGCTCATGACAGGAGCGGTGGCGGCAGATGTAGTAGGGGATAGTTCTAAATCTCGTATTAGTTTGGTTCGTAATGAGAACTCTTGTGTAGACATACCGCTAGTAGGCGACGTAACAGCCTTCTCAACAGAGGCTTCCGCAGCAGATACAACATCTGCCTTGGGCAACGTCTCAAATACAGGAGCCTGTTCAGCAACAGGTGAGCCCTTAGGAGTCGGAACATCCTCCTCAGCAGGCTTCTTTGGTGTCTTTTCACTCTCAACAGACTTTGTAGGGGAGCCCTTAAACTTGGAAACTACATAGGGGATCCGACTAAGACCCCACATACGCGTAGGAGTTCTCGGGGAAATGACAGGTTCCTCGACGACTTGTTTGACGGGAACCACCTCCTTTTGCTCAGTTTCGGAAACAACAGAGACGACGTCCCCATCAGAGTGTTCAGCGGTTTCATCGACAGGTGGTGCAAGAGAAGGAGGGGCATGGCTGCCGGAGCCGAACATTCCACGGACTTGGGAAAATCTGTGTCCGCCGAAGCCTAAACCGGGAGCAAAAGAAGGAGCCAATGGCGTGTTTTCAAATGTAATGCCGCTGCGGTCAAGATTGGGAGAGTTGTCCAGCGACATAGGATCATGGTCAGTCTCTACGTCGCCGACGGATTCAGGACCGGAAACGGGGACTAAGGCGCGGGGTGTGGTGCGGGCCTCAGGCTCCTCATCAGGCATGCCGCCTTCAGAGCTAGTCTCATAGTTGGTCCCAGAAGTGACAGAAACGGCATCGGCATCAAGTGTGGCAGAACCGGGAGCGAGCAGGGTGGTATCCGCAGGCACATCAGTGTCGTTGGTGAGCACAGGAGTGGCAACGGGTGAGAACGTAATATCACAACCAAAGTCTGGCTCGGCAGTAGTCTCCTCCGAAGCCTTCAAAGGGGTATCACCAGCAAAGATGGAATCATGGCTCATCACAGGGGTTTGTGGGATGGTACCTTGGCGTTTAAGCACGGGAGTCGAAGGGCCAAGGACGGGTGAGAAGACTGGGTCATCGTCCATAGTGGGGGTCAAAGGCGTCTCTATCGGCTCAGGAAGAGTCTCAGGAACGGCAGTGAACACGGGCGATGAAGGGACTTGAATGACTTCGGAAACTTCCTCAGATGGCTCTTGGACTTCCACCGGGCTGATGGTCTCCATGACGGGTTCCCCATCACCAGGCAAAGCGGGCGAAGAAACACCAACAGAAGAGTCGGACGCCTCAGAAACCTCGGGAATTTGGTCAAGGTGATGCATCTGGTAATAGCCTTGTTCCTGAGAAAAGCGTCTCTCAGTAGGCTGTTGAACAGCGGGATCTTCAACAACAGCCTCGTCGGCAGGAACAACAATGGCATTGTCAACCTCTACAGCAGCCTCGGCGGCGGCCTCAGAAATAGGCTCAACAGTTACCTCCGTGGTAACTTCGGGAATCTCAGAATCTGAAACGTCACTGTCGGCGTCGCTGATTGGCTCATCAACAGTATGCATCAATAGATTGGGCGGAGTAGCAGCTCTAGGTGGGAGTGAGTCTTGTGGGCTCCAGTCCATGTCATCGAGTAAAGCAATAGTGTCATTCGATGGAACACTTGGACGGGAGTCTGAACGACTGTCACCAGATTCAGCCGCTACAGGCGCAACGTCAACTCCATCACCAATCTCTGCCAAGTGCACCTCTCTAACCACCTCAGGGCCAGTCTCCAACAAATGAGGGTTGACCGGCTCCGCAGCATCGCCGTATCCCGATTCGATAGCCGCAAGCTCTAGGGCGTCCTGGCCCATAGCCAGATCGACGAGAGAGAGTTTACGGGGAATCTCATCAGGCTCAGCAATGGCGGACTCGTGCTCAGTGGAGGGGGAGTTGACTACTGAGTCGCGGAGTTCAACGACTTCCGCAGGAACGTCGGCAAGGGCGAATGAGACAGATTTGCGCTTCTTGTTCGGGGAGGATTGTGCTGAGGTGGGAAGAACTTCAGGAGTGGATGGACGGAATTCAGCCGCAGTATCAGCCACGACAGTTTCAACGGGAGTTTCCTCGACAACCTCATTCTCAGGGACAATCTCCGCCAAGGAAATTTCATCACCCTCCAAAACAGTAGAAGTAGCACGCGAAGAGAGCTCATCTTGGCCAGACACATCGGGAATAGCACCCTCAGATACCTCGGGGAAGTTCTCGGCAACCGGGGAGGCGACACGGACAGGAGAGGTTGCCCGGACTGGAGAGTGAGAGAGGATAGGCTGGGCGACGCGCACAGGGGAAATGGAGCGAATGTGTGGGCCGGCGCGAATGGGGGAGACAGAGCGGACGGGCGTGGCAGTTTCAGTAGGCAAAGACTCAATAACGGAAGTGTCGGTGGCAACTCCGCTGACAGGCTCGACGCAAGCTTCAACTGGGGTCTCAATCGGGAGTTCGGTAGCAGGGTCCGCGGGACCCTCAGTGGGAGCTTCAATTGGCAGACCCTCAGTCGAAACAGGCTCAGAAATGGGGATCTCCGAAACCTCTTGGAGGGTGGCAGCCTCAACCGGAACAGCCTCAACCGGAACAATCTCAGAGACAACTTCCTCAGAAACTGGCACATCAAGAGTAGGTTCTTCAACAGCGTGCTTAATCTCATCGGCAACGGGCGTAGCAGCACGGACTTGTTCAATAGGCTCAGGGACCTCCACAACCTCAGCAGGCTCTTCAACGGTAGCTTCAATCTCAGGAACAACAGACTCAACGACCTCGGGAACAGAAGTCTCAATGACCTCAGCGTTAGCAGCCTGGGGAGACTCCTCAGTCCGGACCTCTCTTTCCAAAGCCACAGGGCTCTCGGCACGAACAGAAGCAGCGGGTGTGGATGCCGCAGGGATGACTTGCTCGGGAACGAAAGATTCAATGGCAGGCAAGGGAATAGAGAGCTCGCGAGTTTCTTCGGGGACATTCTCAGTAGCGATTTCCTTAGATACGGGGGCTTCGACAGGAGACTTGGTGACGATTTCGGGTTCAGTGGCAGAAACCACGGGAATATCGACAGTGGAAGGAGTTTCGGTGGTAACCTCGACAACTTCCTTGGCAGACTCAACATCTCCCTCGACCGTAGGAACAGGTTCAATGTACCCAAAGATATCCTCGGGTAGACCCTCTTCGGCAGTGTGCTCACTGATCTCCTTGACCTCTTCAACAAACTCAGGCGCAACAGCATTCTCAGAAGCCACGGGCACATCTGTCTGAACGACCTCGACAGACCCAGCACGGGGGATCTCTTCAACTACAGAACTGGCAAACTGCCCTTCGGGAATGTCCTGAACATCACCAACGGGAGCTGCGAGCTCGGAAGCATCTTGATTGCCGGGGGTTGTCTCGACAGGGGCGGTGGGTATGTCGACCTCGGAGGGTTCTTGGATGGGAGATTCTTCGATAGAGATTTCAGCGGGTGTGGCTTCGATGATCTCAACAGGGGGAACGGTCTCCGACTCAGGTAGAACAACAAGAGACTCCGGCACTTCCGCAAGAGCATTCTCAGTAACAGGCTCCTCAATAGCAACAGAAACAGGTTCAACCGTAGCTTCAACTGTCTCCGGGGCCTTCTCAACAACCTCAGTCTCAACAACAGGCTCCGCGATAGGCACAAGGGCAACCTCAGAAACGGGCTCAGAGATATCAATGGGTGCCAACTCCGGGTCGGCAAGGTGAAGAGGGGCAAGCACAGGTGTTGATCCAACAGGCTTGAAGAGGATAGAGTCGGGGTTAATGATAGGGGAGACGGGGTGTTCAACATCGCAGCCAATAGGGTGAGTAAAAACCGGGGATCTGGGGATAGCGGCGGTGATGGGTGAGGTAGGTGAGGAGACAGTCTCGGGAACAGAGACCTCAGAGGTAGGTTCAGCGACGGGTGCGACCTCGACAGGGAGAGTAGAATCGGTCGGCAAGGAAGTTTCGATAGTATCGACAACCTCGGGAGTTGGTTCAGGGAGAGCACGGTCGACAGTCTCGGAGATCTCGACGGTCTCGGTGCTCTCAGTTGGCTGATCAGACTCCACAGTCTCCACAGTCTCAGGTCCCTTTTCGTGTTCGATAGATTCAATGGGCTGAACGGGCTCGACAATGTCAACTGGCTTAAGGACCTCGACAGACTCAGTAACTTCCACCGGCTCAGAAACCTCAACTGGCTGAATGACTTCAGAAGTCTCAATAGGCTGAGAGCGGTCAACAGGCTCGTTGGTATCAACAGTGTCGACAACCTCAGCGGGCTCCGTGATATTGACAGTTTCGATAGGGGCAGGCTCATCAATCTTGGCAATAGACTCGGCTGTCTCAACAGCAACGGGCTCAGTTGTCTCAACAGCCTCAACAACCTCAGTTGACTCAATGGGCTCAGCAATCTCGGCCAACTGAACGGGTTCAGTGACTTCGACAGCCTGGTCTTCACGGGATGTCTCGGGGACAATCTCAGAGGGAACCTGGCGAACAATATCGCGAGTCTCATTCTCAGTAGCAGCAATGGCATCAGGAACAACCTGAGCAGCTGTCTCAGAAACATCAACAGGCTGGATCTCACGCTCAGTGACAGTGTCAACAGGCTCATTAACAGGGATGACGTCGGAAACGGGCTCTTCGACAATTTGAGCGACAGGTTCAATGATAGTCTCAGCCGTGGATTCATTGACAGGTTCATCGGCAGGAAGGACCTGGGCCTCGAGGGAGTTCTCAAGGGCCGGGATTTCAACGGGCTGGACCTCAGACTGTTCGATAGGTTGGGTAATCACGATAGGCTCTTCAATGGGCTGAGTCTGGAATTCCTGAGAAACCTCGGCGACTTCGTCAATGGGTTGAACCAGGATGTCATGAGAAGTCTTGGTGGCTTGTTCAATGGGTTGAAGCTCCGGCTGTGGGGTAGTTATATAGTTAGTCTCTGGTACACCATCAATATCAAAAACGATGTTACGAACCTGGGCAACGTCCTCGGTGATCTCAACAGGGACTTGGGTATCTTCCTCGACGCGAGTGATCTCTTCTGTGACGGCAGGTGTCTCTTGGGAGTCGGTAATGGTGATCTCACGAGGGGTATCAACAGAATCAACAGCCTCAATGGTATCGACGGGAATGACAGACTCGGTGGGGATTTCAGCATCGGAAGTAGGGGCCTCAATGGCAACGGGAGACTCAACAGAAGGAATCTCGGCAGTGAAAGGAGTGTCAACAATGACAGGACCATCAATGGAAGCGGGAATTTCACGAGAAATCGGGGCATCAGCTGAAGCCGGAACCTCAGTGAACGCGGGAGTATCGACAGACACGGGAGCTTCAATGAAAGCAGGGCCCTCGACCGAGGCGCGAACGTCAGTCAAGGCGGGAGCCTGGACATCAACAGGAGCTTCAGTGGCATCAGGAGCCTGAGCAGAAACAGGAACATCCTCGATGACAGTCTTTTCAGCCCAAGGCAACTCGGGATACTCAGTGGGACCTTCAGGAAGTTCAGTCCCAGACTGGACGTCGGTGATTTCCCGGGAGACAATGGGCGAAATTGGGCGGGGAGCGTCAAAGACGGGCTCCTTAGATTCGGCAACAGTTTCGACGACTGGTTCAACAGGAGTGGCAATGGCCTGTTCGACCGTGGGTTCAGCAGACTCGGCATACTCAACAACAGGCTCAGCGGCAGATTCAATGGCGGGCTCAGTAACAGTCTCAGTAGCAGACTCGACAAAAGTCTCCACAGGCTCAACAGCCTCCACTCTATCCAAAGAAACCGGTGAAACAGCCCGAACGACATCTTCCTTAACAGCCTCCTGAACCGGGGTAGTATAGTAAACCTCCGGCTCCTCGTCGACAACAGGGACATCGTGACTACTCTCCAAAGTCTCGGCAACTTCGGTGACCTCCCGAGGTCCTTCAACAGACTCCTCCTCTAATGAAATTGGCTCAACGTCTTCAACGGGGACAGACGCGACAAAGGGGGGAGTTGTGTAGAAGGTTACGGCTTCGGCCTCAGAAGGAGTAGGGGAAGTAGAGCGGATTTGGGGTTCAGCAGAAGGGTTGAGAATCGGGGATGTATGCTGGACAGGTTGGGCGGTTTCAACGGTGGTGAGATCCTGAACGGGTGTCTCTGACTCATAGATGGCAACGGGAGTGTCAGCACGAGAAACAGGAAGAGCAACCTCTGAAGCATCGACGGCTGGTTCAGTAGTCTCCTCGGTAACCCCGGGAATCTCTGTAACTGGCTCCTCAATCTCCGTCAATTCTTCAACATCCTCTACGGGTGGCTCCTGAGCAATATCGTTTAAAACACCCTCCAAAGTCAACGGCTCCGCTTGGATCTCTGCAAGCTGTACCTCTCTCTCCCCGTCCAAAGTCAAGTCTTCAACACTCTCATCGTCACCAAACTGGGAAATCGGCGAGCCAAACACGGGTGTTTGCGCGTTAAAATCCGGGGTGGCGACACGTTGAGGAGGAGACGCGGGAACGGAGAGGGTTGTGTGGGGGTCGATAGGGTTGATAGCGGGAGAAGACGGAGAAGAAGCGGCGACATTAGGAGAAGTAGGTACGTAGTCAAGGGTAGAAGGGGAGGTTGTGGGTTCGAAAACGGGGGTAGAAGGAGCAATGGCATGAAGAGAATCAGGAGCAGCTTCAAAGACGGGTGTAGAGGGAGCGATTTCACGAGAAGATTCAGGAATAGCCTCAAAAACAGGAGTAGTAGGGGCAATTGCATGAGGAGAGGAAGGTGCAACCTCAAAAGAAGGTACAGGAGGAGCGATGTCGTGAGATGATTCAGGAACAGCCTCGAAAATTGGGGTCGAAGGAGCAATGTCACGGGGGGCTTCAGGAGCAGCCTCGAAAATGGGGGTCGACAGAGCAACATCACGGGAAGCCTCAGGAATAGCCTCAAAGATGGGTGTCGACGGAGCAACATCACGGGAAGCTTCAGGAACAGCCTCGAGAACGGGGGTAGAAGGGGCGACAGCCTCAGGAGAAGCAGGGGCAGCTTCAAATACAGGTGTTGAAGGAGCAATTTCACGAGAAGATTCAAGAACAGCTTCATCAACGGGAGTAGAAGGAGCCACATCACGAACCTCAGACTCAGTAACACCCTCCAAAGCCGGCGTAGCAGGGGCCACCGCCACTGGCGACGACGGGCCCGTTTCAAAAACCGGGGTTGAACACTCTACCTCACGAACAGGGGACTGGACCTCCTCCAAACCATGCGTTGTCTCAACCGGGGTAATCTCAACAGACGCGGCAGAAGCCGGCCGTAAAGGATCCTGCTGGCGCTCAGGTGACACGGGTTGTGACACACGGTGAGACTCGATCGGCGTAGCAGGACGGAAGGATTCCGGTTTTTGTGCGACGGTGTCTTCGACAGGGTGGGCTTCAGACAGGGGGATTTGGCTGACTGGTGAAGCAGGGCGACTTGGGATTTTCTCAACGGGGGTGTCCCGAGAGAGATCCGAAGCAATGATACCTGCCGCAGCGCCACCTAGTGCATACTCAACGGGCAGTCTAGGAACCTCGGGGATATCCGCTGGGGGCCCTTCAAACCGACCGCTCTCCAACTCAACGGTACCCGGCGTAGTACCAGGCGTAGTTCCAGGAGTTGTCCCGCGGGACCGAGCCTCGTTGGCTTCCCGTTTAATCTCTCTCAACTTCATCTTATTCCGCAACTTTCTCAACCGTTTCTTGGCTTTTCTAGAAAGGGGCTTTGGAGCATCGCCTGATGGGGTGACGGTAGGCGTGTCTTCTGTTCCGTAGGTAGCGAAGAATTCGGTATCGGACATGGCATCAAGAGAGTCAGGTTCGGACTCGTTTCCTAGATCTGGGGTTTCGGGAGTCTGGGGCATGGGAGGGGCAGATACAGGTTCGACTATGGGAGTAGCGGGTTCGGGTGTGACTTGGCGAACGGGAGGTGTAGCTGGTCTGTAGAAACGGGGGATTTCACCCATCTCGGGCTCCTTCAACTCCCCATCAAAAGAAGGTTCTGGCGCGGAAGTAGCGGGGTCTTCGTGGTCAGAGTCGAATCCGGGAGTCTGGGCACGCGAAGGGATGTCATCCAGAACAGGTGAAAGTACAGGAGACCCCGGCTTGGAAACATTCTCGGTTGGTGACGGTTTGAACTGCGGGCTGTCAACAGGTAAAGTCGGCGAAACAGCTCGCGAACCAGTCTCTTCAAACTTCTCAGGCACGATGATCTCCTCCGGAACTCCCTCAACGACATGCTCTCTCCAATCAGTCTCGCCTACCCTACCATCAGACTTACTCCTCGGACGCCCTTCACTCTGCTTAGCGTAACTCCCCAAGCACAACGGGATTGTCCCAACAGCATGGATAAACGAAACACTTCTCGATGAGCCATGCTTCTTGGTCGAAGCTAAATCATCAGGCGACGACGGTCCCGAGCGCGGACGAATCCACTCAACGGGAATCGCCGTGGACGAAGGCGACCGAATGGGGGTAGACGAGACCGAGGAGATCCGTTTACGCGAGGGTGTCGACGACAAAAGAATCTGGCTGTTGGGTGAATCAGGACGGCTATCGGGAAGAGCTGGAAGACTAGCAGGTGGCGCTTCAGGGGTGGACGGGTCACTGGGGGGAAGAAGAAGGAGATCTCCGTACAGAGGGTCAATAGCGGGTTTAGCAGGACGGGCAGTGGTGATTTCGGGGTCGAGATAAGGAGGAGTGGACGGAGCAGGGATGTCTAAGATCAGAGGAGCTGTTCCGGTACGGGTTAAGGGCTCGGGAGTGGCGGTGCGGAAGACGGGTTCAGGGCGGGTTTGGGCGGGGGGTGTCTGGACACGAGGAGGAGTCTGAGGAGTTACCTCCACGGGCTCATCAGGTGTCTGGACATGGAGAGGGGCCTGGGGAGTTACCTCCACGGGCTCATCAGGTGTCTGGACACTAAGAGGGGCCTGGGGAGTTACCTCCACGGGCTTATCAGGTGTCTGGACACTAAGAGGGGCCTGGGGAGTTACCTCCGCGGGCTCAACAGGTGTCTGGACACGAAGAGGAGTCTGAACACGAGGAGGAGTCTGAACACGAGGAGGAGTCTGGGGAGTTACCTCCACGGGCTCACCAAGTGTCACCTCCTGCATAGACCTTCTCAATCTCAACCCCGAACCAGGACGACTCCCACGTCTAATCTCATCATCCTCCTCCTCCAAAATCTCTCTAACCCTGGGACTTCCATAAAAGCTTGGCTCCTCCGTAACTCTTTCCGAGTCAAAGCCCGCAAGGGTCAATCCGGCGGCAACAACACCGCTGAATTCCACAGGGTCACTACTTTCACCAGGCACAGGGTCATCAGGAATAGAAGACGGCGAGTACAGGTGGGAAGACTATTTTATTGGCATCAGTATCTATTTATCACATCACGGTTGGGGGGTTGGTTGTAGCTACCTCGTGAACCGAGTCGATTTCGGAAATGGAATCTTCTTCGTGGGGTGGAGACGGGGGAACGAGTGTCTCGGGGGTCTTCTGGGGGGTTGCAGGACGAGGAATGTCCCGGGTAGCAGGCTCAACTGGCGTAGGAGCGCTAGGTTTAACAGGAGGAGACTCCACTGTGGGTTTGTCATCCGAGGGGACAGTCCGTTTGGACCATGCATCGGCGGCAGCAGAACCAGCGGCTCCAGCTGCTCCGGCGGCGGTGGTTGCGGCAGCGCCAGCGGCGGCTCCGGCAACAGCAATTCCGGCAGCGCCAGCGGCGGCTGTAGCGGCGGCAATTTTACTCCAGTTGGGCCAGCCCGATCCGGACCCCGACTCAACAACCTTCTTCTCTTGAACCCGGTCTTCACTAAGTTTCTCCTTCTCAACAAATACATCCTTCTTGACCTCCTCTGGCTCTCTACACTCCACAATACTCTCCAACTCCCGCGGCCGATCCCTCTCCTCCCTCCGCACACTCTGCTCTCTCCGTGCCGGGGAAACCTCCGGAGTAGGCCGGATGATGTTCAACAACGGACGATCACGCTCAGCAGAGGGGTCACGAACAGACTCGGTAGGAGGTGGGGCAGGCACAGGGAGACGCGGATGGTCGATGATGTTATCGATGCGGACATCTGCGTTGGGTGGTGCATAGGGTTTCTGAGAGGGCGATCTGGATCTAGATCTAGAAACAGAGGGGGGTGGAGAGCGCCGACGTTGACGAACGGGACTAGGTGAGCGGTCGGCTTGTGAAGGGGACATGGCCCTGCGACTGCGGGGTGAGGGACCTGGAGATCTACCACGGGGGCTTCTCGAGCGTTCCCGGGAGGCATGTCTCTCACGTTGCTTGGCAAGACTCTTTAAAATCTCCTCTGGGTCGTAGATAGGCGAGGGAACATCCTTCAACTGTGGCGCCACATCAACGATATGCGCTGGCTCTTCGACAACCTTCACGGGCGCAGGGACATGTCTAGGCGGTGAGATATCTCGTGGAACTTGACTTCTCACATCCCGCTTAGGTGAATCCCTTACAACCGGCTCAGGTTCGCGTCTCCGTGGTGGTGAAACTTGTCTAGAAGGTTCAACAGGCTCAACAGGGGCCTTGACAACTTCCCGTTCTCGTTCCCTTGGTCTCTCATGCTCGCTTTCGCGGTCTCTCTCGTGCTTGTCAGCCTTCTTTTCCACATGGTCAATGACCTTGGAGGTAGCTACAGCGGCGACACCTCCGTAGACGGCGCCTTTGAGGGCGTTGTTGATGGAGGATTTTGGAGGTTCGGATGGAGGGAGGGAGCGGGGTTCGGGGCGAGCTTGTTGGACGGGGACAGGACGAGATTCGGGGGGAGGTTGTTGGACTTGGGTAGGCCGAGATTCGGGTCTGGGTTGTTGGACTGGAGCAGACCGAGGTTCTGGTCTAGCTTGTTGCACAGGAGCGGGCTGAGGAGCAGATCTGGGTTGTGGCACAGGCCGGGATTCAGAGCTTGGTTGTTGCACGGAAGCGGCCCGGGGTTCAGATCTAACTTGTGGCACAGGAGCATCCCGAGGTTCAGATCTAGGTTGTTGAACCGCCGCAGGCTTCGACTCAGGCTTTTGTTGTGAAACTGGCGCAGCTCTCACCTCAGATCTCCCCTGCTGCCCCGGCACTGGAGGTGTTGGTCTACTATGGATCATACTCAACACCCTCTGCTGCTCACTCGTCAAGTTCCTCTGTCCATCCTTCTTCACCAAGGTCTTCCCAGGGCTCGTCAACTTGGGCGATATAATCGATTGTCTACCACCAGCCGAGCCCGGTCTCACAGCCGTAGGGGACATCCTATCAGCAAACGAAACAGAGTTTGTCCGCTGATGCGGCTGTGGCACATTGATAGGTGCAGGGGCGTTGAAGCGTTCGCGGGCTTTCTTCTCGGCTAACTGGTCGGCGATGAAGTTCGTAGCAGCGGCAATTGTAGAGGCGGTAGCAGCAGTCTTGAGAATGTTACTTCCCGTGGACGGTTTCCGTGGTGAATTCCTTGAGACCAACTGGGCGGTTGCCGTACGAGGTGATGGGCCAGGTGACCGCTGAGATTGGGGAACCATATACTGGAATGGATCTAACTTCGCCTGTTCCCGTGGTTGAACCTTAGGTGGCTGCATCTGCTGTGTCGGCTGTGCTCGTTGCACGTAGATTCCCGAATCCTGAGTCTTCCCCTTTCCATGCGGAGAAATCACAGTCTCGTAAATACCCGAGGGTCCAATACTACTGACTCCCGAGGTATTCGAGACTTTTCTAACTTCCTCAGGACTCTTGATATCGTAAATCGACGAAGGCACACGAGACACGGCCTTGGGCTGGTTTAATGGTAACTCGCGGGGAGTCGGGCGGAGTTGACGAGGTGGGTTTTTCTTGGCAGGTTGTTTATCGCCTGATGAGAAAAACATGTATCCTCTTGCCTCTGGTGGTGATGAAGAAATGGGCTTGCGGAGAGATGATGTAGATGCACCATACGCCAAGCCATCTGAGTCGTCACTAGAAGAGGATTCTTCCGCAGCACTCTCCCACTCATCCTCCGAGTTCGTTTCATTATCGTACGCCAAATTCGAATCAATGGACTCCCGATTACGAATAGTTTTCTTAGACGCTCTCTTGCCCAAAGACGCCTTACTCTTCGTAGCCGTCTCATGTCCACTAAACGCCTTTTCGAGATTCATCAACTCATTCTTAATATGAATAAGTTCCGAGTCAAGATCCTCAGGGGACGCGGCACGTCTCCGGCGCATAGAATTTCTAGAGCCTCGTGATCTTGGCTTTCGCACGGCAGGAAGGACACTTGGTTCAGGACGAGGTGTTGAGTGACTGGAGTTGGACGGAGCGGTTGTCGGGGATTTACGGCCGGAGAGAGCAGCTCCGGCGGCTAAACCGGCAGCGGCACCAACTAGTGGGGCGACGGAGGATATGGTGTGTTTCGGTGGTGGTTGTTGGGGTGGTGGCTGAGGAGCGTATTGTCCCGTAGGTCTCGCGGTGTTAACAGTAGAACTAGATCCCGGTCTTACACTTGGCGGTTGACTACCCATATGAGATCCAGGATACATCATCCCTGGGGCCATCGGCATGCCAGGATACATTGGTGGTGCAGGATATCCATAATACCCATAAGCCGGCATACCATAGGGATACGCAACAGGCTGTTGAACCTGTTGCACCGGTCTTCTCTCGCCATCAGAATCCGAATCGGAAGGCCGATCAATATACCCCGTACCATAAGCCAAATCCGAACTCAAACTCGACGAAGAAGAATTCGCCCTCGCCAAAGTCCCCTGCATCTTAACCAAGCTCTTCCTCGGCTTAATAAACGAAAGAATCCCCGACTTCCCCTTCACCGAGCGATTTTTCCCCCTTCTCGCCCTCCGCTGTCTCGCCCGTTCCGACCGCGAACTTCCCGAAGACAACGACGCCGGCGACCGCGACCGTCTTTGTCGAAGAGTTCGCTCCGGCTGGACATTCGTAGGTACCGGAGTGGCAGATTGGCTGGTGGCCCATTGGCTTGACGAGGCGTATCCTGCTGCTGTGGAAGCGGCGGCAGGTGCGGCGGCGGTGGGACGTGGAGTTACCTGGCTTTGGCTGGAGGGGGCGCCGTAGTACGGTGGCATGTAGCCGGGACCTGGTTGATAGGGGACATAGCCGAATGGGGCGGGATAGTGGCCGTGTGCTGGGGGCGGCGGCATGTATCCATGCATAGGCTGTGGGTAATTTTGAAAACGCGGGTCTGGGAAAGACGCCGGAGGATACTGGTAGCCATAGACTGGTGGTTGTTGCTGTTGCTGTTGCTGTTGCTGTTGCGGCGGGGGCGACGGCTTTGCGCGGGGCGGTGAGGAGCCAAGAGCCGGGGCAGGAGGCAACGGTTGCTGATTTCTCAAGGCGGTAGTTGCGGGGTTTCCGGGGAGATAGGAATGCGCGGGATAGGAAGGACGGTGGCGGGGAGGTGACATTTTGGATGATTAAGCGTGCGTGGATGAATGAATGATTACTTGGATATAAAAGGTCGTAAGATATATCAATGGTGATGTATAGATTTCACAGATTCTAAAAGGGGGTTTCTAGTTAGTTAATGGTGTATCGCATAGCGCGTCGGCGAAAAAAAAAGACCCACGATTGAAGCTATTCCCCCTAAGCCATTGGGCGAAGCTCGTTGCAATAGCAAAGTAAGTGCAAAGAAAAAAAAAGGAAGGAGCGAAAAAAATGCCTGGAAATGATCAAAGCTGGAGAATCACCGGTGGACAAGACGACGTGCTTGGTGGATTGGAGGAATTAACAAGTTACTTTGGTTGGTGCAAGTGCAAGTCAGGTTGTTGGTCGGTCGGGGGGGGAGGGGACTCGCTCGCTCGCTCAGTCAGTGGGCTACGCTTGGCTACGCTGGTTGGTTGGCTGGTTGGCTGAAGTATCCGCGTCCTAGGCTATTTCCCACCCACGCACGCACGCACGGGCGACGGACAATGTAACGGGCTTTTCATGACCCCAGTAGCCAGCTGGTCGGGCTGGTACATATAACATGAGAGACAGAGAGGATGGATGAGGACACCCTTAATTCAAAACGGGGACTCGACTATTCTACTTTTCACAGGCTTGTGAAATGGTGATATTATCGTGGATATACAGGAATGCAGCCACCCGAGCCGAGTCCTCAACTAGTCGCTTCCAAACACGTCAAGTCATTGTTCTTCCCATTAGATGAATAAACAAGCTCCATCTATCCACACGTCAAGACCTATAGCCCAATTGACCTCAATCCTATTCCATTCCTTCTTTAAAATCCCACCAACCAACCAACAAATCAGCCTTTTGAATGCCCAAATCACAAACCTCCAGGATTAACCCTACCATCCAAACCCCTCACCTCATCTTTCTCCCGTTCAAAAAATCCTTCTAAAACCCTAATCACCACGACACCGCCCATCAAAACAAGGTTAATTTCTCCTCCCCGAACCCAACCGCGTTCTTCGTTTTCTTCTTCTTCCATTCCATGAAACCTTGCCAGGACCCCTACTTCCCAGCTGTCTTCTTCCCTTCCTCGTTTGTCCGTTAGTCCGTGCTAAATTAATGCGCCTCAACTGCCACTACGCGCCCACCCAAAATAGCCATGTTCCATCCGTGCCATTAACCCCTGTGACAGGCATGTATATAAGGGTACAACCCTATTACTGACCAACTGTACTACA
The DNA here is from genome assembly GCA_025685495.1 of Huntiella abstrusa. Taxonomy (NCBI): domain Eukaryota; kingdom Fungi; phylum Ascomycota; class Sordariomycetes; order Microascales; family Ceratocystidaceae; genus Huntiella; species Huntiella abstrusa. The sequence goes on along the minus strand of JAJNMT010000286.1, from coordinate 153,480 downwards.
TCGATCACACGGTACAGAACCTAACTTGTAACGTCTATTGTGGTGGAGTAGAACCTACAGATATCATGGAAATGTGCATACTGGTGGGGAGGCCTCCTGTGACATCACGCGACGAGGTAAGTAGGCTTTTCCATGGGCTGATTCCCAACTACTTGGCTACTTCTGATTTTCCTCATGCATATAAAACATGTAAAAAAACGGAGCTTGATAAACGCGACTGAATCTTTTAAAACACCGTATACATAAGAACATATACACTCTGAAAGAACCCTAATTCCTTGTGTCACCACCCATCCACAACGTCCACTGTAACATTCATTCCCTTCTCACATCTCGTAAAGAATCTCCCCATCTCATCCCACTCCAACCTCTCCAAATCAGCATCCCTCCGATCCCAAAGCCCAAAGCGAAACCTCCCTCCCAAAACCGCCAACAAAGCCGCCATCTCCATCTTCGCAAAGCCCACCCCAAGACACCCTCTCGGGCCCGTCAAAAAACTCGCAAACGCAACCGGTCCCACAGCTCCACCTGAACCATCCCATTTCCCCTCACTAGTAAGCCATCTTTCGGGACGGAATGTAGCCGCGTCGTCACCCCATAGAGAGGGGGCCACGTTGATTGCCCATGGGGCGACTGCGCAGCGAGTTCCAGCGGGGACGCGCACGTTGTCGAGGAGGATTTCGGTTGTAGAGATGCGTTCTAGCCATGGGACGGGGGGGATAAGACGGAGTGTTTCGTGGAGGACGGCTTGTAGATATGGAATCTTTTGCACGGTAGCCATATCTACCGAGCCATCCATCAAAGGAATCACCCTTCTAATCTCCCCCCTCAACGTCTCCGCTACATCAGGAAACACCGCCAAAACCCAAACAACCCACTGCAAAGCCACCGCCGTAGTCTCATGGCCCGCCAGAAAGAAGGTCATCATCTGATCCACCACTTCCTCATCTGTAAACATTCCCTTGGCAAGGATAACACCGACGATATCCTCACCTGCGGGTTTCCCAGCGGCGATTCTCTGTTTCCGCTCTTGTATGATTCTCCGACATGTATCACAGACAAGTCTGCCTGAACGCAAGGTAGTTCTGTTCCGTTCAAATAGAGGAATCTTCTTCACCCAGCTTCCGAGGATAGCTGTAGCCACGTTGATTCGTTGGTCGGCTTTCGATGGGGCACCGTTGAGAGAACTGTATGCCTGGTATAACTCTCCATTTCCATAGGCGTCCATGGGGATGCCCATTCCAGCTTTAGAAATAACGTTAAGGGTCCCTCTAGACAAAAAATCCATCATATCAACAGACTCGTTCGTCCGTGCCAAGTTCTCAAGAACCTCGGATGTAAGAAGTGCTTCTTTCCAGATATCCCTACCCATCTCTTGGATCTGACGGTATGAAAACGCCACTGCGAGATGTTTTCTTTGGTATCTATGACGGTCCCCTTCATTATTGATAATCGACGAACCAAAGGTCGGTTCAGTAACCCACCTGAACTCAGGCGCCTTAGTAAACTTATACGACTCCGTAACCAGAATCTTCTGCAACGCCGTCGGCGAAGTAATAAGAAGTCTCTCGCTATTGAAATAAGTAAGATATCTCAAGATTCCCTCATTAGGGATATCTCTCGCCCTAGAATCAACCGTCAGTATATCACCCATCATTCCAAAGCTTATACAACGTACCATCTTCTCAACATACTTCCACAATTCCCATGTCTCAATTTCCCAAACTGTCCCATAAATAAACTCCCCCCTTCCGGCTCCGGCAACCCTATCAACGGAGACCCGTAAAACGGCCACCAAAACATCATATAACCCACCCATAAAAGAAGAAACACTCCCCACAATCCACCAGCAACAACCATCGATATCCCCAAAGGAACATGGAAAAATCCCCTAAGGAAGATAAACACCGTAGCACACACCGCCGTAAAGTGACTCGTCGATAACCCCATACTGTCGTAATTGTCTCATATGACTAGTCATTCTATTATATGGGATATTCCGTCCCTTTTATACCCCAAGGACCCGTTCCATATACCTTCCGGAAACAACCACTTCACATCTTCACCCCTCTACAGCACTTAACAACTGCCATCCAAAAAGCCCACCGCCCACTGAAACCAGCACCTTTCGTACCAAGAGACCTACCCCACGACCATCCAAGCCTTCAAGGTCCTCCGAAACCGACAAAACTATCACACACCCAATATCCCCTCCACTCAGTCCCCCCTCCTCCTCCTCCCCAAAACCACCGAAACCAGTACCTTCCAACACCAAATCCACCCCAAAACCATCCCATATACACTCTAACCGCCCCGCTCGGCCCTCCACCCCACCACAGTATTCCCCGGATCCATCCAAATCCGCACCTTCCAAAGCCCATACCTACCCACCCACGCAATCCCAAACTCCGCCGTCCGCCGTCCGCCGCCCACATCAAGTCCACATATCCACCCACCACCATCCTTCCTCGCCCCCAAAATAAGCACTATCCTCCCTATCGGCGTCTAGATATCGTCATCACATGTATATAAACTTTCTCCATCTTGCAACCCCCACGTACGTGATACCCGCTTCCGGCCCGCTTAAGCACCCCTCGCATTCAATTCATCTGCCCTTCCCAAAAGATTCTCCGGCCCGAAGTTCCTAGCCCTTTATTCAGGAATCACATGAACCATCAGCTTGCCAAGTGACAGCCTGCCTAGTAACAGCCATGAGAACCGACCCGCTTTGCCACATGCTTATATACTATAAATATGGACCACATAAATACTCCCTACTTCCGCTTTCACTCACTTTTGTCGTTTTCTCGTCTTGGCCTTCCTTTCTGCAATGCATCATCCATCTCTATTGCTCATTCCTGAGATCCAACACTTTCTGCACATTTAAGTACATACACACACACGCTCTACTTCTTGGCAAATCCTCCTTTACCCTGTGTCAATAAACGCCTTGCTTGAATGTATGTACTCGGTAGTGTGTATTTATGTATGTCACTATCAAACACTTCTTCTCTAAAGCAATAACAACCCTTTCTCTCGTCAAGACCCTGGTGATAACCAGCTTGCCCATGTACGTACTTTGCCTGTGCAGTTACATACTAATTCCTCTCTCTCTCACGGACCGTCCAATCCCAATAGAGATGTTCGCTCCACTAACTACTCCCTAGCCCAAGCCACAATTCACATGCACTGAGGCCACCCAAACTAGCCAAAATGACTTGCACAATGGCCCCACCAATCCACACTTCATCGCTTGTCCATGCCTTTATAGAGACGACGAGGATGACGTTGACCGTCTTTGCCGTTCCTCCACGCCCCCATCATCACCACCGCTATACTCGCCCGCATTGTGTTGGACAACTACTCCGCTCATTGATTCACCCCCGCCATCAGCCCCACCATCGTCGCTTTCATCATACTCCATGTCACTCAACAAACCGCCGACCTCGAGTGATTCCATCGGAGAATCCTGACGCGTTCGCCCTCGGTACATTATCAAGCGTTCGTTTTCAGTGTTACGTGCTTGGTTTACTAGCGTCGGCCGGATCAGCTCTTCACAGTCAGGCTGTGAAAGTTTGTAGATGAGCCCATGGTCGAGCCATCTTAGTTGCTCTATTTCGCTGATATCATCTTCTTCGACAGGGTTATACCGCTCTAGCAAAGCTGAAAGACCCTTGTTTATGGATGTGATGCGGTAAGCTCGAGGTAGCTCAGCCCTGCAATAAGGACACTGATGTGAATCCTGAAGCCACTTCGCAATACAAATATTGCCAAACAGGTGTTTACACGTGGGTAGCCGAACCGGAACCTCAGTATTTCCTTCCGGCCTCTGCTCATGAAAGGGCTCGTAGCAAATCTGGCAATCACGGTCTTCCTTATTGAGCGTGTTAACATCCACCGTCTCCATCCCAGACTCTAAGAAACCCGGTCGCGTTATAAGTTTCTTTATAATAGTCCCGCGCAATACATGGTATGCTCTCCCCACATCAAAGTCTTCTCTGACTGCATTTGAAGACTGCCCAGCAAGAGACATGCGTTGTCGGTGTCGCCACATTAACCGACGTCGATGATCGGTTCTATGTCGTCGTGCCGGTGGTGGCGGTGTTGTATTACCTCCAGCTAAACACACATAGTCAGTATGCCAAAATACTTGCTTGAAAAAAAAAACATTATACTTACAGCCAGTTCCACGGCTATTACTAGATTCCCCCGCACCAACTTCAGGAGACCTCTCGGGCCGGGGTTGCTGTTGGGTCAGTATACGGGATACATCCGACCGTACTTCTGATGCCGGTGGCCGTAAAATATGAATAACTGGGTGTGCATTTCTTATGGAGATCCGATGTGCCCGAGATACTCGCGCCATGTGACCTCCACTTGTTGGCGTTCGTTCTGGTGCCGCCTCCCGAGACCGGGGTGTCCTAGACGATTCAACAGGTACAGGGCCATCCCGTACACGCGGTTCTATAGTCGATGTCGGTATCAAAGACGGCACTGGTTGTGGCAAAAGCATTGACTCCGGTGCCAGAGTACTTGGAACAGGCAAAGGTTCAGTAGTACGATTAGCTGAATTTTGAAGACCTGATAAAGTAGCTGGATCAACTGTTGCCGGGATATTCGTTGGTGGCATAACTGTCAACATTGGTGGCCCCGTCATAATCCATTCCGCCCAAGGCGGGGCGTTTCCTATTGTTCCATCAGGCAAGGAGGAAAAATCCGTTGCCATTGGAGGCAAAGATACGGGGGCTGGCGGAAGGTGTCCTGAGCTTCTCTGAGCCGGCCTGGGGTTAGCAGTCGTCATGTTGGGCAACACCCGAGTTTCTCCCATGGTATTATTAGTCGCCACAACTGGAGGCGGTCCTCGAGGGGAATTGTCCGAATAACCCATAGATGTATTCCATTGTCGTTGATATATCCTTGGATCTCGTAAAATATCAAGAGGATCCGGGAAGCTAATATCATTGAATCCGGACCCACTTATCCAACGAGAGCTTGCGGCATGAAGAGCAGGGAGTTGCCCAACAGAGATACCCGTAGGACCAGACGACTGATCTGAATTCAGAGTGGCCAGCATAAGACTTGGAAGAGTCCGGTCATCCCGAGCTGGCATTTCTGGGTTATCTGACGTGGCAAACATGTATTGTGACGATAAAAGGTTGGCTGTCTGAGCGCTAGCGATAGCAGCAGCAGAGGTGGTAGAGACGGCAGCCGAAGTAGTGGCAGAAGCAGCTTGGGCAGCAGCGCTTGGTGTTAGAAAGCGATGTGTTGGGTAGCCATGGGATTCCGAAGTCGACGAGTAGTATTGGTTCTGAGCGGGGGATTGTGCAGATCTCGAGGGGGGAGCATTTTGCATATATGACATCATGGGAAGTTGTGCCGGACTAACGGTACCCCAACCCCACTGGTCGGTGCTAGTACTATGGCATTGTGGCGGAATCGGTGGTGGTGATGGTCTTGAAGTGCCGTGATCTCGACTTGGCCCAGTCATAGAGGGCGAAGTCATGGGTTGCTGAGTTGACTCCATATCTAGGATACTGCTGTGTTTCTCAAGAGTTCGTAGTAAAGATTCGAATTGTTGGAGATTGCGTAGCCAGTTCTGGTAGAAAGATTCGTTGTAGATAGATCAGGTATCGGTCCGATATACCGGGATCGAATGAGGCGATCATGTAGTGAAAAAGCACAAAATATCGAAAGAGATAAGAAGGCGTAGGCCATTCGAGAGAGGATGAGAGATACGAGAAGTCCCGGAGACAAACTATAGGTGGGTCTAACAAAGCATTAGCTAGTCAGCACATATGTAATCATGAGGCAGCCGGGGAAATAACCCACCACAGTAGTAGAAGAGTTGAACTGCAAAGAAGAAGTTATTAACGTACTGAAGTTACCGAGACAAAGGTAACAAAAAAAAGAAAAGAAGAAAAAAAAAACGATCCCAAGACCGACGCTCAACGGAATCCTCTATAGTGTACAGTTTAAAAGAGGGGGAAGCAAAAGCCCCATAGACACCAAAAAAGATCCGTAAATAAGAATGCTTCAAAGGTTGGATAAATATGCTAAAGGAAACGCCAGTCCGACGATGCAGCCCGACATACAACAACGACAAAAAAAAGCAAGGCTAAATTTGCTAATCACGATGTAAAAGTCATCAAGAAAAAAAAAGTAGAAAGATGAAAAGGAGAAGCAAGATTTCAATCAACTTGTTTATATGCGGCGCCTTTTTATCGTGCAAGAAGGTCTGGAGACTCCGTAGTAGATTACGGCAATTGCCACTATCAGAAGAGAGGGGATGAACAATGTAAGGGAAAGGAAGGAAAGAGGAGGAAAGGCTAAGAACGTACGTTGGCGATTAACTGTATATTTTTGGGGGGTTGATTGGGGGAAAAGTTAGGTATACAGGATAGTGAGTGAGCTTACCATATCGCTATGAATGATAAACCCAATGTGTGTTGAATATGGCTACGAAATGGGTGGGCTAGTAGTAATTGACTTTAGTTTTTGACCCTGATGGCCGAATAGGAAGAATTACACCATACACACACTGAAGCGACCAAGGTAGTAGAAGTAGCCAGGTCAAAATGTCCCATGAATCCCCAGCTAAAGCCCACCCACAAGCACCCGAGCCGTCCCTCCGGCCGATACCATAATCGTTCACAACGAAGACACAAAAGCTAATGAAAAACAGCTAAAAGCCCGTCTTTATGGGGTAACCAAGGCCTAATCCCGATTACGAGCTTAGCGACCTCCAACGTCATCTCTGTAGTCAATCAGCCATATAGCCTCAAAAAACCGACTTGTTTGTACATATAAAAACGGACATACAGCTAGACCGACATGGAAGGTATACAACCAACAGACCCTCTAGGCAAGGCAAGAAAAAAAAAGGCCCGGGAAGCGAAAAGGGTGTCAGTAAAAGTAACCATAGTTTCAGTCACGAGCAAACGTCCTTTGAAAGGCCAGTCCAGGCGCTATTTGTGTTAAAGCAAAAGGAAAAAAAAAAAAGCTCACCCACATGCCTAGAAATGGTCCCTACCACGCACTTGAGGATGGGGTCACTAATGAAGGGAATAGTGCATCAGTGGCCGTGTCGTGGCCGGTTACGGTTTCATTAAAATCAGGAGAACAAACTCGGGCGCTTCACAAGCCAGCCAGCCAAAACAACGCATCGCAACGTACCGGGTAGAAAGAAAGAAAGAAGGTGCGCCAGTAAATTCCCCCAAAGTCATCCACCAAAAGACCCAAACCACCAAGACACAACCATAACCTCCAACCTCAAGCCCCAAAGAAGCCCAACACCACCCATCTGAAACCCACCACCTCTTGAAAAAAGCTCGACTGTTCGAAAAAGCCATGACATCATGGAACCCGCACAGTCACCCTAACCCCTCTTCAACATGTAACCGCCGCTCGCTCGCTCACACGCTCATTCCCGAAAGAATCCATGGCCTTGCTCAGCCGACCGACTCCATCTAGCCAGAGAGGTCTCTTGGATTACTTTCGCTTTCCAGCCACTAACTTGGCACCAAATCAGTCCGTCTTAAGCCTACCATGTCATACATACACTGACTGGCTATTCGATTTTCTATATATACCGTTATTGATACGACTATACATACACACGTATGTACACCACGTCGTTCGGTCATACCCACTCCACTTCACCGATACCCCTCCATAAATCCTCAAACTCCGAAAAAAACGACGACCAAAAAGTCCATATATACTCTCCCATCCCATCCATCCCATCACCAAAAACGCCACACCGCCACACCGCCACACCCATCGCCATCCCAAGACCCCAAGAAACCGTCTCCAGACCTACATCTGTACCATTCCGATATCCCCCAAAACCCCTATAACCAAGTTACACCAGCCCACGAAAAAAAAACTCTCTCTCTCAAAAGCTCACCACCCCGTCAAAACCTCCCGATACGTCCCCACAATTTCCCTACCTACTTCCCGTCCGCCCGCCCGCTCACCCACCCGCTCCGTCCATCGCCGCCAGAAATCCCTCCCCCTCTTTTCGCCAATTACCACTCCACTCTGCCCCGTGCACATCGTATCGGCCCAAATTGGTTTAAGTGCCACGTCCTAGTCTCCCTAATCATGTGGGGTAACCCACAATCGCCCGCCCCGCCAGCTCATCCGGGTTCCATATTATAAGGGTTATATCCTGGTCCTTTTTTTACTCTGTTGTAGGTAGGGAAACCTTGCCTTGCCTTACCAGGTGATGGCATGGAATGGCATGTGACACTTCACTAGACAACAAACTTACTTACGGCGGTGAAGACGTCCCTTTGGCCTTATCAAATCTTCTAAAGACATCCATACTTCCGGTATATTTCCTGTCTCGGCTGTCGTTTGGGAAGGCGACCTGATATAAACAGCACGTATTCTACAAAATGACAAAACGGCATGGATAAGATGAGACATCCAACCTCCCTTGTCATGCACTGCACTGCACACAGAAAACCCTTACTCTGTGATGACACCCTAACACTTGCATTATCAAAGATAAAAATATATGATTTTGTATTCCCTGTTCACATACCAGGCGCTCACTCATCATCTTTTTTTTTCACAGCCAGTTGCTTAACAAACAGGCATACAAGGCACCAGACAAACCAGGTTTTCTTCCTCCTCAAGCAGGCCTCAAACCCCACCAGGAAAAAAAAACATGTCACCCAGCCAAAGTCACCCGACCCAGTCTCCTGCTTGCTCATGCACCAACCCAACTACATACTCAACAGCCCTATTTCTTCTTCTTACTAATCCGATACTTGCCCGCCTTCAATTCCACCTCTCCAGTCTCCACCTTCTCCGACAAAAACTCCATGAGCTCTTCTTCCGACCACGTGAACCCACCAGGGACAAAACTCTTGAGCATACTGACCATGCGTTTGACCGGCATTGACGCAGCAGAGTTTGTAAGCATTCCCTTAATGAATTGCCAATAAACATCTTTGTTGGATGGGCCCTCCGAGTCAGTCTGTTTCGATGACGTAGTCGGAGCAGCTGTTCCGCCATGATCTGCAGCCATAGCCTCTGGAGCCGCATCAAGACGTTCAATAACCGCATAACCACCGGATTCAGTCTTCCGTAGAACTCTTTCATCCACCCAAAAAGCCAAAGCCTCTTCAATGTAATCAGAGTCCATCTGTAACTTCGTCTCCAAGTCATCCACCGTCATCTCCTGCCCTTCAATCTCACTCTCCCCAAAAGCATAAATCACCGTAGCCACATACGTCTTACACGACTTCTGTACCGTACGGTCCTCAAAAGTCAGCTCAACCTCTGCCTCCCCCATATGATCCAACCACGTAAGCTTCCGCGCCTCCTTGACCTTGAGAAAGGCCGCCTCGTATCTATCCTGAGCACTCTTCACCACCTGAGGAATCAAGAAATGTTCCCGGTCAATGTTAGGCCAGTAAAGACGAGACAGAATACGTGCGGAACAGACCGTGCCATCGACCTTGCCGGATAGAGACTCATCACGTATAATTTGCCGCACATCCCGGTCCACGTCCGTCGACTCCGCGATATCCCTCATCATAACGTCACAATGCTGCAACGCCATCTCTCCATACCGTTTCTTCAGAAGCGCCAAACCCTTCGATTCCTGCTCGCGGGTAGACCGTGTCTGTAGAAGACGTTCGCCAACAATAACTTGGAACTCCTTGATAAACATCTCTTGTGAGCCTAAAGCCGTAATCAAAGTACCAATCACATCTTCGTTCTTGGGACGCTTAAAGTTAATAGCTGCGTCAATAGGCGCCGGCTTCCACTCCATGTCTAACCAATCTTGATCATCTTCCTCCATAACAGACCTCTTCGTCTGCGATACTTCATTAAGAATCACTGCTAGTTCGCTCAGTGACTTCGACTTGGCACCACCTAAACTGTCCACTTCAGATAGCAAACCAGTAACTACAATCCGAATGGCATCAGCTCTCTGACAGAGATACATTTGCAGCGACGGAACAACACGTGCCAGCAAAACCTTTGAGTTATCCAACGCATGGAAAGCTCGAATCATCGAGATATACACCTTGAGAATGTGCAAAGTCGAACTCCCCGGGTGTAGTAATCTCCTTTCAAGATCCTTTGAGAAAGTCGTCGTCAAGTACGTCCGCTGTGCCGTAGTCGTGACACAAGCCTTGAGGTCCTGAAGACCCGGACGACTCTCCGGCCACGTCAACACAATATCGTATAACTGAGTAGTTCTCAAGTTTGCCAACATGCGAAGCGCATTGCTCTTCCAGGTAGCCACATGGATAGCCGAAATCGTAACATTAACCTTTTCCATGATACCCATAGCAACCTTTCCAAAATACTCGTCTACCCACGTCATGATCGCCGCAATACTAGCTGTCGATGACCCAGTGGGGGCCTCCCCTCCAACAACCACCCCGGTAATTCCGCCATGTGCAACTCCAATATACTCCTCCATGGCCTGATTCAACACCCCCGCGATGATCCCCTCAAATCGCTTTCCCGTCAAACTGACACTCTGTAAGCAATTAACCAGATGCATCAAACTCTCATGAGCCTCCTCCGGCCTCTTGCTCGACCCCGGCAGGAACATGTCCCGCATGTGCATCATCAACACCTTCCGCAACCTCGCAAAGAGACTCTCAGGCTGGGCACTCGCAAATAATCCCGCCAGCTTCCCCTCTAGTTCCGTAACTAGTCCCTTCCCATCCTCCCCGGCATACTCCGCCATCCACGATACCCGTGACTGATACATGTCGGCCGCCGCCTGAAGGATCCTAACAGTCTGCATAACCGCCTCCTCATCCGGACCACGACGCCCCGAAACCTTCTCCACCTCTGCCCGCACCGTTGAGCCATAATGCTGATACATCCCTCTGAAAAACCACGCTACCGCGCTATTCGTCTTATCCGCCCCCGGGACTTCCTCCTCCGGCTTCATGACCAACTTCACCACATCCGGCAACTCATCATGAACAACCGGTCCATTATCGGCATGAACCGTCGGCGGCAGAGAAAAGGCTTGAACAAAGGTGTGCCAGGCAATCGAGTAACGGCGTTGATCGGCTGTGGCGGGGTCATAGACGGGGGCTGTCGGAGCAGCCTTTTTACGTGGGGAGGCTCGGACCGGGAGGGTGGTGGTACTCTGGAGACTGGGGAGGTCGGACGTGAAAGCCGAACGCACGATTTGCTGTCGGCGTTGAGCCCAAGTAAGTGTCATTTCGGTGGTGGATAAGAATAGATGAACCGCAGTGGCTTGCTATAAGTGATGACTGTATTTGGAAATTTAGTTTGATGGATGAACAGGTTCAAAACAACTCAATCAGTTTGGCATCAAAATTGGATTAATCAAGGCAGGAAAACACCCAAATGAATGTGACGATAGCAGAAAAAGATAGCCTTGTTATTACGATTGACTAGAAATGGATACCTACGACTCTGTCGATAAATTGCAATTGCGTTCGTCATCATAAATCAACACCACTGTTTGGAATCTGCGCGTACCGTTTACCGACCACACCGAAACATTCTCCGCTTAGTAAGCAGTCACCGAGATGCAGGTCGGTGAGTATGTCGGACGACGACTGTATACGAATGTTACCACAAGTCAAGGTACATGTGAGACAGTGAGACGGTTGACAACGGCTTTTTTATAACATAATGAAGCTAAAGATTTTTAGCATGAAGATATTAAGTTGGTCCCATTGTTTTTTTTTTCTCTCCATCGACATGTTGGCGGATTCATGAGCCTAAACTTGATTTACCAGCTTACCCAGCCGCCCAGACCAAGTTGATCACACAGACGTATCCTTCTCTCTCTCTTACTTCTCTCCAACTCCCTCCAAAGCATCCTAATCGCCCGTGACATTCTCGTTAGACCCCGCTACAAGCCAGCCTAACCAAATGCGCACCCCTCCCCATCACCAAAATCATGTCTTCCTTCTCACCTGCGCTTTCCAGGCAAAGTATACACCCCGGATGATTCTTGGACCCTCAGCGATTCCCACAGCTCAACCGAAGGCCACATCGCCCCGCTGACAACTCCATCCGTCCCATCTTTAACACTGGCTCAAGATACACCCCTCGAAACGTCTGCACTTGCACAACACAGCCTCAGCACCCGCATTATCCTCGAAAACACGCCCCTGGGAACGTAGCCCGACCAAGTAATCCGGACGCCCCATCCTGCCTGGATAGTCATCTTCCCCTCTTCAGTCATGGTCTTCGACGTCTTCCCCCGCCCCATTAACGCCCAATCCACTGTATCGTCGGGTCCAGCCTGTCGGCCGCTCAGACAAAGTGAGGGGCATGTTGCAAGGAAGCTAGGATCCAGCCTCCATCACCCCTCACCCACTACGTCATAGCAGTGGGCCTATCGCCTTCCCAGCCCTCACCGCTGTAACCTATTCTCTTCGGTCTACTTTTACACGCCCCTCTTTCTTCTCGGCATCAAACCCAACCAGTCTATAGCAACATTCCCCGCCTGTAGAGGTCTAGGCTAGCCTACTAACTGCACATATCACGTATGCGTGTATATACACATACAACGGTATACATACATAGCTACGTCCAGCTGTACACACATACAAAATCCAGCCCAACCAACCAACCTCTCCGATCCGACCCGAAACCACCCCAATCCATGTCCCCATTCAGTCCTTTTGTCCTCTGTCCTCGCCTCTACCCTCTCCGGCTACGCACATATGAGACCTCGATCGGCACGATCGGTGGCCTTAGGGTTCCCCCAAAGGGTTCTCCACGCCCGCCCCGCCCCAGCAAAAAAAAAGTAAAAAACCCACGGGAACACAAGAGACACGGGACCGTACAGATGCGTGGTGGACTTTGACGGCGGCGTAGAGAAACCGGCTGATGAATGAGGAAAGAGGGGGCTGGCTGACATGTGCCGATTCTACATGGCTGTGGATACGGGACTTTGAAAATGTGGGGATGGGAGGTTGTTAGAGACATGGCATGGTCGATGGGAGAACCAAAAAGGATACATACAACGCCGGGTGTTCGCACGTGGTTACCTACCGTACTACTAACCCAGCGCTCAGCGTCTTGACTATGCCCGAACCAACAGGACCCCGTATCTTCCACAGGCTACGATCATATACATCCCCCTCGGCCCCTCAACCCGTTCTCTCCTCCGGCCCTCACCCACCCATCAACCTCCCGACCGCCCCAAAGCCAAACCCCCAATCCCCTCCACACCCACCAAAAGTCCCTCTCCCCAACCCTCTGCCCCCGTCATCCCATCGCAAAAACCACTGCACGTACCCGTGACGTCGCCCCACGCAAACCGCATCAATCGCCAGTCCAAGACGGCTGGATCGACCAAAGCGGACAGACGCAAGGGAGCTTGACGACGAAATAGGCCACTCACTACGTGTGCAACGGGATCGCGGCAGCGAGACGGTCAAAAACCGGCGGCGTGAAGAAGAGTAGACATGCATGATAATGGGCGTGTGGACGTGGATGGTGCATATGTACACACAGATGTATCAAGATGTTGCGAATTCCTACTTTTTGCAATATTACTACCTGTCATGTTTATCAGTGAGTCTAGACGTATTTGCATACATGCATATGTTTTACGTATGTAGGTATGGACATGCAACACCTCCTATACACAATCAAGTCGCCGGACTCGGGTAAACACAGTCTGATGGCAGTGTCATGTACATTGTACATACATACGTACATATGTAATTCCTTCCCATCAACCAGTCCAAGCAAACCGCTAAACCGTCAAACTGCGACCTCAGTGATCCTTCACTTTGCCCAGCGACACCAGGAGCCCGGTAACTGCAACTGGCCTGATCACGGCACGGCATTGGCAAAAGCCTAACCAGAAGATAATTTGTCGGACAAAAAGTCACATTACATAAGTGAATACAGGGGAAAAAATGACACACATAGTTTAGTAGGCAAAAACTTTTATTTCAAAAAAACAACAGTAAAACTAATGATAACGAGAGTAAACAACAAGCAAGAAAAGAAATATGCAAAAATGACAAAAAGGGAATAAAAAACTCTCGGAGAATATCGATTCATCCGGTAACGATAGAAGAGAAACACACACGTTAGTATGTAATACTAACAATGAAAATCGAGCTTGACACATGTAGCCGCAAAAACGGTACAGTTATAGGCTCGAAACGAAAAGAAGTAAACGAAAGGAAAAAAGTCCAAAACGACTATTGTAAAAACAAGCGTAAAGGGTAATGCACCCCGACAAGACGTCAACTTCATCCCATGCGATAAAATGAAAACCCATAAAAAACAAAGAATACCGCCGTACTCCTCCCATAGAGGGACCAACCGCCAACCATGACGTGAAATGCCGTTACAAGACCATGAAAACGAAGGAATGAAAAGAAAAAAAAGAAAACCCAATTTAAAGAGCGTTGCCCTTCTCATCGAGATAGGGCCGATCATGTATGAGATCGCTCTTCTGCGTAGCATTCGTCTCCTATGCCGAAGGACCCAGACGCGAGCGGTCGTTGGAGTCTTCCGGAAGACGACCGGGTGCCTGCACAGCAGCTCCGTTAGGCGCAGCAGAGTTAACAGCGGGTGGGGGAGCCACGGCATTGGGAACGGCAGAACCAGTTGTGGAAGGGGCAGCAGCAGCAGATGGAGCAGCACTGTTTCCGTTGGCGGGACCAGTTCCGTTGGGCGCAGCATTGGGGTTGCGCTTCTTGCACTTCTCATGCAACAGGTGACCATTTCTCGCGGTAGTGCGGGTGAACTCAGCACCACAGTTAGGGCAAGTAGCCTTGGCAGCCTGACCCGACTTTTCTCTCTGATGTCTCAGAAGGTTGCTGAAGGTGGAGAACTGGCGGCCATTGCAGCCGTGGTCCCAGCACTGGGGCTTGGGGCGAGTCTGAACAACGCGGACACTGGGGTCGGGGTTAGCGATGTGACCGGGCGCCCCATTGTGAGGGTGGGCATGCGGGTGCTGGGCGTGAGTAGGCACGTGGTGGGGGTGATGCGGGGCCGAGGGCATGCCGGGCGACATCATGGAGGGCACAGGATTGTACATCATGTTGCTGGGATCCATGGGCAAGCTCTGGGGTGGGCCACGGTTTCTACTATAATCATGTGTTAGTACAAAATTCGGGATGAACATTTGTGACAATCAACTTACGCGCCATAGGGAGAGTTAGGTTGGTGGAAGTCGTAACCCATGGGCATGGCATAACCAGACATGCTGTGAGACTGGTAAGCGTAGTGGGGAGAACCCTCAGGGATCGAGGGGCTGTAAGGCTGCATGTATCCGTTGGGGCTAGGAATCTGGCCATTGGCACCTTCGCCCATCATGGGCATCTGACCAGCACTGGGAGGGCCCTGGGGACTACCGTAAACACTAGAAATGCCGGCAGATGGAGGGCCCGAAGGAATCTCGGTGCCGTAGGGGTTGCTGTTGGTGCGTCTACCTCTTACGAGGGTCTTGGATTCACGGCGCATCTGCGAGTGTTGTCTGCGAACATCGCGAGCATCGGGGGTCATAGGTGGCTGCCGGGGAGGGCTAGACGTTCCGGAGCGGTTGGTGGTAGCGGTTGGCGGCGGTGAGATGTTGACAGAGTCATGAGGGTGGTGAGCAGAAGTAGGAGTGGAAAGGGGCGGCTGCTGGTTGGCGGCACTGCCGTTTTGGTGGTTGATGTGAGTAGGAGACATGATTTGCTGGTGCGAATCAGTTGTTGGAGATACTATAGATAATGGTAGGGATTCGTTAGCCTGTGTAAGGACGACGCACAGTTGATGAAATGATGGTAAAGTAAATTGGCAATGAGAGAGCCAATGACTAAAGAATTGACTTACCCTGAGCACTCCAAGTGTAGCTGCCGGATGGTCTGTTAGACATGGCAGGAGTGAAACTGTTGTAGGTGCTGTTCTCGTAAGGAACGGGCGCGATGCTACTGCTAATGCGGGGAAGTCGATGGTTAGTTTTTAAGGCAAGTATATACGTAGAGGCCCTATGGTAGCGACTCACCTCATGTTGTAAAAAGGTGTCCGAGGAAGAACGGACGTTGATCGTTACGACGATGATGTTGTAGGGCAAACAGGAGTCGGGGTTATAATCAAGACCCAAGTATTTTTTGTTTCAATAAGACAATGACCAAACTAAGGTAGTCTGGTGCAGTCAAGCAGGGCTTCAATGTTGAAGGAGCTTGTGGCTGGTGATGATGTGTATGATTTAGGGCGGGATGGATGATGATGCTTGTCTCCTGGGCAAAAGGGTGCAGACAGACTGACAGGTTTTTAACTGACAGACAAAGGTGACAAAAGAGGGAGGAATTCTCAAGGAAGGTCTCAAGGAATTGAACGACGATATACGGTGGATCAGAAGACTCTCTATATAGAAAGAAGTCAAAGTTTGCGTTGGGAGACTTCCAATGTAGAAAACGGAAGGAGGTAGAAAAAGTGGTGAAAAAAAGTGGACAGGCCTTGGGTCTTCAGTATAGGTAGTTATGAAGACGGCAGGACAGCGGAGACGGTGATAGAAAAAAGGTTTTGGTGGATGACGATGGTGAAAAAGGGTAGCGGTAATTCGGAGTAAGATGTGACGAATACAAGACCGACAGAGAACCGACAAAAGGCTGTTTTGATGGCAAGTGACGGAGCAAAGACGGCGAGTAGGAGACAAGAAGGCTCGAGGAAGCGGGAGCGTAGTCAATGACAGATTGGTATTGGTGATGGATGGATTCAGGAAGACGGTAATGGTATAAAGTACTCAAGGTAGATTGAGCGGGGGATCAGGAATCCGGGGGGATGAACAGACTTATATAAGAGAAGATGAAGGCTTGACCCGAATGGTAGCAATTCGAGGAATGGGGGAAACTAGAGCACGAGAACTAACTTTATGAGAGCGGCCTACTAGCAAGACTTTGTAGTGTGGTGACGATGTACATAGTGTATGTATATGAATTGTGCACAGACTAAACAGCTTTCCCCTCATCCCAGTAGAAAAAAGTTGAACAGATTTGGGATGGGCGTGTGAATATCAATGTACTAAGCAGGCGGATAAATTCGATATAATGACGAAGAAAAGTGTTATCCATTACCAAAACGAGACGACGATCCCTGGCCGCCCTAGACATGTTTCCTTTATGTATGATGGGTATCTTGTTCTTCTAGGGCATAGCTACCTCTAACTGGGCGTAACGAGAACCGCCATCATCAGTATTCTCAGTTTCTCTGTCTTAATCAAGTAGACCTACGTTACTGACTTCTCTTCTTGGTTCATCTTTGGGCTTTGGTAGAACTCTAAAAGACACATACACGCCCCCCCTAGTATCTCTGTAATAGTGTGGAGAGGCCCCGGCCAGGGTTCTGTTAGGTTGTCAATTATACCGTTGCAGGCTTCTGTATATCTGTGACTCGTTTTTTTTTTTCTGGCTCTGGCTCCTCTGGCTGGCTGGCTGGGATAAAGCGAGGATAATCCCCGGCCAAAGCGGTTACCGTTAAACTAACTAGATAGATAGCGACTACCGACGCCTGTTTTCGTCATCGCCCGTAGCCGTATAGGTGTATTGGTTTGTACTTTAGGCCTGTTCTGGTAGAATAGTACCATTTGTATCTGGCCAAGTCTACTGTAGTTAGATGACTACGGAGGCTCCAGAAGGGATTGGTGATGCCGAGGACTAATGGGTTGAAGTTGATACGATCTAGAAAGGTTGTTGTTTATGTAGATTCTCAGCTGAGAGTTCTAAAGAGCTGATGAATCAAGTAAAAGAATCAAACGTTTGTTGGTTTTATCAGGTGGGATTTGATGTACGGATTGAGGGATCTATTATGGGTTCGTTGGGCACCCACGACATGTATGTACATATGTCCTATCCCGTCAACCTACAACTGGTTCCATACAAACCCACTGATCCAAGGCCTAATAGCCCTGAAAACGGAAACAAAGAATCACACACACATTCACAAATCAGACGAAACCAAGAATACATACCAAAACGTTAAAAATGAGGCGACAGGAATCACGTCGACAAAGTCTTCCTTCTTCGTCCTGCCCTTCCCTTGACCATCACCATATGTCCTTCATCCGAACCATAGATACATACATTGTACATGCCAACCCGAGTCCCGCCCTGGCCGACTCCGGGCTTCCTGAAAGGCTTGGATATTCACCTGTACATACATATAAACCAGGTCACCGGGTAGGGCTCTCCTCTTGACCTGCCACTCCCATTCCTCTCACCCAGAAAACGGCTTCCCAAAATCTGCAAAGGAGCATCAACCATCGACAAGCCGCTGACATATCGCATTCTGGCGAGATGTCTGTCCGACTCGTCCAACAAAGAGGGTGACATTGTGAGAAAAGGAATAGACCCTTTACTAGGGTTCTTTAACTGATGATGATTGATTTCAATCTTCACTGTAACCGATTGGGCTGTTTCTTTTTTGGTGGTTTGTAGGTCGGCCGTGATTCGTATTTCCACTATACTGGATCCGAAAAGGGCTATCCGAATCCCCAAGTACCCGTTTTGGTCTAGTTTTTTGGTAGTTCGGAGGCAAACTGTTGATACCGATAATCCGTACCAACGACCAAGGTAGACTAGACTAAAACCTGATTGGTAAGTTTTGTACGGTTCAGTGAAAAATTCAGCTCATGTGAGACTTTTTGGAGTTAGTAGACGGCCCAAAGTAAAAGAGCAATTCACGTGGATAGTTCCCAACTATTCAATACGTTGGATTCTCATCTATCAAGAAAAAGAACGAGAAAAAAAAAAGTAGTCCCTATTGTGAAGCTTCATGTCAGAGCCGCCACATCTTCCATCGCCAGTCAAATTCTGACGTCAAATAGTATGTAGAAGGAGTCAACGGATTGAGGAAAGAGATGGCAGAGAATCCCGACAATTGTGTATCTATGTGAAAGGAAGAAGGACTACGGAAAGGCTCTGGGGATTTCTCTTTGTGACGACTTCCTTTCTGTACCTGACCTGACTCCATTTGATGGAGAGTTTTTTCCCCAGCCGCTATAACAACGTCATAGGTCTCTGAAATCCCCATGACCTTTGATCTGGCCACTTTTTTTTTTCTGCTTTCGGGTGACCCTAGAACGGCCTGAACAAAACCCCAATTCAACTCCCTCAAAAGTTCTCTACGTTCTCGACCCTTCTATTCAGTTATTGCGTTCACCCTCTGTCTATGATGATACCGCCAGATTGAAAAACGGCATGCAAAGACGGACTGAACGAACGTGACAAAGGTGGCAAAGCGACCCCGCTACCCCGCCGAGTGCATCTTAGCCTTAGCGTCTTCTTCAAGTATAAGGAACGTTTGCCTCTAGACGGCTCGTCCGTTGCTCCCCGCATTGATTCATGGTGGCTCGATAAACCCTAGTGAGATCATCGGCGATAACAGTGGTGGACTATTCAGGTCCGATCCCTCGGCTCCCCGGTTATGCAATCTGTAAGTAAGACGAGGCCCGGGTAATCTTTGGACAACATATATAGTCGCCTCTTGGGGGGAGACAGACATCAACTGCTACAAGTAATGCCACGCCCCCCTTTGACAACGTAGCAAGTGAAAAACGGGCCGGCTTATTCTGCAAATCTCAAATTGCAAGAATAGTAGAAGTAGGGTTTATCTTATCTATCAAATTATCATTATCAGTTTGGTTACCCATATTGGTATGTGTGGCCGGGCTGAAAAGACCAACGAGATGAGGTCCCTGCATGTAGAGGTTCGTTTACGGAGATAGTTTGTTTGCACATGGTGTATAATTTTCTGATCGAGTGCAAGAACCCATGGAAATTTGAAACAAATAGACCAAGTCCAGCTATTTTTTACGGCTGTAGATCTTCAAAAGTGTGGAAAATAGAGTGAGAAAAGGGAAAACGAGCGGAAATGCGAAAAAAAAAATAAGAATGACGATCTTTCTAGGGCCCGGTTGCGTCACGGGTGGTCATTGCTTCTTGGAGTTCTTATTAACCGGGGGGTAGTGTTTCTTTTTCTTCTTCGCATGCGTTGTCGGACTGGTATACAGATGACTTTTGCCAAACAATGGATAGTTTCCGGAGGTGGCGAGGCCCGTTATCGGGCTTGTCTGTACACACGGAAGGGCAAACGGGGTTGATTGGCGCCGAGGAACGATGATGTGCATTTAGTGTGGGTTGCATTATATGTTGTAGTTGAACAGGTTTTTGTTGACTACTCTGTACTGAATACTGAGGTTTGGGGGTTTGTTATTTGGGGCGCCGGATGAACGGCGGCAAAGAAGAAACGCAAACATGTTGTTGTGGTTGTTATTGACTGGTGGTTGTTGGATACACAGCAGACATCAAGCTGTTGAGTGGCATAAACAAGACAGACAGACAGACAGACAGAGACAGAGGAAGAATGGGGCACTACCAAGACATGCATGGAAAAGAGCGGGAGTGTGGACTTTGACGAATTTGAAGAGTTGTACATAGTACATAGACATGTCATTCGTTAATGAGCTTACGTTGAAGATTTGTCTTGTTGTTGTTAAACTAGACTTCTTGAGACTCTTTTGATATTGTTGGGTCTAACTTGGACAAACTTGACAGTTGACTTTCAATTATCCTTTTGTTCATCTTGGTCGGGAAAAGTAAAACGGTTCGTGGGACAACATCAGAAACATTTCAACGCATGGCTTCCTGATACAGGGCTTTGATTCTTTTTTTGTTTTTCTGTGGCGGGGTGTCCTTCTAAGTGTTGGATTACTTTTCATATGTTGTACAATCACGTGATTTAACTCTTTCTTAGGATTTAGGTGGCTGGAAATGTACATATGCAGACATAGTTTGTTTGATTCTTGTCGATTTTGTTTATCATGTATTTTGAAGTTTTCAACTTGTTAGATTGATAAACCACGTGTATGGTGACAATTGATTGACCCTTGGATGCCCGGAGGATTTTTGACAGCTTGATTGATGGATTGTTAATAAAGAGTCCATCATGGCCCCCGTTTTTTACTGACAATTGTGCCCCCCTGCGTTGAAGACGGATTTTTCTCTGGGACAGTCCAGGTAACATCAAGCGACTGTCTTGGGTCTACATGACGATCCATGTGTGTTTGTTTCAAGAACACGACACAAACATTTGATAGTTGATAGTCTAGTAGAGTATGTCAAATGTAATGCCCGACAATCAACAAAAATATAAAAGATAAAACCGGAATCTACCCTATCATGTGCAACGTGTCGTGACCCGTCTCGATGCGTGCAAACGACAACCAACAGGCGAGGAAAGCGGCTCCCTGTGGCCATAAGTTCCCTCGATTTCTTCGGCATTGTCTCTTTTTGTTCCCCAAATAACCAAGAAAAAAACATAATGGGCGGTTCCGACTATCTACCAGTTCCGACCATGTATCACGATAAATCCGTGGGATGACATGTGTTTTAGATGGCATAGGATCGGAGTACGAGGTAGCTTGAGTAAAGAACCAAACACCCCCCGCTCATATGGTTCTAACAAGAAACAAGAAAAAAAAAGAACACTGTCGTTGATTCCTTTTACGATCCCATCAACGGTGCTTTATCCCGGATGGTTCATGACAGCTTGGTCACGGCCCTCTTGTTGGTCTGTTTGTGGGGGAGAAGCATGGTTTATTCCTCTTGGCCTTGTCTGGTTCGTTGCTTATTCTTTCTTTTTTTTTTTTTCCTTCTTCCTTCAGTTGTTCTTGAGGATGCCATGGGATGGAGGATGCCACGGGAACAGGAGGGGTTCGTTCGTTTTCTTGTTTGTTGCCTGTTCCCCTTCTTCCTCTTCCTTTATTCATGTTCCTCTTCCTTCCATTTTTTGATTCCTGAATTTGTATTATACGCCTCATCCAACTTGACGGTCATGACAGAAATCCTCCCTTGTTCTATTCTCACAGGTTGTTATCCACCCCCCACAAACGCGCCATGGTTCTCGTTCCCTATCCCGTGGAAATCCCGTAGAAATCCAATCAGAGTGTCACCATGAATCCAGCCCCCCTTTTCTGATTCTTCTTTTGTTCTTCCATCGTCATCCTCAATTGAAAGTCACAGGGAGAACATCATGTTTGTAGAGACTAAGTAGGGGCTTTAATTGATAGTTTGTTGAACTTGTCTGGATTTCCGGTAATAAGGGAGCGAGAAAGGAGCCATCTTTAGGATCACGGGATTCTAATAAAATTAAGACGTTGCAAGATGCGATTTGGGATGACATGAGATGATATGACACTTTCTTTTATAGGGACCGCAGAAGGCTTACAGCACGGATGAACGGGAAGGACGGGAAGGACGGGAAGGACTATGATGGCGTCTTGAATTGCAGCCAAGTTTACAATTTACGACGTTGTACTAAACCCTGACTTTGACAACTAACCCTTCTGTAAAAGAGTATCTGAAGGAACACGAGAAATTTACTAGAGAAAATTACCCCTGACAGAAACTTCCAATATGTTTCTTGTGGAGAACTTGAAAAAGCAAGGCAAGACCGATGACTTGATTTAGATGACTCTGTATGACAAAAGTATAACACATATTAAAACCGAAAAGCCACCGATATCCCAAAAGAATCTAAAAGTCATTGTAGATATTTCACCAAATGCGTCACAAAAGATATCACAAAACCTGGTTGTCTCGGAATTAGCCAGGATTTCCGTTTGTCACGGTCGAGTCTGAATCAACAGGACGAGGGTTGGCGAGTAAGAAACGAGAAACAGACGCTTAGGATCACAAGGCTATTCGTCACATATCATACAAGTACAAATCACAAAATAGTCTTGTCGGATATGCTCCGATTTACCGAAGACTAAGACATTACGGAGTCGTTCTGCGTGGTTTTATACTATCTAGACTTTTCACCATCTGCCAAAAGTGCGTCATAGTAAACCTCAACAC
Organism: Huntiella abstrusa; assembly: GCA_025685495.1. Classification (NCBI taxonomy): domain Eukaryota; kingdom Fungi; phylum Ascomycota; class Sordariomycetes; order Microascales; family Ceratocystidaceae; genus Huntiella; species Huntiella abstrusa. The sequence continues at coordinate 130,642 of JAJNMT010000286.1, read as the reverse complement.
AGACCAACGCCAATAGACAAGAGTCTCCGTGCTATCCCTCCCTTCCTGAATGAACTGTTGTTGGTTGCGAGAAAAGGCCCTGCGCACCACGTCGTGCGGGCTTACAAGGAGTTGGTTCCCACCGGGATGGATGATAAGGAAGGGCCAGCCAAAGAAACCGCTGTTGGTTGGTTCCCTGTTTCGTTTTACTTGCTTTCTTTTTTTTTCTTTTTCTTTTCTTTGCAACGCAAGGTCTAAGTGACATCACTTGAGACTTCAAAAGGAAGGGAAGGCTCTGACGGAAGGAGGGCGGGACGAGGAACCGGAGAACAGACTTGATTTTGAAGCCTACTTAGGCTTGGCTGTTGGCTAGGTTTTTAATGATGGAGTAGTAAAGGAAGAAGCTCTTATACTGACCATTCATTACCAAGAATCATAGATTTAAATGCAAGTCAGTCGACTTTCTCAACAGCCGCTTCTCACTGAAAAGAGACCGGAGAAGTGCCGGATATTGATCTTTACCCACTACCATATTCCCAGCCACCCCTCTCCATAAGTAGAACTTTTCCAACACTCCAATTAGCATGACAAAAACGTAACCAACCAGGCGGAAAAACCCACGAAATTTCCAGGCCTCTTCCGGTCTTTTTTTTTCAACAGTCAGAAGCATGTGTAAGAAAAAATACAAGCCCAGATCAAAAAGCCACGGGCTACGCTACTAAAAAAACTACTCAGCGCTAAGCCCGCCAAGCCTAGATGACGATAGCCCACAAGGGCCCGGCCAAAATGGGTGATAAATCCAGCTGATAGTCCCACGCCCCTGTGACCTCATTCGTGGAAATTCCAGTAACTTTGTTCACGAGGTCTTCTTGATGGATGGTGGTGGACTTTGAATCTTGGTTGGTTGGCTTTAGTCCATGCGCTGACGACGACTTTGAAGGGGAGAATCGCCGGCGGGTGATTTATCAGCTAGACTAATGGTGATTTGTGATGTATTTGTTCTTGTAGTTATCTGTATACGTTGCTGTGTAAGTACATACATATACAGTCAAGTTGCTCTCTTTACGTTTACAAATCAACCAAAGAAATCTAAAGAAAAACATCTGCGAATGACGGTTTGGGCGTTTTTGGCTAGTGCGGTGGGTGCATGGAGACAAGAATGATCACAAGTTTACAATTGGCGGTGAAGAAGACCGACGAGGGGACAGGGTTGTAATTTCAGCCGGGAACGGCCAAATACTTATGCATCGACCAAAGGTGTAATGCACCGCGAAGAGTACATTTAGTATCGTGATGATTACCATCCATTAAACGAGGTCTTTGCTTGTCTGACAGAGTGATGTTTCCGGCTAGTCTGGTTGAATCATACCAGGAAATGCTTGATATCACGGAATTGACAACTTGTCTTGTAGAAAACAAAACTTTGTTAGGCGTGGCTCTCTTTTTTGAGACAGGATGGTGGTTCTACGACACGCCCCCTCCTATAGCGACAAGTCGTTATCGTCACAGCTGTCAGTGAATCCCCAAGGAAGAATAAAAAGAAAACGGTCACTGAGTTCAAATCCCAGGTTACAAACCGAGACATTATTCTTCATTCCTGCTGTCCCTGGCGTAAGGGATTTATTTCTGTACATATGTACATACATGCTATTCCAAAGAACATGGCGGATTTGGCATATTGATTCCATCATGACGCTGGTTCCGGATCATCGGAGACTCCTTGGACGGAACATTGCATTCCTTGATGCGATTGATTAGACGGGGTGTTACGTCATATTCCATCGATACTATTCCGTGAGAACCGAAAAAAGGAGGCCTGAGCAAACTTAACCCGTGGTCTGACCATCATGCTTACAGTCGGTATGAGCCGGGTGGCACGGCTAATACAAAACAAGTGAACCACAAATGCCCAGAACTTCCCGCCACCGGAACCACCAAGGTCCGAGATATACATCTATCCAAGCACAAATCTCCCGAACCACGACTGAGTCAAATGCCAATATTCCCATACCATATATACATATGCACACTTCGACAAAGCGACGTCCAAGTCAAAGGAATCGCCGCCGCTGTCACGCAACACCATCTTTAATGTTCCTCTCGCGGCTCCTACTGCACGCCGTCCGCCGTCCTTGTGTGTCCTTGTGACGGGCGACCTGGCGATTCCCTAAACAGAATGTCTTGTGGAAGTTGGGCGTCGTGCAGGCGGCGGGCTGAAGAACAAAGGAATGCCGCCTTTTCCATTCCGTGCTGACTCTTTCCTGTCTGTTTCCCCCTTCTTTTTTGACTTTTTACTTGTCTCTTGGAGGGCCGATGAATCATGCAGTGAGCCGGCTTTTTTTTCTACTTGACGGGTTTTTTTGTCGGACGGAGATGTGGCTTTTGAGGGGGTATATACCTCCCCGTTATAGCCCGGGGATGCGACAGTATGACGTGGTGGATTTCCTCAATAACAATCCATTATCGACAAAGTTATGATTCTATGCACTGGCATGTAACACACGTCGCCCTGAAACTGATAAAATCTCCAATCGCCAGTGGCGTTAAACGGCCCCCAATCATGACAAGACATCATCACCAACCAAAACCGACCCCCAAAAAAAGTCAAACCCCCAGAACCCAACCCATTCATCCTACAAATCACGTGATGTGCCACAAACCTTTCTTCCTTCCCTGCTTCCATCACGCTCCTGCCCGCTCCGCTATCTAAAGTCTATCCATCCCTCAATTTTCCTTTCCTTCCTATTCTGTTCCCGACCACAGACACCACCACCAAAAAAAAAAAAACGTCGGAAGCACGGCAAGGTCTTGGTGGGCGGCTGCAGAGATCCCTCTCTGTCATGGCGGAAAGAACACAAGGCAAAAAAAAAAGAGGAGGGAGGGGGAGGAATGAGAATTTTGTGGCATACCAAGATACTGATAGGATCAATTAAGACGTTTTGTTTGATGGGAATTGTCGGACAAAGTCGGGGTTTTGATGGGTTGTTGCTCTTTTTGATGGATTCTGGCATTTTATTTTGTACATGTACATGAGATGTGCGTAGTTGCCGTTTATTGGAAGGAACAAGTTAACTTCTGACACTTTTTGACTATACCTTTTGGGGCCTGTGATAAGAAATTACAGTTTGTCACAAAATGCGGGGTGTAACATGTGCAGTATAGGATTTTGGCTGTTTGACAGATATTCTATCTTTTTTGCTTTTTACACTTTTTCATTGGGGTTTTTGGTATTTCATGAGATGTCATCGGGAAACTGCTTTTGCCCCGCACCGGAAGTTCATGTGTTTTTTGCTATCAGTTAGATTTGTCTTTGTGATTAGGGCCTAGCTTATAACAAACATCATGTGCGTCCCAGACTTTGGTGTCCGTTCGCAATATCGATACTACACACATTCCGAACATGCCCTCATCATTCAGTCCGCCCCCGGTCATAAAGTAAAATCGGCATCCCTGTTACGATCACCAATAGTGACGTCCCCAAGCGTATCCATGACTATATGACCACAATTCAATGGCCCAGAATCACAAGATACACAGGAGAATTGAGCTATGTACAATCACATAACGCCTTTATCAACATGCATGAATACCTCATTAAAGAACATGCGTCTTCGGAATCCTAGTCCTATCACTCCGATATCACCCATCATAGTCCCACCGGCACTCGCCATTATCTCCGTTCCAACATCTACCCACGTGTTCACTCATAACTTGTCCCCGACGAAGATCGTCACTTTGCCCGGCTGGCCTAGCTAGCTATTCAATAATTCATGCCAGCCCTGGGACCCCCGCCTCCGCTCCTCCAACTCTGCTTCAACGACTAGCTGGCGCTTGCGAACAGGCGAAGAACATGGTGTGCACGGAGATGGCGTTTCGAGAGAGAACAAGACCAGGCTAGTTCCAACAATGCTGTCAATCACCTTTTCTCAACTCAAGGGTCTTGCATTTATATTGTACTTGTATGTAACTTGGACGTGTGCGAAAGCCACCGGCCTAGCTAACACGTCCGTTCTCTGCATGTGCTGGGGAGCCAGATCAAGCTATCAGCCGCCGAACTCAAAATGAGAAGGACCATCGACACATGCAAAAAGATACGCCAAGTCGAACTCCCTAGATAACTCGTCCGTCAGTGCTGGACATGGCATGTCATGCACCGAGAACCTAGACTTATAGCTATAAGCGATATCGCCTCTGGGGGTCTGGCATGGCGTGCATGATATGTATGGGGTCTCGTCTCGTACGAATGCACGAAGCATCATATATCTGCCTACATAACTCCGGTCTGCTTGTCCCTATACCACTGCAATCGACTGGGCTAGACTTTGAACGGGTGGTTACGTTGTTAGTGGGGCGGAATCTTGTGATGTCACTGTTTCCATGCTACTCTACAAGGTGGCTGTGAGCATTATAGATTGTGTTGCAGAGACGATAGAGGAGATACTTGGTCTGTGATGTGGCTGGTCTTTGCTTGTGTTTTCCTACTCGCAGTGGCCATGTTCTTAGGTAGACATGTGGGAGGGAAGGACGCTGAGGCCTGCGATCGTTTGTCCGACAACTAGTCTCTACATGTTTCGTTTTCTGCTTCTTTTCTCCATGACGGCTGGCTCCATCATCCTATAGGGCTATCTCGAAAGACTTGTTAGATGAACACACATTGACTAGCCCGTCGGCTCTTCCTTCACTCGGGCCTATACCACCCCGCCTATCAAAATCGACAAACGAGAAAACCTCGACCAATATTGCCACCAAGCGCCGTCCCCACTTCACTTTTTTTCTGATTCTTATACACCTCCCCGGCTTATCCACAGACACACAGGCCTGTCCTAGCATATGTATGTATGTCTGTCTGTACATATCTATGCTTGGCTCAACACGCCTGCTTTCTCAACGCCTGCTCTGATCGACGATACTGGCTGGTTGGTTGGCTTCTGCAAAAGAAGGCGGGGGAGGGGTAAATCGTACCCTGTCCTAGTGAAATCCCCAGCCAGTTCTTGCGAGTTATCGGCGAAGCGGGGAGCCCGGGAGACTTATAACTTGTCCGACAAAAACATGTTTTTGAAAACCCGGAATACGGAAGTCTAGGGTTGCATATTCGTTTTTGGCATGCTTTTTTTTTTCTTGGTTGCGACAGAACATGTTGTTGTCACGTTTCGTATGTAGCTGCGGGGTCGATGACTACCGGTTCTCTGTTTTTAGTCATGGTTCGCTTTGGCAGATTTTTTTTCTGGATTCTGTTCTGCCGTTTCCGCCTTCCTTCTGGCTGCCTACAAGATTCCTATCGTTTATGTGTATGCACATATGTACATACCATACATGAGGAGGTCCGTTCGTCGACGTCACCGATGGTGGTTTGCTTGATTACTTGTACAGGTGAGATCACGTTTTTAAACATTTAGTCAAACCCTTGTGCCACTGAGGTTAGTGTGTGTACATGAACCAACTCCTTCAGAGTCCTACAGATAAACTGAAAAGAAAAAAAACTACAAAAAATGGCGAGAGGATTCCTCGTAACGAGCTGGTATTCCATTATGGATGGCTTGTCACTGACGAATGACCCCGGTCAATCAACGACTGCCGTCATAATCCAACAAGTCTTACCTTTTTCGTTATCTGTCTATTCTCGTCTCTTCGTTCCGGCTTTACTGAGGAAGAAGAAGCTGTCAACTTCTTAGCCCGGAATGTGAACGACACACACACACACCCCTCAGTGCATCCCATTTCCTCTTCTTCTCTCCCCTCATTGGGCCTAGACTGAATGACTGCGTGCAAGTTGTGCCTAAGTGGGTCTTGTGGTCGTTGATCTGGATGGGCTGGCGGGGTCTGTGGTGAGGGGTTGTCGTAGCGGAAGTGTCGGTCTGGCGTCATAGACATGCATGTTGGTCACAATGGACGGGGTGAAGGGACATTCAAGTTTGCCACGGAAAGTTCTTGTTGACGGCTCAATGAATCAATGGGCTTACCGTTTGACGAGACGGGGTCAATAATTGGGTCGGCTTGCTGGAGACATCAGTGCTGACGAGACCCAAGCCACAGTACGTCTGTTCGCCTGGCTTACAGGACACGAGCTTTCTTGCCTTCTTCTTCTTCTTTCTGCGTCGAACTGTCTAAGCACATGGACATGTTGTCCGACAATAACATGATTTCTGTCGAGGCTTTATTTTTCTTCATCGTCTTCCTTTTCGACGCACCAGCCAACCCGCCGTTCTATTGCTTCTTTCTTCTCGTTTGTCTCCTTCTAAAAGGCTGTTTGTTTAACCGACTGCTTCAGTGGGAGTGATTGACAAGGGCCACTTGCGTCAGGCAATATCCCTCCAGCTGCATATCAGCCCAACTAGCCAGGCCAGACCCGGGCCAGGCTCCGATGTACTCCTTTGCGGTTCCGGCATGTATAGTATGTAGTCTTTTTTGTACACCCCTCCATGAAGCCGTTTGTAGTTGTCCTCGGGGTTTTACAAAGTGTGGTGTAAATTTTACTATATGCATACATAGCAATGGCAGTACACACGTCCCAAGTGGGCACGTAGGCACTTGATTTGCTCCCGATACAGTAGTCCGAAGGAGCGCTTGTCACTGCGATCGACATTCCTCTTGGCCCCCGATTATGGTTGTAGCGCCGGAGTAGGAGTTAAACGACGAGATGTAAGATACTCGACTAAGTGAGGCCGGGAGAGACCCGCTGGCTGGATGACCTTTTCCAGACGACTAGACTGTCGTCACTATCGTCGCATGACCATGTATAATCGGTCGAGGCCTGACACTCTGACATAATCACAGTGCTAGATTAGATGTATATATGTGGAGGTATGTATGTATGTATGTATGACCAGATGTGCGTCTACATATGTATGTATGGATAGTCATGTGTAGAACATCACCACGTTTCGCCAGTCGATTGGCCAGTAGCCCATGATGCACTGTGACGCCATAAATAACGGTGAGGCCGGACGCGGACATATGTACGCACATATGTAGTTGTTGGCAAACCAAGAAAAAGGGGAAATCAAGCAAGTTGAGAAAATTGAGTACTACTGCAACTGGTGGTTGGTCACCCAGGTCGAGAAGATGGTTACATGTGTATGTATGTACAATGTACATACTACGCTCGGATGTATGTTGTGTGTACATGTAGGCAAAGTATTGCTTGTCTTCTCAAAGTATTGAGTCTGTCGGTTGAAACCTTGATTATCCTAGATAAACCCACAAGTGATATTCCAAAACCATCAAGGCCCTCTTGATTCAGAATATATTCTCGCAATCATGCAGGTTTGTAAGAGCTGAGAACAAGGTTGTCCAAGGCTGAAGGTTCCAGGGCTCTTGTGACGATCTGTGCTCGGCGTATGTGCCCATATTCCGTGTGTTTGTTCATCCATGATTCCTCTAGGACGAACTCCGAAGATGACGGTGCCGAAGGGGATCTACGGAGTATTGGCCGTGTTTCCCCGGCGGTGGCAAGGTATTCGCCGGAGAATTTCTTATCTTCGATTTAGCTAGCTCTACATATGATGCAGCGGGTCCATCTTCGCCACTACAAGGGGCGTTTTTCATGTAGGTAGACACATACAGACGAAGATAGACATGTACATATATCTCAATGTAGACAGCCACATAATGTCCTGCATGTACATAATGGTAGCCGGGAAATCATCGGATGTTCTCGTGCATACCGTAGGCGACAATAGCTCAAATCAGAGTGTGTTGTTGGGGTAGCATTGAACTTGTGCAATTCGTAGCGTAGTATTGGCGGGGGTTTTTGGATTCCTTCGAGCTGTGTGATATCGTCATTGGCCTGCCGACTAAAGCTGCATGCATATGGACATGGTTCGTTTTATGTGTTTTATTTCTAAAGGTGTTTTATCCCTGAAGGGCGTGTGCATGCATCGTTGTTGATAGTGTAAAGTATCGAGTCGAGTGTAGTTCCCTTTTCAGTGTCAAAAGAGAGATGAATTTCTCGGTTTCCTTGCCACTTTCGGGTGGGTGCGGAGAAAGAGATAGAGGGTGTAATGATACTGTATGTATGTTCATATGTCCACTCAAGTTTTAAAGACGTTTCTTCGCGGAATGGCGAGGTTGAATTCCCGATGTTCCGGAGTTCAACGGGCGTATTTGGTCAGCTGGGAAAGAAAGACATGGCTGTCTTTTATAGCGTGGTATTCCAGGTTTGTTGAGAAATGATTCCATTGGCCGGTATTCGGAATGTGCCGCAGGTCGGCGGTTATGGATCACTAGAGGAGAAAAGAAAGGGAGAATAAACAAAGTAGTGACAGCCAAGTTAGGACATACCTCATCCGCCCATCCTATCTTGATATTGGACACACATGTTGAAATATTGATATCTCTGGTCCTGTGCAAAGACCACATGCCACATGGCCAGTCGTCTTCAATGATGTAATAGACGACCTCGTTCGTTAGCCCAACCAGGATGTCTTCCATCAAAGCAAGATCGGGCTCTGTTAGTATTGTTGAATATGATGATTAGTGAGCACATGCATTCAGCGTGGTACTGGGAGCGTATGGTTCCGACCTTTGTAGTGGAAAAAACTGCACCAGCAGGCCATTTTCGTCGGACCAGCCACATGCAGGCCCATGGCTGTCTCCGTCACAATTGATACCCTCCTTGCATGTAACTTGAGATTCGTGTTTCTCTTGTTGTTTCCCGGTTGAATACGGACTCGGAGCCGATGAGGGAGAAAGTGGGGGTATACGGACTCTGTTAAGGCGTGTTTTCGTTTTGGGATTGAAGATGTGGGCGTGTGACATGAGGAATCATGACTTTTGACACGGGCTGTTAAAGGGAGATCTATTTGGAGGAGCTCGTGATGTGACGCTGGTTTCTGGGCGATGTGGTGGATTGTTGGACCCCGCACGATGGCGTACATGGGAGATTTGGTCCTTCCGGTTGAGGTGGTTGTAACCAACTCCTTTGCTGATCGACAATGTAACTTACAATATATCCATCTCGCACAATAAAGCAGGCCATGTATTCTGCCCAATATGGTTGATATTCCAATCCTTCTATCATGCGGGGGCTCCGCCCGACTAGTAAACAGAACAGTGGTATCTGGCCCGGTTTCCGGGTCTACTTTATCTCTTATGCAATCCGTCTGCGGAGAATAGAATCAGGCAAAATGCAACGGTTTGGAAACCGGGGATTTATCGGGAGTGAAGTGTTTGGTCGGTGAGGATTGAAAGTTGGCATGTGATGAGGCTGGTTTGACGTGGTGAGAGGAGTCTGTTGGCGTTGGCGAGTGTTGGCGGTTGGATCGGAGCTGAGATGCAGGTTGGTGTAGCTGCATGAGGGTGATGATGGAAGGATTAGGGTTTTTCTGATAGGATGGGATTTGATGACGGGTCAGGTTACTTGAGGAGTTAGTTGGACGACATTGTGGTGTGATGTGGGGGTAAGTATGTACATAAGTGAGGTTCTAAAGATGATGATGGCGATGTTTGTGGTTGTGGATGATGGATATCGACGTAGTCAGTAGATTATAGAAGATCAGCTTTGTCTTGATCGTACAACCAATGTTGTGTAAATAAAGCATATGGTTACCTGGCCACGGTAGTCCGACTTGGGCTGAGAGGGTACAGGTCCGATACTTGACGGAGTGTCACTCGGAGGTAACTAGTACACAAGGCCACGTGCAATAACAAGGATAATACGATAAAGATCACCACATACGCCACATCTTTAGAGTACAAAACATGTTGATATATCATGTATATAATGGTAGTCCATCCACCGGACTCGTCCAACACTACCATGACTGGTATATGTCACACAAGCCATGATACAAACCCATTGACCCGGATCACTACATAAAGTATGCACGGTACGCAAAGCCACTTATCTTATAGAATGGTAACAGTGGGTATATGCTTCTTAGGTTATAGTTTGACTTGAATGTTATTCCATCGTTAGTCTCACACCGCTCTTGCTCGAGTTGACACTGGACCTTGGTATGGTCTCGGTGAGTCTCGGTCAACACAGCGCACAGCCACACCGAAATACCGAGAAACCCGAACCCCACTTTGACATCGTGATCTAATTAGGGTTATGTACGTCGATAATTACGGGTTTGGAGGGGTTGGGATTGATTTGGACTTGTATGTAATTGTGACTTCTCTGGCGACATTTTGGTGATCTTTACAGTATCATTGTTGGCTCCTTTTTGGTAAGTTTTTTGGAAAGATGTTCTGGAGGAACAATAGCTGACATTTCGCTCATGCGATCAAGATACATCTTACCAGAACGGTCTAGACACATCTAGACGCGACGACGTGACACACGCTACTTTTTCTACGAACATCACGATAACCCCGCCTTCCACAATGGCCGCCTTTGTTACGGAACTCTGGGAGTCAATCTTCACACCGGGCCCAACGCCCGTTCTCGTGAAAGCCGCAAACTGGACCTTTGCAGCTCTTCAACTTCTTCTTGCGCTATTATGGTATAGCACGCGGAGTATGCACTGCGTAGCACTCTCGTGTATCTCGGGAGGTCTCTGGTGGGCTATTAACTGGTTTGTCCAGGAACTGGAGGTTTATAAAAAGGAAGAAGCGGCGAGGAAGGAGAAGGAGGAGAAGGAGAGGGTTGAGAATGAGGATGATGAGGGGGCTTCTACGGAGACGGAGGGGGCCGGTGATGGAGATGACAATGGCAATGGTATTGGCCATGGGAGAGAAGACACGCCGGTTGTGAAGGAGGAGGGACTTAAGAGGAGGGTTTTGGGAGGCGCGTCCGGTCAGACTACGGAGGATGAGTGGGAACGGGTCTCGGAGTATGAAAAGGATAAATAAGAGAGTTTGGTGATGTCATTTCTATTCTGTCATGTGATGTATGTCGGAGGGTGGTTCTCCGGTTAGGCTTTGAGGCCGACTATAGCTATCCATGAGATGGCCCGGTTTAAGTTACCGGGTTAGGTTAAGAAGAAGGAACCCTTAGTGGGGTCTAGTTGGATTGAATGTCAATTGTGGTGTATTCATGGTGGGGTTCCTTGGGGGAATGGAAACGAATAGAGTGTTCTGTGAAGATATGTGGATATTGGGTATTAACGATACGGGGTGACGAAGTATGTGCCGTTGACTGGTCTGGTTCTCGACTAGAGTATACATGCACTCAATACAAGTCAAAGCTACAAATAAGCCCCACGTTTTATCGTGTATACATGGATATATCCATCAACTAGCCCAGCAACGCGTCGCTTGTGATTGGTGCCTGTTAGACTACTCAGCTGTCATTGAAGTAGCTAAAGAAAAAAAAGGAACCCATCGTAATCCATCGTTCGTCGTCTTGTCCGTCTCATGTCTCATGTCTATACATAGTTTCTAAAACATACTTCCAGTGGCGTCACGGAGCCTCTAGACGTGCAGTGCATATATCCCATTCCACCTCCGTAGTCCGGGCGTCATCAACCCGCGTACCCTCCTCCTATATCCATCTCCTCATCACCAACCAACCAATCTACCACGCCCACATCAACTACATCCAAAAACCCACGAAACCACCTTCCATAAATCCAATTCCATCCCTTCCAGTCCCAGAAACTTCGAATTCCCCCCCCTCCTTCCCGTCATACCATCCCCTTCCCCGCCCCCTCCTTCCCAATTCGAACTACATGCATATAAAAGACATACAAACATACCGTAGACCCGCGCAGCCCAACCGTAGCCCAACGCGCCTTCCCCACCATTCTCAGCCGAAAAAAAGGCCTCAACCTGCTTCTGAACTTGTAGATTTGAACAATTACCCAATGGATTGACCTCTCTAGAGAAGAATTGGTCTGCTTTGCACTCGTCTTGTTGTATCCAGCCTTGCTGGTCCTCGCGGGGTTAATTGGACCTGCCCCCCATATGCATCTGCCCCGCCCCGCCGCCCCAGGTCAGGGATTTGTTTGTATTGATGGATCGAGCTTTGTTGCCGGAAAGGGGAGCTTTAGTAGCTTGTAGAATAGAACGAGAGACAAGACAGGTCCAATATATTAGTCTACCAGGTTCCCGCGTCTTTTTCTTAAAAATCTCTCCCCTTTTTCATTCCTTCCCTTTTTCTTCTTTGGACAACAGAGTCTTTTGGCTTTTGCTTTTTGTGTTCTAGATATTGTTATTCAATATGGCCTCTATCCAAACCGTCGAATTCACCCCCTTCCAGGACCAGAAGCCCGGCACGTACGTTCCTTCTCCACGATATCCCGCATAAACCATCTTCCAAGCCTAACCCCCATGATCAATCTAGTTCCGGTCTCCGCAAGAAGGTCGTCGTCTTCCAGAAGCCTCACTACTCCGAGGCCTTCGTCACTTCTATCCTCCTCTCTATTCCTGAGGGTGCCGAGGGTGCCTTCCTCGTCATTGGTGGTGATGGTCGTTACTGGAACCCCGAGGTCATCCAGCTGATTGCCAAGATTGGTGCCGCGTACGGTGTGAAGAAGCTCCTTATTGGTCAGAATGGTATCCTTTCTACCCCCGCTGCCAGCCATGTCATCCGGAAGCGCCAGGCCACCGGTGGTATCCTCCTGACTGCGTCGCACAACCCTGGTGGTAAGTTTGAACGTCTTTGTACAACCATGTACTGTGCAGATCACCAAGCTAACTAGCTTTCTAAAATAGGTCCCGAGAACGACTTTGGTATCAAGTACAACCTTGCCAACGGTGGTCCCGCCCCCGAATCCGTCACCGACAAGATCTACGCCGTCTCCAAGACTCTCACCTCGTACAAGATCTCCTCCATCTCCGACATTGACATTTCCACCCCCGGAACCACCACCTACGGTCCCCTGGAAGTCGAAATCATCGACAGCACCACCGACTACGTCGACATGCTCAAGGAAACCTTTGACTTCCCCCTCATCAAGTCCTTCTTCACCGCCCACCCCACCTTCCGCGTTCTCTTCGACGGCATGCACGGTGTCACCGGCCCCTACGGCAAAGCCATTTTCGAAACCGAGCTCGGTCTCCCCGCCACCAGCACCCAGAACTGCGTTCCCGCTCCCGACTTCAACGGTGGCCACCCCGACCCTAACCTGACGTATGCGCACGAGCTGGTCGAGGCCGTTGAGAAGGACCAGATCCCCTTTGGTGCCGCGTCTGATGGTGACGGTGACCGGAACATGATTTACGGAGCTGGCGCCTTCGTTTCCCCCGGTGACTCCCTCGCCATCATTGCCCACCACGCCAAGCTGATTCCCTACTTCCGCAACAAGGGCGTCTTTGGTCTTGCCCGGTCCATGCCCACCTCTGGTGCCGTCGACCTGGTTGCTAAGAAGCAGGGTCTTAACTGCTACGAGGTTCCCACGGGCTGGAAGTTCTTCTGTGCCTTGTTCGACGCCGATAAGCTTTCCATCTGCGGTGAAGAGTCTTTCGGTACCGGCTCAAACCACATCCGTGAGAAGGACGGTCTTTGGGCTATCGTTGCCTGGTTGAACATCATTGCCGCTCTTGGCACGCAGAACCCCGAGGTAACCCCCTCCATCGCCCAGATCCAACGGGACTTCTGGGCCGAATACGGCCGCACCTTCTTCACCCGGTACGACTACGAGAACGTAGACTCGGAGGGTGCCAACAAGGTTGTCGGGGTCCTCAAGGATCTTGTCGCCGACCCATCCTTTGTCGGGTCCACTGTTGAAGGCCGCACTGTCACTGAGGCCGGAAACTTCTCCTACACTGACCTTGACGGGTCCGTTTCCGCGGGCCAGGGTCTGTACGCTAAGTTCTCGTCGGGTAGCCGTATTGTTGTGCGGTTGTCGGGAACTGGCTCGTCGGGTGCGACGATTCGTTTGTACATTGAGCAGCACACTTCGGAGGCGAGCGAGTATGAAAAGGATGCGCAGGAGTTCTTGGCTCCTGAGATTAAGTTTGCCACTGAGCTGTTGAAGTTCAAGGAGTTTGTTGGCAGAGATGAGCCTGATGTTAAGACTTAAGTCTTGGGCAAAGGGACAAACGTATTTAATGATTGATGGATCAAGACTTGTTGGTACTGGTTGAATATATATACAAGACATGGTCGGTTGAGACCGCGTACATATCTAAGTTAGTCACGTGGAAGTTCTTTGCAACGAAGGGGGAAATAAATGTAACAAAACATAATGATAATAGCATAAAAGCATCAGAACCAAATCAGTAAACCTTAAAAAAAACTAACAATCCAAGAAACGACAACACGCAAAATGACCAGAAAGTGAACAAGCAAAGCAAAACGCATAAAAAAGAACATCTATCCCATGAGGAAACAACCCGCCAAAAGCAATAAAGACAAAAAAAGATAAAACAGTAAATCCAAAACAATAAACCAGCAAAGTTGTCTCCCTCCTTACCTTGTCACCAGGTCATGACAAACTACCAGTGTATAGCAACAATCACAGATACGAGACAAGCCAACAGACTTAGTCGTTTCCATGAAGTACCACCAACGGATAATCAAGTCAAGATACCAGTGATAGGCAGTCTCTGCTCGACAAGGGAAACCGACAACAACGACAACAAGAACACCGGTGACGAAATCCCCAGCCTCCAAGCTTCTCCTCCAGAAATAGCAAAAGACACTCATTGTACGCAGCAAAGTCTAATCCGAACGGCTTGCTCTCTCGCAACCGAGAAATATATGCAAAGGCCAATGAAGGGGGATAAAACAAAACGAGCTAACAAATGCAATCTATAATCAAAACGAATGAATAGTGTGTAAAAAAGTGGGTGTGTATGACTCCGTGAAGAGACGAATCCAAGGGGTGTGTTTTATGAGAGCCAAGACATAATGGATAATGGGGAATCGTGAAAGAACAACGCGTAATATAAACAAAAAGTCCTTTAGTCGTGAACAAGCCATGACCGGCGGCCAATCGGTCAGACCCAAATGAACTAACGAGCGACAAAAACAGTCCGAGGACAAGCGAACGGACAGACGGACAACGAGGCAGAAGAGGCGGAAGCGGAGGCGAAGAAAGAGGTCGAGCAGAGACCGCAATGTGAAGTGAAGTCTGGCAAAAGATCACGTAAGTAAACTCTCCCAGAGAGACCCGGGTGGCGGAGGAAAACCCCAATCACCGAGCCGACGGAAGCGACTTCTAAGCGCCCGTCGCCGACACTTTACGAGCAGTAGCAGCAGCAGCAGCCGAGGCATTGGTGCTAATACTGCCTACACGACCGCTGGTCTTTCGTACGCCAGAGCCCTCCTTGGACCGTAATGCTGAATCAGAGCCCGTGGTGCGCTTGGCGGCGCGCACCTTTGCTAATGGGCGAGTGCCTATGTTCTCAATGTCTTGAGAGGCGTCATTGTCAATTTTGGAGTACTGGATATTGCTAACAGAGGCGCTCGTACCATGTGACACGCCAGCCGACGCTGATGATGACGGTGGCTGGTGGCTAGTTGATCGTGACCGATTGTGCGGGGCGGCTGCAGACCGATGTGGCGAGGGCTGGTGTGCTGACTTGCGCTGAGACTTGCTTCTAAGATGAGCCTCGTCGTCGGGTAAGTCCTCGGCGCCGCGTGACTGCTTAAGAGAGGCTACAGCCTCGACGGGTGACTGTTGGCGGGCATTGTTGCTTTCTTCTTCCTCTTCGACTGTTGGTGGGTTGCTATTCCGGTTGTATGGGTAATGGCGGTCGCCCATACGAGCAGTCTTTCGCGGTTGTCCTGGTGTGGGGGCGGGCAAGTAATCCTCCTGCACACCAACATTGTTACGGTCGTCTACTTCACTGAGAGGAGTGCGGCTCGAAGGGCTGCGGTTGTGTGGTGGGGTCTGAGAAGTTGGCGCAGTACGCATGGTCTTGTGAGCGCGCATCGGAGTAGCAGGCGTGGGGTTAGACATGGCCATTTCGCGACGGAGCTTGGCCTCAACACGCTCCTCAACCCACCACTCGCGGAAAGTACCTTGGTTCAAGTGCAGCCAGTGCTGCTGGGGGCCGACAACCATACCAGGACGCATGAAGCGCATGAATGAGATGACCTCGTTGGCGGTGAAACCGTGACGGTAAATCAGGTAAGCACCAATGAGGCAGCCGGTACGGCCAAGACCGGCCTTGCAGTGGACAGCAATTCCCTTCTTCTTGACAGTAATCATTTCGTGAGCGAGACGGATGAACTTTCGAACTGTCTTGAGCGGTGGGCAGGTACCGTCGTCGAAGATCATGTCCAAGTGTTGGATACCGAGAGCCTCAAAGTATGATGGCGAGTACAGAGGCGAGTTGAGACGGACTACAAGACCAATGTTGTTGTCAGAGAAGTGCTCGAGCACGTTCTTGAAAGACTGGTTAAGTGTTGGGTGAGCGTAAACCTCGTCGACTGTGTGAGGAAGAGCGTTGTAGAGATCGGAGCCCTCGGGGAAGCGGGTAGCAGGAGACTGCTGAGGCGAAGCAAAGGCAAGGAAATCAGGAGTGACCCAGTTGAAGTCACCATGCTCGACGCGCTCAAACTTTTCGTATTGGTCGAGATCAAAGTTTTCGAGATCACAGCATTTTTCCTCCTTGGCCTTCCAAACACCGTAGACTACATCTTGGACAGTAAGGCCGTAATCGGCTTGTGAGTAACCAGCATCGCGGAAAGGCATCAGCGGGGGGTCAACCTGGGCAATTGGGGCCAGGGCAAGATGGGGAGGCCAGTTTTGAATAAGAACCATGTAGCAGGCGAGCATGCAAGCAGCGTTTGCGCGACCTTTCAATTCAAGTTAGCGCATATTCGAGATAGCTCGAGTCAGGTTAATAACAACTCACTCTTGGGGTCAGATCTGCTCCAGAAAACAATTGGCCGATCCTTGTTCTCCTTGGCAGCAAGAATGTCGTGGAAGTAAAGGGCAAAGCGGTAAAGGTGACCAATGTGAAGCGGGCCAAAGTCATGGTGAAAAGCGTTGTAGAGGAGACTATCGTCTACAGTGAAGTAAGTTGGCGATCTTCTCGCGGATGATTCGCCAATGCGTCTGCGCGACGGTGAGCGGTTAATAGCGGCGGCGTCAGATCCATAGGGGAAAGGCGTGTATGCATCAGGCTTCTTATCGTAGGCGGCGAGGTACAAGCGATCTTTTCAGTAAGAATTGATATGTTAGTCTGATGTCATGGTGATAGTACAGGTAAAGCTAAACTCACCAGGAATATACTCAACCACCTGGCCGATGCTAGTGTTTCTGGAAGTACGCGACATGGCGATGGATCGCGATGCGGTGTTCTGGATGTTCTGGAATAAAGCAACGAGGCGAAACTCAAAAGGATATAAAAGAAAGAGATGAATAAATCAAGACTGCAATCACCAAAAAGCCAGAGCAACAAAGCAGCAACGCACTCTCGAGAACGAAAGAAAAAAAACGAAAGAAGAGAAAGAAAGTCCAAGTCCGCGATGACGGGACAAAAGAGAACGAGCGAGCGTTATGGATATGTAATGTAAGAAGTACCGAAAAAAATAAGTAAAAAAAAAAAAAAGAGACGAACAATTAAATCCAAGAGTCTAATAGGTATAAAAAAACCACGAGCCACATAAAATAAAAGGCTGGAATGGGTTGTTCCAAGGAAGAAGGAAAGAAAGAAAGCAACAACCAAAATGATGCACGTATGTTGAGTATGTACAGTATGTAGCGTAGGTCAATCCCGAGAAAGCTAAACAGGGAAAGAAACACAGACGCCGTGAGGAGTAAGAAAAACAATGCACCCAAAGCGGAAGGATGGCGGTTGCCAAGGTGAGGAAGGAGGGTCTAGTTGGGGTATTTTTCAGGAATGGAGTCTTTATTTACTCTTTGGGCAGCTTTGCGATAGTGAAGTCGAGATATTTGGGAGAACTGGATATGGTTGGTTGATTTGGAGAGTAAGTATATGGGTGATTTGAATATGAAGTTTGATCTCATTGGTAACGGGCGTCAATTTGAAAGTATGTTTCGTCTCTTGTTCTTGTTCTCCTTTGCTATAATGACTCGCTCTTCTCTGCACTGTCCACTTTTTCCTATCCCGCCTAAATCTACAGACAGGGGAAATCTGCAAGTCGAGGGCTGGCGTCTATTCGCCCTGCCAGGAGACATGAAAGAGGGGCCAACCGATCAACTCAGAAGCCTCATTTAGAACATCTGAGCCATGATAACCCTACAGTCGGATGAGTACCTACTGTATATAGCTTCTGCACATATACACTCTAGCCCCGGCCTATGAACGACATGACTTGCATTATCCATCGGTACACATGCCAACACTTTCCAGGACACACGAGACTCAGAAACTCATTCATATACTCGAAACTCCCTTCCTTCAACCTCAAATCACTACTCATCACCCAGAGAACGCATAAAAAACTGTTCATCCCTCATAAAGGTACCCCTACTCGTCTCCATGGTAACCAAACTTCTCCAGCCTCAAAACTAACACAAAAATGCCCAATCCCCTCATCTCCCTGCATAAATATCCCCCATTTGGGATAATTAACCTGTTCTCCCGTTTAAAGTCGCGCCACACACGCTATGTCGTGTCTGGCGTTTAAATGTGGGGGTTATTGAACCCTACTCTTCGGTTGACCCTTGTATACCCTACTGTTACTGTCTGATCTTTTTGAGGTGTGACAAAGTACTACATACTGAGTTTGTCACTGGAGTGATGACATATCATAGATAGTACTCTGTAACTCATTCAATATATTACAACCTTTACTAAACTTACAATTAAATACCCTTTTACTTATTGAGAGTCACTTTCTGTTAATATCCAACCCATTACTGACTCGGTATATCATCCCTCTCATTCCACATTCCATTCCAACAAACCACCTCAAAAGCCACAATGACTCCCGTCAACCCCGCCTTCCCCTGCGAACTGTAAGATGTCCCCCTCCCTCTTCTCAATCACCAACTAACACCAACCAAGGACCCTCCAAATCCCCTTCGCCACCCCCCGTCTCGCCACCATCGCCCACCGCGTCCTCTCCGTCGACCCCGAACTCTCACCACTCGTCCAACGCACCTTCTCCCTTCCAATCCCCACAACCCTATCCGTAGCCTACTCCGCCACTACCAACCGGATGCTCCGTGTAGCGACGAATTCATTCATGGCTAGTCTCCGCCTAGTCCTGGAAGTTATGGAGAAGATGGATGGCGATGCGCTTGCGTTACCGGCTGACTCGGATGTCGTGGAGTAGAGAGTGGTTGACAAAATAAATAGATTATGAAGTAAACATGCTGAAACATTTCCTGTGTGAATAGCCGCCGATACTTGCCGATATGTAGTGCTACAGAATGACACTTCCGCAGTACCCGTCGAGACCGCCGAGACGCGGTACTATGCGTTTAGCCGCCGTGGTTCATTTGGTGTAACCATGACCAATTCACAAGACTAGACATTCACTAATAGATGATGGAAAATATGACACAGAAATCTCATACAAATGGAATATCCAGTCATGAGCATAGATTAATCAAACAAAATATCCCACTCCAGTATCCAAAAGCAAAAGCAAACCCAAACGCCCAAGTCCCAATCCTATATACTTTTTTAAACAGAAAACAAATGCCTTCTAACCAGATTACTCTTCGACAACAGCAACACTCTCCACCTCATTGACCTCTTTGACCTCTGTGACCTCAGTAATAACCTCCTTCTCCTTGGTACTATCCGCACTCTTCTCCTTCAACTGACATTCCAACTCCCCAACTCTCTTATTCGCCGCCTCAACCTGTTGTTGAAGCTGCTTGATATACTCAATAGCCTGTTCCACCGTACTAGCCTTACTATTAGGCACATTCTGCCCCTTTCCGTCTTTCTTAGAAGTACCAGCGCTATCGCTACCCGTCTCACTATCCTTCTTACCCGCATTAGCCACCGGCGGCAAAAGTGTGGCGATTTCCTGAAGCGCCAAATTTATGCGGTTTCTGCGGCCCTGCTCGGCAATCTTGTGTGACGTCTTCTTAACCACTAAGGCATCGGACAAGGTAGAGGGGTATGAGACACCTGGTAAGACAGTTCCCTCTACCAGACGCTGGTAGTTAGATTTATGTTGCAGCTGAGCCGCCAAGTCTTGCGATCCATTCGCCATGGGTTGAATATTAGGTGAGATGCGAGGCAATAGGGCTGGCGATGCATGGATAGAACCCGGACGTCTACCTGTGCCACTTGTGCGTGGGGCAAGTTGTGGCGTCTTCCGGATCGCCGAACCACCAGCCGGCAGAATCTGGGGACTGGCAGTTACAGAAGAGGCGCCAGTACGTGGTGGCTTAGGAAGCATAGGTGACGGGAGAGGGGCAATGTACTTTGCCACGGGGGCTATATCGAGCGTTCCCTGCATAGGCGTATCAATGGCAGGACAACCAAGGACATCCTCAAAAGAGTCTGGCAGGGTAAAGTCGTCGGTAGTAGGCGAAACGGTAGGCGTAGACACACCAGTCGTACTGGCCGTGATAGCCGGTGACGAATTGGAAGATGTCCGTGACCCGGGTAATCTCATAAGTGAAGCAGGAGTAGCAGGAGTAGGTCTTCCAGCAAACTTCTTAAGCGCCTCGTTCTTTGAGTTTTGTGGCTGGATAAAAGGCGATGCAGTAGCCGACTTAGTCCGTGGCAATGGGGGTGGCGGCATATCAGAAAGTGCCTCGGGCGAAACAGAGGCGTTCTCTTCCATTTCAGCGCTACGTCCCCGCTTCTTACTCGCGTCGGCTTCGGCCTCGTTGATGACCTGGGTGGCAATTGACGGGTTGGAAGTAGCCACTGAAACCACAGTGCCTCTTCTACGCATTGGCTTTGAAATAGGCGACTGGGCGACTTTAGACTTTGGCCGGGTAGATTTGGCGGGGGTCTTGCGAGTCTTTTTGGATGACTCGGCGGTCATGTTGGGGGTATTCCATGGCTCAACGGGGCCATTTTCAATGGTTGACTTGGCAGCAATGGCAGCCGCATGTGACCGATACTCAGACATAAGAGAAGGGTCAGGCTGAGCGTGGAGAGCAGGTGAAGTAAGTGGACTGAAATAGTTGCTAGTAATAGGGAAAGTGGCGTCGACGAATTGCTGTTCTAGCGGGGTAACTGCGGGAGAAACAAGTGGTGTGAAGCTCAACTAAGACATGTGACACACAGGTTAGATTACATTATTATAGACGCAGAAAAAGTAAAGTTGACTTACATCTTGAGCTTCCTTGAGCGAGTGAAAGCGGCTATCAAAAGCCTGTTGTGGCTGTTCTGGCGACATGAAGAACTGGTCCGGGTTACCGGCAACGAGATCCAAACTTCCGGGAGTCGGTGGTACAGGATTGGTATTGTAGTACGAGCCCATGGGGGTGATATGGCGGTGGTGTGACTGGGAGCGTTCATGCTGCATCTGGCGTTGATGTTGATGTCTTTGTTGTTGGAGATAGTGGATTCTAGCGTCGAGTTCGGAAATGACTTCATTTGGGGGAGCCATCATTTGGGCGGGGATGGGCTGATGGACTCCGACTGAGGTGATTGCGGCCATTGTAGAGGGCGACATGGTGGTTGTCACCGGGAGAGACTGAGGGAGAGTAGTTGAGATATTGTGAGAATGCGATGGGTCTGTGCCGGACATCTGGGTGTCTAGGGGATCAGCCGAGCCCGGAAGCAAGCCGAAGGGAAAGTCAAGACCAATATCATAGTAGATATCACCAGCATTACTCTGGTCCTGGGAATTCCACTGGGTGCCGTCCATCATATCCATTGTTACAACGAGGCGAAGAAAACAAGGGAAGCGGGGTATATAATTGCTTTTTTTCTTGAAAATCCCCGAGAGTCTGTTCGGTCGGGCGTAGACGAACCGTTGCGGACAGACGTATGTACAATGCGCCTATAGAAACGGGGGATTCGCGACGGGGCGACGACGGACGTTTTGCGGTCGCGGTCGGGTGAGCGGGGTGGGGCCTTCGGTAAAGGGCCGTCCGTGAAGAAGGACCGGGTGTCTTTCGGGGAAGAGGAGGATAATAAGAGAGATGAAAAAAACTTTGAGTGATAGGTTTTAGAAAAGACGTATATGACTAATGCGACGAAGGAAAATGTAGAATATCAAAGTGATAGATTATAGAATCAGAAATAGACGTGGTCAGGTTCGTTGGAAAAAGAGAAAGTCTAATATGGAAGTCGAAAAATCGGGGAACTAAGCGGTGAATCAGCTGCCAATGGATTCGTATATATGTAGCGTAGCGTAGGCGTCTTTGTGACCGAACAGGGGTTTCCTTTTTTTTCTTTTTTTTTTTTTGTTCAAAGTGATGTATTGAGCAAACAGGTCTTTGGATCTGAGCGTCAAAGTCAAATGCAGGTGTAAAGAAGCGAATATGCAGTAAGTGAATAATAAGAAGTCTGAAAAGAGAAAGAAAAAAGGTTCAGGATGTTCTGGGATTGACGGCTTCTGAAGATGAGACTAGAGGGTTGCGATGTAGTCAAGATAGACTGATTTCTGGGATTTTATAGTAGGATTTTGTTTCTTTTCTCGGTGATGGGAAGGATTTTCGTTTTTGGGGCTTAATGTAAGAATAGAATGTCTTATGGTATGGTGGTTTGAAGTGTATTAAAAAGAAGAAGAATCGTGAGATTCGACGAAACAAATACATAGTCACCGTTGGTCCCTCAAATTCACAAAACTGAACGGCCCGAAATGGATAAATTCGATATTTTCTTTCCCTTCATGGAAGCTTGGAAGGAAGCTTTGAAGGAAGAAGACTAGCTACATGTATGTGTGTAGTCACGGACTGTAAGCAAAGACAGCCGAGATGGTACCAAAAGAAGGAAGTCATGCTTGACTACCCCCACGTACGTTGATATTGGGTTTTGTTTCTGTCCATCGATGAGTTTGTTAGTATCTTGATAGACATACCATATGCATATACGCCACATCTACAACTTGGACGTGACCTAAACCCGTGAACATCCATTCATACTACTTAATCAACCTCCTCATCCGATAACCCGTACTTCAATACCACCTATCCGGCCATTCCATCCTCACCATCCGTGCATGCAGTATCCCCTGACTCCATCCCACCAGAAATCCCAAAACCACCATCCATACATAAACTCCGGTCTCCCCCGATCCCACTCATCCGCTCTATAAACCAACCCCCAAAGTCTCCTCGGCTCACCTTACTCATCAAAAGGACGTCTTACATATATATACATGTACATACATATCCACCTCGCCTCAAACCAGGGCAGTGTCACCTCCCCAAATAGAAACAACTCAAAACCCGCCGTGATATTCCTCACCCGTGACGTCGACGTAGCCTCCAACCAACCCGCCCGTCAATCACAATTCCCCGTCATCAACCCCTCCAAACAAAACCAAGTCACCCGCATATCTAGTTCACGTCACACCGGCATTTAACTAACACATGACTAACCAACTGACCGGCAAACTGACAAACTAAACGATACTCATCTTTTCCAAAGAATCATATCCCTCAACAACAAGACACACCAAGTCAACCGAATCTACCACTCAAAAAGCCTTCCCTACTTCAACCCAGCCAACCAAAACCTTCTTAATAACAACTTCACGATACCTATCCACCACACACGTTGTTCCGCACTCTTCTCTGATTGGTCGATCCCTAACAAGGGTAAGCCCCACTAAACCTTAATCCCAACCTAGTCCTAGATTCCTAGCTTCACGAACCAAACTATATAGACTCACCAAAACGAACCTACCACCAAGTCATCGTCAAAAACACCCACTACTGTACACCCAAGAACCCACAAAGAGTCTCCGTTTCCCCCAATGAACCCAACAACATACAATCACCACGTCGGCTCTATTCCGCCAGCCAAGACGCCAAATTCTGTCACACTCCGTCAAAGTCTGTTACCCACCTACACGGACCAGCCAATACCAGAATCAATAAATCAGACGTCCTCCTTGTGAACCCCATACCAATCTAATACGTAAGGAAAACGGACAAACAACCGAGTCGGACGTCAGCCTTTATATGGACATGGACACGGCCGACCTGCTTTCTCCCGTGACAACTATATGTATACTGCATTAGGCTACAGAAAGAATTGTACGTATTATGTCAGTCGTTACTACCAAGTTATAGAAAACTAAACAGACCAACAAAGAAAAAAAAACACCTGTATAAATGATCCATGGCCACGCCATATGCAATCCCATCCTATCCCGAATGTATGTATAATAAACTCAAAGAAACAAAACAATACAAAAGAAAAGGCCTTCCAGAAACCCATACAACGCCGAAACCGAGCCTCAAGAACCCAGAATAGAATAGAACAAAAAAATAACTCACCCCAACATAACATCGCCCATATCTCTACCCCCATCCTCATCTGTAGTTCCATCATCCCTCGTTCCAGAACCTTCAGCCTCCTCCGACCCATCCGCAGAACTTCCACCATCGCCAGCTCTTCTAACTAGTCCAGCCAAAGGAGATGACACTCCAGGTGGTGACGCACCCATCACCCGTGTCGAGCCCGCTTCACTAGTAGTCTTACCAGCCGTAGTTATCAGGACCCGCCGGCTACTTGTGCTACTACGTCGACTTTCGAGGCTCCGGCTTAACGTCTTACTAACACCCTCAATCCCCGAATTCAACGACCGTCGCTTATCCTTGATCAACTTGCCAGCCACCGTAGTCATGTCAGCAACCGCCGACACTTTGTTACTAGCCACAGTAGACTTTCCAAGACCAGGCGTAGTTGGTGCCCCCGGTTTATCCTCTTGAGCATCAATCAGATACCACCGGAGACCGTCAGAAAGTTGGAAGGGGTTATCATTCTCACCCGCCGTCGTGTTCCCCGAGTCTCCATCACCCCCACTACCACTGCCACCCTGTTGCTGCAGGTTCTTGGACAGATCCACTCGCCGTTCCTGAATCCTCGTGATGCGAGCAACCAACCATTCTCGCGTGCGCAGACGATGCGAATCCTGCTCCCGCAAAAAGTAGTGTGGGAAGCCCACGTTGAATGCGGCCCAAGCACCTGAGCTCTGGTTCCTAGTCGGAAGGAAGAGTACCAAGTCGCCTTCTTTGAAGTTCTTGAATGCAATCTTCTCATGTGCGTCCTTGTTGGCTGAGTGCGCCTTGTCACGGAACATGCGAGCATCGCGCTGGAACTTGCGTGCCACATGCTCCACGTCTTTGAGACGACGGTACACCGTCTCAGTAAACGTTTCCATGTCGAAACCACCCAATGAGTTGATAAATGCAATATACTTTTGCGCTTCGGATCCGGCATTGTTGTTGTTTCCGTTCATCCAGTAGATCTGTTCAATATCTTCGCCCTCAAGCCCACTCTTGGTCGACAATGACGACGTTTGACGGCCCAACGGTGACAATGACGTCTCTGGACCGCTACTGTTTGGAACTAGCTGAGCGACAGACCGCTCGGCCCTAGGTACCCTTGAAATCTTCATCTGAACACCCTCTTTAGTCACCACAAACCCAAGCCGCTCTAGCAATCTGACAAGCCTATCATTCTGCGTGTAAATACGCTTTGTCAAATCCTTAGCATTCTCCGTCCGAACTTGTAACACCGCGTCCAGACTGTTGAACTTGGCCTGTGCCACCGACAGTTTCTCCTTGATCGACTGAAGTTCCTCCTCCAGACTGCCCACCTGAGACTGTCTACGTGCGAGATCCTCCTTGAGCACTCCCATCTGTTTCTCGTCATCTTCAAGCTTCTGTCGAAGCGACTCTGAACCAGTTTCGCCATCAGAAATGTTCCTACGCAATTCGCTGATTTGCCGACGTCCCTGCTCAAGTTCCGCCTCGGCCGTTGCAAGTCGAGCCTTCTCCGTGGCAAGTGCCTCCCTGAGCTGCAAGCTGAGTGTTTCCATCTCCGATACACGCGCTCCAGACTCACTGACATTGGCCTTGAGCTCCCTGTTCTCCGTCTGCGTTTGATCAAGCTCGGATTGTAGCACCGAAATGTCATTCTCAATAATCTTGAGTTTACCAACCACATCCGTAGCAGTCGTAA
This sequence comes from Huntiella abstrusa, assembly GCA_025685495.1. Classification (NCBI taxonomy): domain Eukaryota; kingdom Fungi; phylum Ascomycota; class Sordariomycetes; order Microascales; family Ceratocystidaceae; genus Huntiella; species Huntiella abstrusa. Next base: position 104,794 of record JAJNMT010000286.1, on the reverse strand, counting down.
TCAGATCCTCAATCAACTCGCCATCCTCGCTGGGCACCTCGGCCCCGGGTAGCAGCTCGCGGTGGAGGTCATGCAAAGCACGTGTCTGGCCCTCCGAAGCACCAATCTTCTTGGTCAAGGCCTTGTTCTCTTCTTGGAGGCTGCGCATCTGTTTCTGCGTCGACTCAATCCTTTCCTGTTGCAATCTAGTCTCGTTACGCAGATACTCAACCTGCCCATCGTACCTGGTCTTGTCATCTTGTCGGTGTTTGCGCTCCTTTTCGAGTTCCTCCTCCAACATGCGGAACCGTTCATCGTACTCGGCCTTCTCGTTATCGCGAGACATGCCAAAGTGTTCGATATCGTCTTCAGTTTCCTCCAGTTTTTCACGGAGAGCTTTAATCTGATCCATCAGGCCTTTGCGTTCGGCACTATATTCCTTCTCTAGGCTCTGAAGATTGTTTATAAGATCCGTCTTGGTGGAGTTGGCTTCTTCGAGTCTTTCCTTGACTTCTTGCCATTGCTTCTCAACGTGTGATAATTCGTCTTGGATCCTCTTAGTTGCTTCTTTCTCTGTAGAAAGCTCTCTACGAAGGTGGTCTAGCATTGGCGCGCTCGCGGAGTCGATACCATCAAGGTTGGAAAAACGTCTGGTATCAGACCGTTTTGAAAAGTCTAAACTGGTGGCAGAAAACGTTCCTTGACGGGACTGGGCGTGCGATTGTGGATGCAGCAAAACTTCCAGTCTCTTGATCCGGCTTTCTGCCGTCATCAGTTTATGTTCTAAATCCGCCTTGTCCTTTTGGAGAGACTTGATAAGCTCGTCGTCACCACGAATCATGAAACTCGTAGAATGCAACATAGAATTGGTGTTCTCGTAAAGACTACCATTCTTGAATGCTTTGATCCGTTTGGTCTGTTGACGAGTGGGCACGTTGAGTTCGTACAAAAGCTTCTTGATGTCATCGATGAGCGGCTTATCGATGTCACTCTTCTCCACAACCGTAATGAAATCCTGGAGATCCTTCTTCGTCATATCAGGCCACTCTTCCGAATCACCCAAGAGGTTGACCTCCATCCCCATGGCTGGAGAATCCACAGTGTCATGACGGTACGTGCTTCCAACTATCTTGGCCCATTTCCGTCGACGTCTGGTTTCCTCGTCCTGGTACATAGCCATAGTGTTCGCCAAGTTGGTGGAATCGCTACGCATCTTCTCCTTCCAGTCGCGGCGTCGGATAGCCTCTGTCATGAAGGACGCGTACATGAATGGTAGCTGATGAATAAGTCGGAGATAATCGAAAGTGGCCATTGCCTCTTCATTCTTACCAGCATCTGCCATGAGACTCTTGCACTTTTGTAACGCGGCAACAGTATCCGTGATACCACGCATGAAGACTCCAGAGTCCGTAGCCATTGTGTTGCGGCATTGCGTAGCATATTGAAGAAGATCCATCAGCTCTCTGGCTTTTTGTGCGATACGAGGAAGAAACTTTTCGGAATGTGTGCTTGCCATTCTAGACGCAAGCAACATATCATTTGGAGTATCTGAGTAACCATCAACCATTGAACTGTCTGCTTCAATCTTGCGCAACAAAGTCTGGGCCTCCTCAAAAATCTGCGCCGATTCGTCACTGCGACCCATAAATGACCTTTCAAGCAACGTTTGAAAGGAATTGCTCAGTTCCCCAAACTTGGTATCCAGGTTTTCTGCCTCCCGATTAACGTTTTCAATCCAGGAAATCAAACTTTTCAATGCGGTAGAAGCCCATTTACATGACCGTTTACACGTCTCGGGGTCAAGCAAGTCTTGCAGTGTAGCTTCATGAGTCGAGGCAAGGCGTTTCCCCGTCATGAATGAGACCATCTGCGGCGATATTGATATTGACTTGGCGATCTCAATATGTTTCTCCCAGTTTTTGGCCAACATGTCGTTTTCCTTGATCGAACCAGTAGCCCATCTCTTCAAATCATCGTGTCTGGTGTAGCATGGCTTGATGGCAAGTTCGAGGTTGGTCAACGCGACATCCATGCATCGAGCGATGACGTCAATTTCTTGGAATCGTTGGGCATATGCTTTGTCGAGTTCTTCGCATGATCCAACAACAGTTACTGCCCATTTCAGGCGCCTGTGGGATACATCCTTCCATACGGTAATCGATTTTGGCGAGATGTTGATGGTTGGCGGGTCGCTGATTTGTAATTGTTTGGGTGGCGGGACAATGTTGATGACGGCTGCTGATTCGGAAGCCTTGGCCGAAGATAACCTACTATCGTAGACAAAAAGTTCCGATTCGTTTTGGAAGTTGGCCGATTTGGCGCTACGGCCCTGGGCCGTCAATATGACGACATTTTGTGGAGCCAGGCCGATATTGATGAGAATCCACTTCTTGAGATCGTCCAGACTAAAATAGGGCGTAAAACGGAATGTCAGCGTATGTTGTTGGTTGTGCGTATGTGTGTCAAAAGCTAGGAATGCATGCGCCAGCAGAACATACAGATCCTGCCAGAGCGCACTTCAATTCCAGAATATCAACTGACCTGATGATTGTCGATGGGTCCACAATGGCTTTAGAACCGTTATGGGCGACGTAAAGCTCCATTGTCGCGACTCAGTGGCACCATTGCCTGGTGGACTGGTGATGATTGATAAGGGCAATGATTGAATGGAAGAGGCGCTTATTGATGGATTGCGAATCGACGGTACTGTCTATAAAATGTTGTTATTCCAAGCAGACGGGGAGAGGAAGTCGCAATCAGAAAATGAGATAAGGCGTGGTCATTCCACGATTAGCCATGTGACAGGGGCCGTGTGGTGTATAGAATGACGATTCGGGGGTGCGTGTGTGAAGCTGACGATGACAACCAGTCCCAGAAACAATGTGAGCGTGATTTCGAATATCAGGTGAAGAAATATATGGCGGCGGTATGGTGAAAGGACTCTCTCGCTACAGCAGGAAGCTGAAGTTGACGCAGGAGAAGCCCAACTTGGCAAAGGGTCACCAGGTAGGTCTTCAAATTTGGTTCGTCCTGTCTGCCACCTACATATAACAGACGCACACACACTCCACCGGCAGAACTCAATAAGTAGCCAATGATCGTGTGCAATGGCGTTGCTTATGCGGTGGGTTTTGAAATTGAAATATGACCTAGGTTTTCTTTGATTTGCTTAAGTTTGTTTGGGCTTTGATGGATGGCGATAGAAAAAATCATGTCCGCAAAACACACATTTGAAGCGGGGTGATAGATGATAAACGCCGGCACGTAACTCAACTCACTGCCAGGTCGCAACTGGTAGACAAGGCTTCAGGGCTCCATGTGTAGAAGTCTGGAAAGCACGATATAGAGAGTAACGATGCTATATGCATGCGGAAGCCTAGATCTATTGTGCAATATTCATGGGACCTGGTCAGACAGCCTGTGAGGATCACATATGATGCATTGTTCCTGGAAGTTCATTATGCGGCTAAAACCCTGTAACCCTAGTGTATCGTGTGGCGGTATATCTCATTTGTGGCATTATTGGTGGTATCTGTGGCGCGAATGATAGCATGTTATGGTAACACGAGTACATCAGCCGCTGTCTATTGACGACTTGTATACCCACGGCACTTGCGCCGTATCCTTTGTTATCAAAATCTAATTGACCAACATGAGCGATGTTGAGAATCCGGATGTTATGGAAGTCAGTATAACTGATGGGCCATTACAATTATCTCAAGATGAGAAGAAACTGTTAGAGCTACATGATCAGCTAGAGAAGCTACGTTTGGAGGCCGCCATTATCAAGGCCCAAAAGAAGGCCATGACACAATGTAAGCGTAGGATGTGATATGGTTTTGACATATTGCTGATATATAATCTAGCGCGCGTGGCAGCAACTCCACAAGAAATCGAGGCTGCCCAGGAACGGTTATTAAAAGCACGCTCTAGTTACACTCTCCAAAAAGAAGTAGTTGATAGTGTTCTATCGATGTACCCTATTTTGAAGGCTGTACACAACGGTACATTTGCCAACCCAATCGAGCGGTAACTAGAGACAAACTTCAGCCCTATCGACGAACTTTGATCTGCTAACACTCTTACAGGGACTTGGCGCCGTATTTACGTGCTCGCGATGAAGCATCGGTTGAAATCGCTCGCAAGTCGTCCGAGATCCGTACTGTTCTTGATGATCTAGTTGTCGTTCAAAGCGAAGCCCTTAAGAAGGCCCGCGAGAATGTTACTGTGGCAGCAGAGATGCTTGAATTGGCAGAACAAGTTAACCGTCAAAAAGAAGAGCCATTGATGGACGCAGAAGTTAGCGATGAAGTCAAGAAACTCGAGAGTGCCATCAAAGCCAGTCGACAGAAATGGCTTGTCATGAAGGGTACTGCGAGTGCTGTAGTAGCAGGTAGCGGCGTGGATTGGTCTAGCGACCCGGCATTACTAGAAATGGTTCTCGATCCGGAAGAGGATATGTGATTTGGCTTTAAGATACCCGTTTAAGTAGTTTAACATAAGCATAGCGTTGACGCTGATAGTTACAGTGGACAAGTACTCAGTTCCACCATGAGATCTCCCATCTGGTCTTCTGACGATGATTAGGGTGGTAACCCTGAATTGTTTAATATGGAATCCTCTGTCAGAATTGATTGCACCAATGTGATATTGTAGTAAAAGCGCACATTTTCAGTGAAGCTCCATACGATCGATGCATTAGCATAATAAGTCTCTACAAAACGATTATATATCAACAAAAATTGATAGCACCAACACAAAATAAAACTGGCGATACCATTACACTGATATCAACCTAAACCCTCAGTCATCCAAAAACGGTAATAAGCAGATTCGCAGCCATAAAGCGAGAGAAGACGAGCACAGGTGTGAGGGAGCTCTGGGGGATAAGAGGCGGTTTGTCGCCCCACCTCACGCTCACAATCAGCCAGAAAAGACGGTCGCAGCGCGGCAAGAGCGAGTTTGACCGGGGCAGGGCGTTTTGGGTAAAAGGCAAAAAAATAGAGCGAAAAAAAACAAGGTGGTGACCAAAGACCGAGTCGCCAATAAACGAAAAAATAGGGCTATTTTTTCGCTGGGGGGAAGTAGGGCGTTACAGCGCGTTACAGCGCGTTATAGGCGGTTTTGTTACAGTGGGCAAAAGTCATTTTTGGTTGGAGGGAAGGAAAGAGCGAGCGAGGGAAGGAGAAGGGGTGTGTGAGATTTGCGGCTAAAGAGAGAACAAGACGATTTCGCGGACCACAGGGCTTGTGTTGTAGGTGATTACAGGGCACACAGTGGCCGATTTCCAGTGCAGTGATGAAAGGTGGTGCGAATTTGGTGAGAGCCGGTGTCCACTTGGCTTTTGCTTTGCTGGGTCATTACGGTTTTACGGTTTTAGCGGGGAACAGGCATGTGAGGGTATTGCTTTTCGCGCCTTTGGCTATTGCTCTTTGTTTGGTTGTGGAGAAAATGTAGTGGCTTAGCCTGATAGGAAACATATGGAAAGCTTCGGCTGGCTGAATTGTTGGCTGGCCAACTTATTGGTGGAAGCAATTTTATGAGCGAACGAATAGGTGATGTGAATCTGTGTGGCAAACGGCCCCTCGCGCATAGCCAAACAAGAACGATCAACGAGGCGGTGGGTGGAGGGATGGAACTTTGGTGAAGGTTCGACTACCACCAGTAGAGACACAAGGGCAGTGTAAGGCCAGACAGTGTTAGTATGAGGTACCGGATAGCTGCAGCTGTTTTATTGGAGGCCGACCGGAAGAAGCTTGGGGTTTCTCGATGTAAGCTATGGTTCGATTAACTAGGTGGAGTCGGGTATGGTTAATAGCTTTACGGGAACCAATTGACGATGGAATGGGAAACTATCGGGTGAACCAGGAAAAGCCTCTATTTCTATTGGCTACATATTACGATAGTCGAACACATTGTTATTTGGCTTGGCCGGTGAGGAACTTGCAAGCTGAGACGCTGCATGGTTCACATTTGCAGTTGACTATGTAAGTCCATATGTACAGTACAGGCGCATAGCAGGTGCCTCTTACAAGTCACGTCTCGCACACGATGCATATATACGCATATATACACACAGCCTCTTTGTACGCAGCATGTGTTTCTAATCAAAGCGGTCGTTTGTATCTTTAAGTGGGTGTGGTGGTAGCTGACTGGTTCATAGAAGAACGTAACTGTCCCCTTTTTGTCATTCTAGATGCAAAGCGAAGACCTCTATTGCGAAAGTTTAAATTTGCCTTCTCTAAGTCTGGCACCTGACAAGCTATGACGAACTAGATGTCCATCTGGGATTGGAATCGCGCTACCAGAGAAATCAACGGCCTCATCGAGTTCCCTAACACGAACATGTCAAGGTTCGACCGTTCGAGAGTTGACCAATCAGATGTTATGTTATCATTCATGTGGGTACCAGGGTCAGATCAAGTTTATAATTAACCCTACCGTTGACCAAAATGGCATAGTTACGCGGGGTAACTGTGATGAACACAAAAAGGATTATATCCTACTTATACACATGACAATAGCATCGCCAAAACAGCAGAGGTGCAACAAAAAACCTGTAAATAGCACGCTACAACAAGAGAGCGAAACACAACATGTGTCGCATTGCCCAACCACCACCAAAATGACTTTGAACAAGTGTGCCTTGCTAACACATGGGAATCGGTACCTCCACTGTTTAACGTCGAGAAATAACGAGTACAGTATGATGCAGAAATACTGCAGGTTGGCCTGGGAACATGCAGCAATAGCAAAGTTGCTTATCTGGAGAAATAACTAGCAATATGTAGCAAAAGCAAGAAGACGATTCCGGGCAGGGGAAACCGAAGAAGGGAAGGGGGTGCGCAGGTTCACACCAATAAGAGGAGTGAGTGTATGAGGGCAAATGGGAAATAAGGAAGTGACAAAGAAGCTCACAGAAGACATAACATTGCACACTTACGCCTAGCCTCGTCTTTCTTGCAGCGTGACCAAGTTGCTATTGCGTGAGGTGGGTAATAAATGTCAAGGCAAGTACTAACTAGTGCAGTAGCAGTCGCAGGTTGGTCTCTTTTGGGTGAGAGGCGTTGCAGATTGTATTGTCACAGAAGAAGGGAGCGGCTAGTAATAGGCCCTGGGGCATGCACATGTCCTGAAGAGGAGAGCGTGTACTGTACGTGTGTGTGTGAGTGTACAGTAGTGGTGGTGTGAGGAAGGAACAACGGAGGGAAAACAAACCCACGCACGCACGCCTACCTCGTTTGGTGCTGTTTCTTAGTGTAAATAAGGTATTTTTTTACGGCTTTTATTGCGTGCAGCGGTTTTTCTCTTTTTGGTGCAAGTGGATGGCTGGATTGGACGGGGTCTCTGCGGTCCCCCTTTACTATGGCCATAGTAATTTCCCTGCTTTCTCTCTCTTTTTGAAGGGAGAAAAGTGATGGGCTGAAATGGGGCTGTTAGTTATAGGCCGTGTTAGTGGTAAGAAAGCTTATTTGGTGATTAGTATGTAGCGTTTTTGGTAGCTGCGATATCTGAGAATTTGGGGGTAAAATTGCATTCATGAATTGCGAGAAGGTATGTATGTACATACATACATAGGTGGATATTGAGGGAAGTCACAAGGAGTAATGTTGGTTGCATATGGCTCTTAAACACGAATCCTTGGGGAGATACCCCGCTTTATCAACATGTATGAATGGACATATGTATGTATGCACATATGTACATACACACATACAAAACATACATACCAATAACTTGTCTACAGATATCTTCACCACAGTTTTCTACTTGTACTATCCCAAATCACCACGCATATTTGTCTGTTGTGCCAGTCTGCCAAAGCTTCCCCCACTGCAGCACAGTGCACACGTTAATTTCACCAGCATAGTCCTCCTTGGTCACCAAAGGGAAAGCACAGACACGAAGTGCCCAAAGACACGCCCAAGTGGTCTCTCCCTTCCCTACCGCAATTACAGAGGCGCCTCTCAGTTACTGTAAACCCAGCACACCAAGGCCGCAAAGAGTAAAAAAAAGCTCCGTCAAGGAAGCAACCCATTAAAAACAACCAGTCACGTACAGTGCGAGAATTGGCATGCGCGCCTAGAATTCGCACGCCTGCCCGTTAGACCCAGTACGTACACACATACCACGCTTGAAGCGTTACTACCGCGACAAAACAAGCCTGAAGAGGCCAGCCCACTTAATCAGTCGGCCATAGTAAAAAGGCACTGCTTTGCCCGCTTCCCATACATTATTTCTTCCGCCTCTCTTCTCTTCCTCATACAACTTTTGCTTGTCTTTCTTTGTATACCGACATACATTTTTTTGTCTTCATCTTCTTGTTCAGGACTTTGGTTATCAACCTGTGAGTACGCCTGTTTTGTTTTTTTCATTGCTATGTGAGGGTTCATCGCTATGCACAATGATGTTTCTTTGCTTGTTGCGCCGTTGTGAGATGCAGGCGACGAGGATGTTTTGTTGATGCGAGCCAACTGCCCGCTAGCTATTGAGTTTGATGGAAAGATCCGTCAGATGCAATAGTTGATGGGCAAAATGGGGTTATGCATCGCGTATGTTCTTGTTTCTTTTTATTCGCTTGGTTGTGGTTGCCGTTGTTGGTCATTTTGGTGATGGCTCGAAGCTATGGATAAGCTTGTGTTCCCCCCGCAATCGAGAACTTGAAAGGCTATGTGCCAGATAAGTTTTTGATTATTGATGATTCCAATGATGGAATCGACAATAGGAAGACCTGCTCTATCCATTTTTCATTGGTCATCAACAATTCATCTTCATCGTCACGAGCAATTGGTTGGCCGATTAAAGTAATTGCATTTGTCGCGGGGTTACTTTTTCCCTTTTTTGTCAATTCAAGCTTGAGCTTCAACAAGTCCCGGGCTAGTGGCGCAACCACTTACACGGCTGTCCCGTTTTGGCGATTGGGGTTCAACCTTGTTTTGCGCACTGCCGATTTGGCAGACGTTCATGAACTACAAGGAAAACAATTACTGCCAATTCGATGAACCTAGCTGCGCAATGGAAAAAAGAACCGACTTCTTGAACGCAAACTAATGTTGTTAATTCCAGTTTTCTTGTCATCTACCAACTCTCTTTTTTTTCTACCAAACCTAAAACACATTCACAATGCCTAAGGCTGCTACCTCCAAGCGCGGTACCAAGGTCGAGAAGACCCGCAGAAAGAAGGACCCCAACGCTCCCAAGCGTGGTCTCTCCGCCTACATGTTCTTCGCCAACGAGCAGCGTGACAACGTTCGTGCTGAGAACGAGGGTATCTCTTTCGGTCAGGTCGGCAAGCTCCTCGGTGAGCGCTGGAAGGCTCTTAACGAGAAGCAGCGTAGCCCTTACGAGGCTAAGGCCGCTGCCGATAAGAAGCGTTACGAGGATGAGAAGCAAGCTTACAACGTAAGTTTTGAACCGACAAAAATTTGTAAATTGTCGGCTAGTTGCTAACCATGTGTTTAATAGGCTGCTGCTGAGGAGGACTCTGCTTAAATTTAGAGCAATTTGTAGTCCCTTTTACCAGACATCGCCGACCATCATACCCTCTATAGATACTTAGACGGCGATGTTTTCAGTTTTGTACTTTTTGGTTGCACGGTGTTGACTGGGGGGAAGATTTTGGAGGCACCGGAACTCTGGGATTATGTGCTTCTCTTGTTTTTCTTTTTGCTCGTCGTGGTGTTGCTCTTTTTTTTTTTCCGGGGTCTTTTTTGCTTTATTGCCAGGGCTTTTGATGTCTTTCTATTCTTTTTTGGGTTCCCCGCGTTTGGGTTGTTTGGCATACTTTTATCTCTTGGGAGACCAAATCATGTGTTTTGTACGCTGCGTCTTGGATTATTATCAGGTCTCTTTGTTTTCTATTATTGGTATGAAACTGTCGTTTTGATTTACATTATTCAGAGTCTTGTGATTTACTTGTGTGACGTTTGTATTTTAGTCAGCCATTGTTAGGTTCACTTCAAGGTATGTTGTAACCCTATGTTGTTTGCACAGCAATGGTTATTCACATGTTGTACATATGATAGCAGTAACGTGATAGAGGCCGGATTCATTGGTCATAGTACGCCTTTACGGCTGACTGCATAAAGTGGAGAATATGCATCGAGCATGATTGATCGGAGAGACCTAACGCCTACGTTGGTATGAAGCTGCATGTTGCCTTGGTAAAGTTGTTGGAAAGGGGACTTTTCGGTGAGTTATTCAGTCACGTGTAAGTTACGGAGTGGCAAGATAGCGGAAGGGAAGTCCGGTGTCGGTTTTGGCTATATTAGACAGAGATATTGCATATTGTATATACATATGTTACATTCAGATTTGTAGTTGGACTTGCCTAGATGCGACGGTGAGGGGATACATGTTGCACAAGACAGAGTGAGACTGCATTCTCGGTTAGTGAGTTGTTGGTTATTCGGTCAAAGGAGGATTGAAACAGGCGAGTTGTGGCTGCCTTGACGTTGGATGCAGACCGGCGTGGGATTGTTGAGTGATAGTTACCGGGCGATGGCTCAGGATTAGAAGCGCATGACTTGGTGTATGTACACTGTATGTGTTGTCGTGTACCGGGTGTTGTAGTTGCTTTTTGTGGGCATTTCGGCCGTGTCGGGGTGGGTTTTTTTCCGTGGGAAAGGAATGGGGAGAATGCGGGTTGATGCAGTGGGATCGATGGTATGGCGGTACTATGGAGTCACCGATGCTATATCAGGGAAAGTGTAAGAGAAGCGGTGTTGATTCGTTGTTGGAGCGGGGTATCTTTGTGGGTGATGAGATTGGAATATAAAGAGAGGGACTCCGCGGAGATCGGAAGGGAGTCTTTTCTTTGTGGGTTGTGACGGGGTCATTTCATTGTTCATTCGGATATATTTTTAACAAGAGACTACATACCTTTAACATATCTTAATCATTACAAGAGACTATTCAATCACAATGCTTTACCCGGAACATTCTCCAGAACGCTATCAAGCGACTCAAACACCACTGTTACAAGACCTCGCCAATAACATCCGTTCACTCACTACCATTCCAGAATTCCTCTTGGAGCGGATTTCCGGCTCGCCATCTCAAGAAGCCTATGTCGACGTTATCTGTGATGATATGGATGTTGTTGCTCGGAAGATTCGTCGATACCTGGACTACGTCATGAGTGGAAACGTCCCGGCCAAGACTATAGGCGACATAGAGGGCAAGGTATCTCTGTTGGAGAAGGGTGTTTCATTGTGGACTAGAACTGTTCGGAAAGGTGCCTTGGATCGAAATGTTACTCGGACTGATGTTGGCTTGGGGAGAGCTTTGGTCGGTGTTGTTGAAGGTCTTGTAGGGTGTTTGGAGATTGGACCAGATGCTATGAGAGATAAGAGATATACTGATGGGTACGCATATGTCTGGGACAAGATTCAGAATGAGGATATGAGTATGTTTTATCTTGATGTTGTTGTTGATGACGATGATTACTAACAGAAGTAGAACAAGAACCACCAAGGATGAAGGATATTAGATTGAACATGACCGGTGGGGATGTCATGCGTCAAAGATGGCGATTGGCTCGCAATGTAAGATGTACTGATAGAGTAATTGTCGTTATCGATGTACTAACATAACCAGAATCGTCATTGGCTTCAATGTATCGACTTCCATGATCTTCCCTCATTGGCTTCGTCCATGCGGAATGTTCCACTGTAAGTACCATATTATGTGTCACAAGTCAACAACTCTAACTTATTTATATAGTCCCGAACTTGAAAGCTATAGCTTCATAGACCGGAGGTCTCATCCATACGGTTCTCACGAAATCCCCACCCTCCTGTATACCCGGATTGACAGTATGGATTTCCGTATCTGTCTCCCCAATAACTCCCCCGCCATTCTCCAAATGATCGACGTGGACTCCACGGGACTTAGAACACACTCTGAACTCTTACCTCTTTCTCACGTCAAAATCTGCAGAGACACACGGAACCCACATACAGTCCTCCGGCTCGTCCACGACGACAAAGACATGCTAACCATTGCGCGTATTCCCATCAAAACATGGGAGTTTGGTGTCTTGTTACAAAGTGCATTACTCTCATTGAAGTGCGAAAGTGACGCTTCTGGACAGGTTGCTGAGGCTATTAGAAAGACAGAGTTTGATTCGGCGTGGGAAAAGAGTATTGCTATGGCGCATATTTGGCAAGGCAAGGTTATGAGAGGATTGGTTATTTCTGAACAGGTACGACCTGGTGGAAATCCGGGACGGGGACGGAGAATCTCCGTGGTGGTTTTGGGGGATCAGTTCCAGCGGATGATCTTGTGGACTGCTTTCCGTAAGTTACTTGGTGATGTTCAAGATTATGTGGTACTAACAAACGAACAACAGTTGACAACCAGTTCCATTCTTCAAGAAAGGGATTCCAACAGCTTGATGCAACACGATTCATCATCAAAGACATTGATATGTTGACTTTGTCGAGTGGTCAGGATACCGACACTGGCTACGATCCACGAACTCGGGATGTAACCTTTGAGTTGACAGACGAAGATCGTAAGTTCTTTTCCAAGAATCACGATATCTAAAATTACACAACCATACTAACATAACATCATCACAGAAATGGAAGGCTTTCTCGAAGTTCTCCAAGAACCAAGTAACCCGGAATACCGGAAGGGGTATAGATATGAGCCGCCACAGGCCACTGTTGATACCTTGGGTAAGAGACGAGTAACAATTGCAAAGTAGACGATCAAATTGGTAGTAAAAAAAGAGAAACAGTTTTCATTAGATATCCAAACGAGCCTAGGAAAGATAAAAAAGGAAAAGTCAGAGATCATTATAGCGTGCCGTGGTCCGTAGCAAAAAGGAAAAAAACACAGCGGTCATCAATTGAGCAAGGAGAAAAAAAAAGGGAAACAAAAGAGAAGAAAGAAAAAATCCAAAGGTAGGGCCGGCCGACCCATTAAACCGGACCCGAAAGTCCGTCCATATCAACCGAGAATTGATACGGCAGAAAAGAAGAAAAAAAGGCAAAAAATCAACTCAAACTAAACATGACTCTGTACGCCACAACCCATAGGTGAAACTCCCAATCTCTTACTACTTCTCCCATTTTCGGCATCATACTCCAACGTCGGTGGCGACCCCATAGCCGAAACCGTCTTCTTGAGGCTATTTTTGAAGCGCCGGGTCCGCGAAGCATCAGCCGGTGGAGGCGCCGTGATACTGGATGATTTGGTAAGCGTGGGGGTCGCCGTTAAAGTGGGCGACTTAGTGGGGTCCAGCGAGTAAACGGAGGCCACGGCGGTGGCTGTTGAGGCTGTAGAAAGACGGGATTGAGAAGGAGAGTGGCCGGGTTCGGGCGGTGGCGATGGCGGGGGTGTAGACATTTTTGAAGGGTGGATTGGACGCGGAGCAAATTGCGGGATTGGATGTAGAATTGGGGAAGGGCTTTTCTGGGGGGAAAATAGATTTGTATGGGGATTCTTTTGGCGGATGCGGATGCGGAGGACTTGGATATGTATGTGTGTGTGTGTGTGAAGGACTGGGACGTGGACGTGGACGTGGAACGGATCGAGAAGTCACAGCTTGCGGGCGCTGGTTCTCGCTCGTCAATATCGCTGGTGGGGGCGTGGGGGAAGATACGGATAGATAACCAGTAAATAAAAAATCCAAGTCGTTTTTTCGTCAGCGATAGCGTCAGCCGCCCTGAAGAGGAGACAAGATAAAAAAGTCAAAGGAGGAAGAGATAGATAAAAGACGAGGGTTAGGGTCCCGTGAAGAAGCTAAAGAAGAAAAATAGTTTTTTTCTTTGTTTGTTTGATTGATTGAGTAGGAGTAACGATTGAAGGAAAGATGTTGGAGAAGGGGAAGGTATGTACATATGTATAAATATATAGAGAAGGTGATGATGGAAAAGTGGTAGTTGGCGGCGGCGGCGGAGAAGATGAGGCGGGCGGGGTACGGTTGACTTTAGAAATGGTCAATAATTGTGCAAGTGTACACGCGGCCTTGAGGGGCGGTTGGCTGCGGATTTCTTTTTGAATTGGTTAGTTTGGCAAGTAACCAAAGAAGAAAAAAACAAAGAGTAGTTTGTTGTTTGGATGCATGTGGAAAACTTCCGTCACAATCACGAATGATAAAACATATGTATGCTACATAGATTATCTCTATACATATGTCCATCGCATGTACATACATACATACATATGCGATAACCCACTTCGGCTCATTCCCGCCCGTTACCTTCCGTCCGTGCTTGTTTTGTCTTGCAGAGCGGAATACTCAGTTACGTAGTGTGGTGGATATACAAGAGGTTGGACTCCATACCTCAACGTCCGACCTCATCAGCATTGCGTAAGTCACGATATTCCCCCCATATTTAAACAGACTCTCCGCCTTATCATCCTTTCACCACAGACGGCCATGAACGTCATCAGTGACGCTTCCTTTGATAACACCCCTTGTAAACTGTGACGGCCGGGCAATGTCAGTTTTCTCAACTCAACCTTGTGCGTATATATATGCGTATGTATGTATGTGTGTGTGCATACCCCGCTTTAGGTCAGGCAAGAAGTCCCCCACGACAGACAGACAGACAGAAACGCACGCGAGCTTGGTGGAAAGCTCGCCATTTGGATGGGTGGTGGTTACACCGCACTGACCTTCCTCCAGCTGCAGTCCAATGGCGTTTAACGGCAAGCAAGCCCACACACACTCGCGGGCCTCATTATGTATGTGTTTGGTTTGATATTGTACATATATCATGTTAGATTTCTAGATATGGCGAGACCTTTGATGTGTATAAAACTATAACGATAATTGAGAACCTACAACTCTTGTTTGGTACCTTTACTTCTCTCGCCTCTTAATCTCTCAGCCAACTCCCAACTCCAGTGGTTCCGTCCTCCCTTCTTAGCAAGTCCTTCAATGATAAAGTCCCAGCAAACTTCTTTAATTTCACCTCCTCCACAAACCACTTTCCCTTCTTTACCCTTCAAAGCCGGAAATCTCGGCCACTCGCCCCGAACAGCCCCCATATCTTCATCCAGGAAGATATCAATGACCACTTGAGAAAGTCTCTTCTGTGCTTTCTCCAGGACACTCTCAGGACGCACAAGGACCTCGAGGATATGTTGCATACCGTTAGAAGCCAGAAAAGATGACCGGAACACAGGAGACTGAAGAAGTCCTTCTAACAAACGACCTTTAGACCGTACATGCGCAGCTTGTTCCTTGGCAATCGAGTTGACAGGTGAAAGTGCCGATGGCGCAAGTGCACCTTCCAAAACTCTCCGGCCTACTGCCGTCCGACCAGGCATGCAAGCATGTTCATGTAGCCGTGGCCAGTGATACATGACATTAGCCAATGTCTTATGATTATTCTGCAACGCATCCGCCAGGGCATTCGCCGCGATATGCGCCCTAGGGTATCCTGAAGGAGACGACCCGGCAACATCCGAGTCAAATGCGAAACATAACAAAGCTGCCGTAATATCGTAATCCTGCGTAAGCAGATCGCCGTAGAAATGGTCATGGGAGATCTCAGATAGATTCTCCAAGGCTGCATCAAGCGCCGTGTCCCCTGTAGCATCGCCCTCTGCAATCTTTGCCAACGCCGTGAAGAAGTCGTTCGTTTGCGGGAAATTCTTCACTTCGGGTGACAACGAAGGTAAATAGAACCCATCAATTGGGCCATCTTCAAAAACTTTCCCTTCACCCTCGCCCGGAACAACAGCCAGTGCGCTTCCAGAAAGCTTCTTCTGGACACCCCCGTCCTGGTCAATTTCAACCAACTCATCCGTCTTAGAATCGTCTTCCGGGTCCATTAGCTTCGCCTGCTTGACACCAGTGTAGATATCCATCTGGACATGTAGACCTGGCGGGATCTCCTGGCCCTCCCGGATTACTTGGAACTCATGTGTGGGAATGAAGTGCCGTGGGTAACAGTCTGTTTCTGTGGGACAAATGAGGTCTGTCGGTGGTGGGACGGCGGCCGCAGAAGAGGCGGATGCCAAAGGGATGAGCGTAAGCAGAGCCGCGTTGATAAGCCGGCGACTCGGACGGATAGATGTTGATTTGCGAGACATTTTAAATTTGTCAAATAAAAAGGTTGTATTCACAAGAGAAAAAGAAACGTTTCACTCTGCATCTTGAGACGTCTTGATATAAACTCACTTAGACACATTGACACATGTCATTCAAACCCCTACCCTAAATAACACCCAACCAATTACCCAAGGATAATCCGCCCATCCCTGTCTCGCCAAAGCCAAAGCCGATTCTCACTCCACTCTTAACCTCCACCACGAATATCCACGCTTGAACAAGTCAGGTTAGCCTGATAGTTTGTTATTTACATCGCTACTATGAACGCCCTACGTCTACGTAACCTGGTGTTGCGTTCGCGGGTACCGAGTCGTATGTACTCGACCCACGGCCACGGCCACGGCCCTGCCTCCACCTCGCAGGCTCATGCCGTCGCCGTTCCCGCCGAGGAATCATTCGGGGTATATCTTTCTCAAATATGCTTTATCCCGGCCTCATCACTGACATTTTTCTAGCCCGGTCTTTACCTACTGATGGCATTCTTCCCCACCGTCTTCCTCCTCAACCACCTCTCTCAGCCCTCCGCTGACGGCACCGACCCGTGGCTCACCCAGAAAATCGCCGCCCTATCCTACAACGAAGATCTCTGGGCCACCCGCAACGACATCTTCGCCAAGGCCAGTGAGGAAGCCGCCAAGTCGAGACTGATGTTGTTGAGTCAGGAGAAGGCGTATGCCTACCACATTCGGGATGTTGAGTCGCTTTTTGCGGGGTCCATGAGATGCTCGCCGCCTAGTTTGAAGGTTAACTTGGATAAGGTGCGGGATCACTACCATGCCAAGTTCCACGAGAATGAGAACCGGAAAGCTCTGGCTTTGGCGGAGGCTGCTGCTGCTGCTGCGAAGGAGTCTAAGGCTTAAGGAGGACTAGCTGCGATGCTCTATACAGAACCAGCCGGGTTGGCTTACTACAGGATCGCTTGCGGTCGTTATATCTACAGACACAGAACAGGACAGGGACACAGAATGGACAATACAGATAACTACAGACTTGCTACGCTTCTTTTCACGAGAGCTACGGCTGCTAATACATTTTGTTGTTTCAATTTTGAGTGACGTGATCTTAATCCCATTTGTCATATCAGACATCATGTGTAACATGGCCTGATATTCACCTAACCGCATAAACACAGTCCGAGACGCTCATACAAACAAATTGTCTTATCAACTCAACTTGTTATTCAGCCCGCGACTAACGTGAAAACGTAGTCCGTCCCCGATCTGTATACTCATAGGCCGGTCTTCTATACCCACCAAATATACCAAGCCTAAAAAAAATAATGGAAAAAACGGCAAATCACTTTTTAGTCTCGTTCTCGTGTCCTCATGTGAACTATCGTAACTTTTTTTTGATTCATTCGTCACGAAGAAGGTATCCCAACCCAGAAACATAAGCCTGCCATGACGTTGCCAGACTATGCCAATACCTCCAACCCTTCCGGAAACAACACGCAAACATTTACTTGAGGGGAATGAAACGCGAAGAGTGGGTGGCACCGATACCGGGGCGACCGTGCTTGACGGGCTTGCTGTGTGGTTGTTAGCAGACATTCTTTGTCATCTTTTCATTTTGAACAGGAACAAAAACTTACTAGGAGATAGAGAACTCAGCAAGGTAGTGACCAACCATCTCAGGCTTGATCTCGACCTGGTTGAACTCCTTACCAGAGTAGATACCGATAACGGAACCAATCATCTCGGGGACGACAAGCATGTTACGGAGGTGGGTCTTGACGGGAGCGGGCTTCTCGTTGGGCTCAGCCTCCTGCTTGGCCTTGCGGAGCTTCTTGATCAGACCCATGGGGCGGCGCTTAAGACCGCGGTTGATCCGGCGGCGGGCACGGGCGTGGACGATCTTGCGGAGCTCATCGGAGTCGAGGTCCAGAAGACTGTGTGGTGTTAGTTGGTATTCGTGGTCGGGATAAAATGACGCCAGGAGAGGGATTATTGTGTTTGTTCCTGGGTATATGGATGATGGTGTTGAGTCAATCTGAGCCCATGACGTTGTTGGTATCTCCCACCAAGCCAAAAGTCCAAAATGACACATCCAATGTCATACCCCACCCATTGTCGAAATCCATATGTCCAGTTCAAACACAATATCCCAAACTCGTCGGCGGTAAAAGATGTACGTACGCATCGAGGTCGACACCACGGTAAGAGAACTTGCGGAAGGTTCTCTTGCGCTTGATCTCAGCAGCCTCCACGGCGTTCTATACCGGCAAACTTGGTTAGTTTCGATTTTCCAATAACCATGCCCGGTGTCTCCATCAGCATCCTCGTCTCGAATTCGTCATGTCTCAATTGTTGAATATTTTGCCGGGACATGTGAATATATCGATGAAGCAGCGGGGTTCGTCAAAGCCGTGCAGATATTGGTGATGTCGGATATCGTCACAATGCAGGTCGATATGATGAAGAGGGCAATGGGTCGGTCGAGGTCGAGGAGCAAGATGGAGAACACTGTGGATCGGTAATAACACATACGTATTCGTCGTCAGCCATTTTTACGGATGTGTTGTTTGGTGAATCAGGTTCCGGATTGACGACTTTTCGCGAGCTATGTTATTCGAGGGCCAACAGACTAGATTTGCCATGGGACGGACTGGGAATTTCTCACTCAGGGCTTTAGTGCCCTCTAGTGTCTCTGCACGTGACTTTTTCTGGATTGTGGGTGAAAAAGAACTGTTGTGTGCTCATTTGCCCCACTAAAGCCGATAAGACTGGATCTGGCCGATAAGGATGCCAACTGTTCTTGGTAAAGACAACTGTCTGGCAGCTGTCGGACAGCCCAGGCACCGGGTCCTGCTGAGTCAGCAGTTCATCGGCCGTAGGAACTACCCCACCTGTACTTCAACCTACTCAATCAGTACAAGACTTTAACCATATTGAGTTGAACAACAATAACACCCTGGCAATTCATCATGAAATTTCAATGACCTCCGTGGTGTGGTAGCACATGTCCAATCCCATGTCAACGTAGAGCTATATCTGGAAATGCACATATATGTCGTCGGTTTGACTGGCACTGAATCTGCATGTCCGATATATCGTGGGACAACGGACGACCGTTTGGACTGTTGCTGAGTCATTTTACGTTATGAACTTCTAGTCTGTGAAAAGGTTGTTTTGCATTTGGTAATGGTGGTTATCCATCTTCTTGGCTGTTGCTATTGAACTTGGCGAAATCCGGCTTGGTATTCAGTCAGTCACTGGGCGTTGTCTTCTTGGCCATGGATCCCTGACATGTATGTATGTTTCCTCTTTGCCTTTTTCTTCATGCAACCCAGCTTCTCTCTTTTCTTGTCCTGAAGCCTGACTTTTATCACTTCCGTGTATACATCCGATTGCTCGATTATCATCGTGTTAGCAGTTTCACTGCATTCATCCTCTTATATGTAAACCATCGCCATCTCGCCTTTTCGTATATCTCACCCGCCACAATTAGCGGTATACCTTGTCTGGGCAGACTCTTGGCAATCTATATTACAGCCCATTCAGTGGCTCGACATGTCTAATGCCAAGCCTGCAAAGACGCAAGTCTCCACTCTAGCCAAGTACCAAGAAGCCCCTTGACGGAATACACGGCACCTGTTAGAAGCCTTTACGCTTGGCCTGCATCGAGCCGTACGAGTCTATAGAGTGTCTGCGAAAGGTGAGGGCTGGCGATTAGGGGCTTCTGAAGAACACAAGATCTTGATCCCGATGCATTCACGAAATTTGTGCGAATGCTTCCGACTCAGATTCTTGATGATGTTGTTCATATGATCTCAGTTTTTGGTGGCTTTTTAGCCGCTATGTCTCGTCGATCACTACTCACTGACGGCGCCCTTGCTCAATTCCCAGTCTTCCGTCCGGGAACGTCTAGCGAGACGGGAGGCTTCTCCTACACATCCCCGCCGAACATCACATCGGCCGTCAACAGTATAGACAAAATCTCGGAGCACGTTCTAGAATTATGTACCGTATATGTATGTATGTACATACATACGTATAGTGTTTCCGAAACGAAACTCTTTAGGACTATGGATTGACCGCTCTGTAAACAATAACTCGGACTTTTCGTGCCAAAATCCTCAGTGAAACATGGATTCTGCACTGCGTATGTAACTTTACAACAGACAGATGCACGCGGGTCTTCTCAATCCGGGACCGACGTCGGGCACTCTGTACTCCCAAAAACCCACTTCACCCGGCGTGTTGTGGGAGGATATGCTGAACACCCATTACCGCCGGCTGCTTTAAATTCTTGGCTGAATCACGCGTCCAGGCAGGCTGTCTTGGCTCTCCCCAACGCCGAGCTTGGGGGGTCTTGGCAAAAACTTATCAAAGCTAGAACGCCAAGAGATGGTCATCGTTTGCCCTGTGTTTTTCGTTTTTCGTCCTTTGCTTCGCTCAGTAGCCTTCTTGGCCTTTTGTCATTACTGGTCGGGTAGCCAAGCAAATGGGAACATGATATCTCCTTGGCGCTGATGCAGTTGATTTTGCCTTGTCTTGTGGCGCTTTTGCGACTGTTCTACTCTCTTTTACTATATTTTATAAAGGGCACTGCTTGCCGCGACGAGATAATCCTGTCGTTGACGTCTAGACTGGTCTGATTGATTGCTGTACATGCTGCTTGATGTACCCATTGTTTGATTTTTGACATCGCTTGTTGATCGATCCCAGGGCGCTGTCAAGCTGCATATGTGATATTCCACGATTTGTTTGGTTTAGGCGTCCTTGCGTGAGCTCACTTTCACTCGAGCTCCACTGAGATTGATTTCCTTGAACAGCATTACTACGGATATTTATATTTATCAGATCTGTTGTTCGCAGTAAATTCGGATACACTCAAGCACAGATTATCTTTTTTTAATTTCGGCCTCCGTTCGTCATTGGCATCGGTATCCCGACAAGGACCGGAAAAGTCCACTTTAACTTACCATCAAACCGCCATTTCGGAGAACTTGTACAAGCCACGGCAAGCCGTATTAAATCGTACAAATTCCGGATTAAGACGACTTATAATCCCCACTGTTTCAATTCCAGTAGGGATCAAGACATCTCGATACTACACTTTTATTATTCAACATGAGCACTCTAGCAACTTCAACCAGAGCTCAGACAACAGCCACGGCAACTTCGGCAACTTCGACTATCACATCATATCCATCATTAACTACGGCTTGGGATCTTGAAGCATTAGTGGAATGTCATTATACTTATAATGTGGAGGATCTTGAGGGTTCTGGGAATTCCACGGTGACGGATGCTCCTACGGCATGGCTGGATTTGGATATCAATACGGCTTCATCTACGTTTTCATGTTACCCACCGGGCATGTTTGAAAATGGGAATAGCGGAACGTTCAGTCCGGGGATATGTCCAATGAGTTGGACAACTGCAGCCGGGAGTGAAGGTACTGTCTCTGGTGAGGTTGTCACAACCGGGATATGTTGTTCAAGGTAAGTTTATGTCGTCATGACATCATGTCCACACTACTAACAAGATATAGTGGTTTCGATCTTGACGACAACGGTGACTGTATCGGGTCGTACGCCAAGGTGACTGCCACACCAGCCTCGTACATTAGCTCACTCTCATCATACTCGTACATGACAGAAAGTGTAACGGTACTCCCATCAGCCATCGTAGCTCACCACCGCGTCTCTGTACAATACCGGGATAGCGAGCGTGACCTCCTTGGTCTTGATGATGATTCCAGCTCCTCCGGTACCAGCGGTGCAGCAAACTTTCCCATGGCAGCTAAGATTGGTATCACGGTTGGGACAGTTGCCGGTGTAGCAATTTTACTACTCATCATCCATCTCATCAGAAGGTGTCGGAAGTCCAAGGACAAGGCCATACCTCGGAAGTCTAGAAAAGATGTCGCCATATCTGAACGACACCTCTTTGGTTCTAAAAGGGGAGATACGTCAATTCGAGATAACGATAGTGCATTGTATTCGCGGAGAGGGTCTATGCCACCACCGTTGGCTCCGGGCGAGTCGCCGATTCTAGCTAAGAGACCTACGACGGACTCTGCTAAGAGTCTTGCTGGGTCTTCTAAAACGGATAAGAGGCCTGAGGTTGTACAGTTGGGTGTTGAGATTTCCGATGACGGACGGTAATTCTGAGACATGGACGGGTGTCATTATGTGCATATTGGGATGGCGTTGGTTTCTGTTTCTTGTTTTTTTCTCATGATACCACTTATGATTTATAAATGTCAATTTACTATATTCAATAAGTCTTTCTTTGGGTGTATATTGTAGTGTATCCTTTGTTTTGAAGTTGTTACCCAAGTCAAAACTACCTTTGCTGACGAATCTTATGTGCTATATCTCAAGCAACGTGTCTTCTCGTCCAGGGAGCCAAAATCGTAGATCCCAGAATGCGTATGTATATAGAACTGCACCCGACAACCTACCTACCGTCCAACAAAACGCTCCAATTCCAATATCTGTGTCCTTGGATGCTAACTATTCGATCAAATTCAAAAACCAACTCTCAACAGCCCTACTGGTCATCTTAGATAGAAATGCCACCGGCGCCTCTACGGTTGTTGAGAACATGAAGGTAGCCCTGAAGACCACAGCAGAAGAAGAAGCCCTAACACAGGTTTGTTAGTATGAATAGGAATTGTAAAACGTGACGAGATTATATGTACAATGTAAACCCAGACAGCGGTAAAGATAGTACCGGCGACAGCGGGAAGCTCTTCCGGGTCAGGGTCGTCACGACCACCGGCGAATTCCTCGTGGCCGGACTGGTAGAGATATCCGATAACAGAGAGAGTAAAGATGGCAAAGACGGAGACAACGGTGCTAGGGGATGTTAGTCTATATTCTCAACAAATAACATCATAGCGACTCTATCGCAAACGGACATACCAAGTCCAGGCCAGACCGGGGCCGACGACGGGCTTCATGATGACGGAGCGGTATAAGATATAGTAGTTGGTCGTTCAAAGTGGGGTGTTTTTATCGCCGATAAGACGTGATAGTCGAGATGAGATGGTGATACTAGCGATTGTCTGATGATATGGATATCTTAGCTTATGGGGTTCAACTACGATTGTCCGGCGTTGCGCGGTTTGCGCCATGTTGCTACAGGGAGCTTGGCGATGGTTGCGCGACAGAACCCTTGTGGAATAGGGTTATATTGTGTTTCAAGACAGGGTTGTGATGTCATGGCGGCTCTGTAACCCTATGATTTATGTTTGCTGATTATGCCATTTGCGGACAGACAGCATGGAGGATTCAGTCGTATTGATGAGAATGGTCAGCTATGAGTGATTATGTGACAGTGGGGTGGGTATATTGGGAATTGGGTTTGTGGCAAAGACGGGCGGGAGTTGTATGCATATGTGGATATACGTTGTATGTATGCGTGTACAGGCCAACATACGTCATTCGACAGAAAGATAAAAGTTTAACGAACGAACAGACGGGTGACGGTAAGATGGACGGAATGTTGTTTGGTAGAGCGGGATGGAGACGGATGGGTTTGTTTACACCTTTTGACATGGGCAAAAACGGCCGCCATGACGGATATCATGGGATGAGACGGCATAAGACGGAATGTTAGGGTTCTATTTTTACGACGAGACACAAACGGCTTGGAAGCTAGAGCAGGCAACAGAAAGAGGGGGACGAGGAATTTGTTTCGCTGAGTAAGGGAACACGATCACGATGGGATGGTGATTGTGGCACCAGATGCAAGGCGCGGTACAATAGGAATAAGGCAGGAAGTGCCAGCCACACTGTATGTACATACATACACAAAGAAAGGGGCGCATTTGTTTCGGTGAGAGGGGGAAGGGCGAGGCAGGAGAGAGGATTTGGATTAACTTGACTTTTGCATCGTGGAAGATCAGTCAGGATGATTAGGAACTTGCACTTATGAGATGAGCTGATCAGTGGACTATCAGTAAAGACAGTCAGGCACGAAGCAGGGCGGTGAAACAAGCTGTAGCTGGGGGAAGGGGCACTTGTCCCAGTCGATTGATTGATTGTTATAGGTTGGACGATGGTGTGAGGGATAGTTTCAGATGTTGAATACGCCATGTACAGACATAGCCAAGACGTGTCCAAGGGATAGTGATAGAAGAACAAGTCTGAAGTTGTACACACAAGAAACGAGACTTGGCATCGAAGAATCGTAGAAGACCAGGTCCTCAGTAAACTTCTCGACGCGAGAACCAACCATGACAATGAGAAATGTCAAGCGAACTGCGTGGCGTCTACAACATTGAGTGTAAATTGCGACTGACAGGGTCACTGGTCACGGGGCGACCACCCACAGGCAACAAAATAAAGTACAGTAACAGGGATCCCGGACAGCGGGGTTTCGCTGGACACGGTTTGGGGGTCCCTGGATGGTTGTAGTTGACAAGCGAGGTTATCGATAAGCAATATAGAATGGTTTATGAGATTTTTGCATGACTTGATGTAAATTGCGTGAGTGTGGTTGGATGATTATTGAGTATAAAAAGCCACACAGACATCGCATTCTCAGGGGCGAAAGACTGCATGGAAAAACTTCAAGATGTTCATGTCTGATAGATGGAGGTTAGATCCATGGTGATACGAGGAATTTGGGAAGGAAGAAACGAGGGTTCCTTGGGGTTACAGTGAATATGAAGACATAAATGAGGAAAGCGGCGGCGCCGGGGTCCTTGCTCGAAACAGATAGAGTCAGGATGCGGCGTGTGAGTGGCGCTTTTTTGCGGATGAGGGGGGCAAAAAAAAAAACAAGAAAGAAGGAACAGTGGCAGGGGCAATTCAAGAGGCTGATTTATTCTGCAAGTAAGAAATGGCCAGGGTGGACTTTTCGACAACTGTGTGGCCAGTCAGAAAACGGCAGTGAAAACAACCAAAAAAAGTGTACAAAGTTGAACGGCTCATAGTCAAGCAAGACGTAGTGCATATGTAATTATGGACTGGCGAGTCAGATCAAGGCTGTTTATTGCTTACAATGGGATGGATGGGTGCAATTGTGGAGAGAAGGGAACCTAGTGGCGTATGAACCTATCTGCCCTGCCTCGTGATACGGGGGAAGAAGGAAGAAGAACTGGGACGGGGAAACTACCTAAAGAACACGAAGGAAGGGAACAGGGAAGAAGGGAGGGTATTTACTACATATGAACTGAACTGAGTTACATACTGGGCAGAGACCAACGAAAGTCGATTGAAAAGGCACGGCTTTGAATTTGGTGTAGTGGTGGTTTTTCCTTCGTATAAGATGGGATGAGGATTGAGGATCTGAAGGGGTGGGTGGTTGGCAGGTTGACGTCTTGGCCATTTTGGGATTGGTGTTGATTTTTGGGTTAGGGAAGGGGTAACTAACTAAAAACCGGCCATAAAAAAGAAGAGAGAAATAGTCGTGGAAATGCTTTAGCATAGCCCGATACGCCAGTTCCACGTCACGGGCATGACGACAAGTTCCATGACACTTAACAAGCCGGCCCGGGAAAATCAGGGAAACAACTACCAAATCCACAACGAAAAAAAGGTATCTTCCTGTTCGCTTGCCCGCTTGTTCATGACATTCCTAGAGTAAAATGGAAAAAAGAGAAGGCACCCATCTGGCATGGCCTAGCTTGCCCATCCACTTCCACATGAAAATCGAAAAGGTTGTTTCTCCCTGCATCTTCGCTTCTCATGTATCCATATCCACAACTAGTTCCTTTAGCCATGTCAAAAGGAACGATTCCTACTCGAACAAGATACATACATCTGCATACGTCGCTTGCCCCCCGTCCTAGTCGTCTTGACGATCACAAGTTAGAAAAAGAGCACCTTCTCGACGCCAAAACCACCAAAGCGTCCGTCCGTGAACCCGTCAGTTATTCTAATCACAAGTCAAAATAAAACAAGAAGAAAAAAAAAAGCACCGTGAAAACAAGAAACAAAATACCCCCTTCTCTTTACCGAACAAAGCTTGCAAATCTTATTCTGACCCTTCCACCTTTTTTCTGGTTCTTACTCTTCTTCTTCTTCCTTTTTCTCGTTCTTGCTATAAAATACTTATACACACCGGGCCCCCGCAAGTTTCGAGAGAAACTATCACTGCCCCTTCCCTTCGGTTGCCATGTTTTCTTCTTGAATCGAGTTATCCCCTTTCCGTTACTTCTTTCCTTTCCTCAAGTCTTCTACTTTTTTCTTTCCCCCGCTAGAATCGTTTTTAGTTTATCAGACTGACTACCTTCCTGCCAAAAAATCCACAATTCCCTTCTTCCTTCCCCACTATCCACCCTCAAATCCTACCGTTTTTCCTTATCCCGCTTCGCCAAATATACACGCCCCTTCCGCCCCTTCCTAAACTTCCTTCCTTCATCGCCACAAATCCCGGCTTCTTCTTACACGTCTGTCCGCATAATACCTTTGTTTCTAAACAACCACCCACACTTTGTACTTATACAAAACCACTCCTTCCTCCCCTTCTTTCCATCCCTTCCCTTTCTGCTATTACTCCGGTCTTTATTATTACCCCGTCCGTTCCCGTTTGTCAGTCCATTCACTTTTTTTTTTGTTCCACGCCTTCCCAAAATCTTGGCGCACTTGCTTCTTCGCTGCTGGACCAGCATTTTCCAACTACCTTTTTTTTCTGTATCCTTTTGCGCGCCTTTATTGCCTTCCTAATCAGCCGCCATGATTCTGCCGAATATTTTCCTTGGCTTTGTTGCCGCCGTTGCCGCCGCTTCAACATCACTTCCACAACCTGTATGTCTCTCGTACCTGAATCTCAAAATAATGATTTAAACTAACACATTCAATTCATAGCTCACATATACTGCTTCCTTCCCACCATCACCAGCCACAAACGTCACCGGCACTTTCTCAGCAACTACCGATTTACACACCACCAATCTTACTCTTACTTTGACGTCTCTTCCATCAAACCCGCATCTATACCCATTGACGTATACTCTTCACGCCTCTGCTCTTCCCCCATCAGGAGCCTGCCCCCTCAACGCCCCCAAATTGACAACCACCGCACCTCTCGCCTCACCACCTTCCCCGGCAACTCGGCACTCACTCCGCGGTCCTCTTCCCCGCGACACTCCGCTATCAATCGTCATTTCTTCCGCCTCCGGCCATCCCATCGCCTGCAGCAATCTCATCCCAATGGGTTCTGAAATCCCACAGGAATCTCTTGTTTCGGAATTGAAAAAGCGCGCCCCGTTAGAAGGGT
The DNA here is from genome assembly GCA_025685495.1 of Huntiella abstrusa. Classification (NCBI taxonomy): domain Eukaryota; kingdom Fungi; phylum Ascomycota; class Sordariomycetes; order Microascales; family Ceratocystidaceae; genus Huntiella; species Huntiella abstrusa. The sequence continues at coordinate 77,560 of JAJNMT010000286.1, read as the reverse complement.
CCGTTACGGGGAATCAACATAGTGCTGCGTCATCAGTGTCTTTTGTGATTGCCTTGACGGCGTTGATTTGCGTGTTTTGATTTTTGCGTGTTCTTTTCTTTTCTTTCGGCGGTAAAATGGAGTTTTTGGTGTTTGCATATTCGGTTTTGGCTTGGGTTGTTTTGCTTCGTTTCTTTTCTGCGTCTTTGGTCGTCTTTTTTGAGCCTGAGAAGACCTTCCACGATTTATGTACATATTTGATATACCACCCCACCATGTTCACTTATTCCCAAAGCCATATATGTAAATGGTTCTAATACAAAACAAATGCAATTTATATATACAACTTCCTTCTATATAGTGACGTGATACTAGCGCTTATACCACTTGGTTACCTTCAACAGCCAGCTTATTCTTACCGACATCACGAACACCACCACCGGTATTCTTGATGAACTCTTTCTTGGCATCAACCACCTTCTCGGTTGCTTTACCAGTATTCTCAAGATACTGCTCCTTAGCATCAACAACCTGCTCAACGACCTTTCCGGAGTTACTATAATACTCCTCCTTAGCATCAACCACCTTCTCAGCCACCTTCCCCGTCTCCGCCAAAAACTGCTCTTTAGCATCAACAACAACCTCAGTCTCCTTGCCAACCCTAGGATCCTCGCCAGCCTTCCCCAGCCATCTTCCATCATCAGCAATCAGCGGATCTGCCTGCTTCACTTTACCATCTCTATCTCTAACCTTCCGTTCCCATCCCGTGGTGAACTCCGTTCCCATATCGAAGCGAGGGAACGGATGAGCCTCCGTGTTAAAGACAATCTTTTGAAGAGGCATCAAGTCCATCGGAGAGAATAAAAGATAAAAGTACTTGAGCGTTTCGGCCATCCAGAAACTTTCCATGTTATCTCTTGATGGTGGTGGGATAGTATCAGCGTTGGAAAGTGACGTGAAACCGCCTTCATTAGCGACAGTGGTGTGGTCGATGAAAGCCTTGAACATATCCCAACCCCATTGGCGGTACTTGGGATCGCCAGTCAACCGCCACATGTAGAACAAACTTTCTACCGTCTCGGGACGTTGGAGGTTATGTCTGTCACCTGGGTGAACATCAAAGTCGTTCCTCCAGACCGCATCCTCACTTTCATCTTCAAATATCGAATCAGGAACGCTAGCTCGTTTCCCATCAAAGCCAACAGGATCATTACTGTCTGTCCGCATATAAGTGATTTCACCAGCCAGACCCGTCGCCATAACCTTATACATACCCCAGCAAGTCTGCGTAAGTTCTCTCGCCAACTTCATATTCTCAATCTGTTCCTTCCCCCACCATCTCTGCTCCTTAGCTTTCCACTCCGGGAGACCACCCGTCGTCGCCAGCGCAATGGTACCTGGAAGGAAGCAGACGAGATGGTCCATTTTGGGGCTAATAGCGGCGTCAATCCCGTTGGGCTTTTCCGCAAGAACAGTGAAACCAGAAGGCTTTGAGTACGCAATGAGATGCTTCTTGATACCAGCGAGAACCTCATCCCACATATCCTTGTAGATCATCTCTTTGGTGTTAGTCTGTAAGAATTGCTTAATGAGGTATTCGTAGTACGAGTCACCACGGCTACCGAGGCGGATATTGTTACCACGGTATCGACCCGTAGTAGCGTACACGAAAATTGGCACCAGGCCATCTTTAGCCGCATTATTATCCAGAATCTGCATGATATGTTCCGCCTTCTTCCAATACTTAGCATCTCCCGTGATATAAGAAAGATACTTCATCTCCAACTGAAGCGTAGCAACCTCCGCAGTAGACGACGCACCACCATCAACATGTGACTCGATTCCTTGACCCGTCTTCAAGTTGACACTGGCATACGGTAACCCCGAATGCGAATCATAAGCACCAAGAAGACGATCCGCCAAGTCACGTGCCTTGTTAAGATACAACGAGGGGTCCCGCGAGGTAACTGGTGCAAGTTCGGGATGCTCGGTAGAAAGGTAATGCGCCGATAGTAAACCACCGAGCATACGGATGGTAGTCTCAAAGACATTGACGTCTTGGTCTTGATCCCATGTGAGATCATCTCTCAGCCATTGACGAGCCTGTTCAACACGGGAAGATAACCCCATGAGCATCATAGTATCGATAGCGTCAATGATGATCCAACCCATCCCCTTTGGAGCCATCTTCTTACTCGTCTTAGAGACGGGGTGATATTCATCAGCACCTACTAACGTTAGTATCCCTCACAAACCAAACCTGCTGCCAAAAAACCTACCCCATCCATGTTCTCTATACGAATCCCAACTCAACTCAAAAGCCTTAACAACCTCTCTCCTCCGCTTATCCCAATCCGCCCTCTCAGGCGGCATCTGAAAGATATCCGACCCCCAAACCGTCCCCCTCTTCGTTTCCGCCGGTGTAAAAGCCCCATTCAACCACATCAAACCCAACAAAACCGCCCCAACAAGCCCCCAAGTTCTCTTCTTCCTCAACCCACCACCGCCCACCCATCGTCTCGCCGAATGCGACACCGTCGCGCCCATCGGCTTGTCTTTATACATCGGGAGCGTCCCACCAGGCTGAGCCTTATCCAGGAGACTTTCCACGTGGTGTTGTACGCCAGAGAGGAGAGAGGACCCGGTACTTGTTGTGACGGGCGGGTTCGGACTTAGACGGGAGCGAGTGTGTGGCTGCGGAGGGGTGTCGCCGACGTTGAAGGAGTATGTCATGATGCGACGTGGGTTTTTGTGATATCGTTGGTTGTCGAGATTTGCGAGCCGGGTCGCGGCGTTGATACCTAATGGTACCTGTATATAGTATTTGTATCGGTGAATATAAAAACCAAAATCGGGCTCTCAAAACAAAAAAAAAAGCAAAACAGTTACCGCTAGACAATTGCTATCCTGTCCTCTATATATGTCTCTCTTCCGAACGACCCGACCAAGAACGCTAAGCCGCCCCAAATCCAAAACCCCAGAAAACACACAAGCCAACTGTCGTTCCCAATCGGGAAACGCTAAAGCATAAGATTCGTAGCTGGGAGCTCTATCAAACGTGTTATAAATATCGTCGGTACTTTTCTTACATCCGTATACAAACTAGCAATGGACTTCACATGTCGTTAATCACAACGTATCACAAACCCATCTCCAACCTTGGAGAATACCGCTGACATAAGCCACTTGTGTGTTACAAGCGACAGATCGGGACGTTACATCACGTGACGAGAATGGAATTGGCATTGAAATTACCTATTTTGGGTATACAATTTGAAGAGGAAACTGGATCAAGGAAACAACGCATGTGATATCTTAATAATTTACACAGAGAAAATCTACAAAAAACAAACATCCAAATCATGACTCATAGCCCTCTTTGTCCCTGATAAAAGTTCATACCGTTCACCCCATCGAATCCGTTAATTGACGGCTGACCAAAGTTTTCTTGCCTTGGTTGTTGTTGTTGTTGTCGTTGCTGTTGATGCTGCTGTAGCTGCTGCTGTTGTAGCCGCTGTTGGAATTGTAGCTCTTGAAGTGTTTGCTGTTCCTGCTGACGAAGGAACATTTGTTCCGCGTTCGTCTGCTGCAGGGTACTATCCCATACAGGCTGTGCCATCGCGGTGGCATTAGGAATTCCAGAGTTGAATGCGTATGGGGTGTTGATGAAGCCAGGTTCAAAATCATCGTTGATAGGTACCATAGGGGAAATGTGAGGAGTCACCCCCTGGGGGATGAATTGTGAAGCGGGAGTCGACATGAGCGGCGGAATCGGAGAAAGGCCGGCGATACTAATCGGAGCTGCCGGGTTGATCTTCACCGGAACCATATTCGGAGCATTGGCAAGATGAGAGCTGACAACCGGAAGACCCATGGTAGAACTTCCCATGCTCAACGGCATCGAAACACCTGGTATCCCTTCGTAACTTCCCCCGATAAACGGCGGCTGGGTGCTACCAGAAATCTCGCCATTGAACGAAAACGTGTTCACTGCACCTGTCACAAACAACGCCTCCTCTTCCGCCGTAACCGGGAACGTGTGGATTGGTGCTTCCCGGATTGGACTAATAACAGTATCCTCCGTGAACACCCGTGCATTAGCCTTGGCAATAACCGAGTAACTAATCTCTTCCATGTGGGATGCCAAGTCACCCATAAGCTCCTTCCATTTGCCAAATGTTTTCCCACAAATGCGGCACGGCTCCGACTCGGGCTTATCTTGACTTATCATGTGACATCTGTCCACCCGATCATTGGGATCGCCCGCGTGCGAGTTCTTTGTGCCACTCGCCCTACGGTTTTCTTCCAGTGCGTGTTCACGAACAAGATGCTGAAGGAAGTTATCGCGTCTAAAGCAGCGGTGATCGCAATTGGGCTCATCACATTGCCACCATTCCGGGTGGCGATGGCCTTCTGATTCGTGGCGTACCCAGTCAGCTTTACGCTTAAACATGCGGGGCATCTGACAGTTTTGCCAAGAGCAAGTATATGGCTGAACGTCTTCTTGCACGTGCTTGGTCCAATCAGAGAGTTTAACAAACCTCTTGACCTTGAAGCAAAGGGGGCACTCGAACTCAGCGGGTAGTGTAACCGGCGGGGGTTTGGGAATACCCGGGGCGAAACCTTCTTGGCTGACATGGTAAATCGAGTTCTTCCCGTCACTCGGACCATTACTATGGATATCCCGACGTTCACCATCTGCCGTGACATAGTTTATACGGCCTCCCCGGTGCGAGCACATGTCTCCGTTTGGACAAGAGGTACCCTGTCTTGAATGCTTGAGACGCATCTCACTGAGCGTCTTGTACCGTCCGTCTTGATGATGAGCCATACGGTTAACCAGGAAATCAGGTGCAAACGGAAGTTGCTTTTTGACTTCGATAATCCAGTCGTCAAGTTTGAGGTCCTTGTTGGGAATTTCTTCTGTGCTAGAACCAGAGAATGAATTCGTTTCGGTCTTGAATTCACTCGGCCATGTACTTCCGTCACCCAAACACTCGTTCTCTAGAGCCAGAGACGGGGTAGATGAATGTCCTGTAGCAAACTCTCCAGCCTGGGGCGGGAAAAGTGTGTTGGGCAGATTCCTTGAACCCGCTTGCGCGTAAAACAGCTCCGTCGCGCTCATAGGTGCCGCTGGAACCTCTGGTGGCGCCGGGCTCCTGGACACATCTGACCTGCTCCTTCCTCTTAATTTACCCGAAAGCGATCCTCTGAGACTCGAAAACGCAGAGGTTTTTTGTTCAGGCTGTGCAGTCCCTGGCGCAGTTGTCGACACTGAAGTGGTTGGTACACTACTAATAGAACTTTGCCGAGCATGCGTTGAGCCGATCGCCGCCGCACCATGACCCATCTTGGCAAAAGCGTGGCCGATAGATGGAGTATTCTTGTGGCGGGGACTCCGGGGGATAAAAGAACGGGTTTCGGGCTCGCGTGGAGATTCCAAATCGAGGCTACTAGGACGGGAACCAATGGAAGAACGCGAACGCTTGTGGGAGTTGGAAGTGGGACTTTTGAGAATGTTTTGAATGAGACCTCTTACGCCCGAAGACCGTCGGTTGTTGTTAGATCGGTCACTTAAGGACATCTTCGAGAAGAGGTTGCCGCTGGTGATATCAAGGTCATCTGGGTTTCTGCACATTTCGGAAAGACCGGTCTTGACAGGGACAGTACCAACAGTTGGTGTTATTGATACTGTAGAGCCGACGTTGCGAGAATACAAATTCATGATGGCTTGGATGGCCTCAGTTGAGGTTGCGGGTTGACTGCGGGTAGCATCGTTAATGTGTGCGAATCGGGGACCTTCTTCCCAGGCTTGGCGGTTGCGAATGATATCGATATCGGTCTCGTCAATGCCAGTAGTTGCATGAGGGTTGACGTAGGTTGTATTTGGAATGTACTTGTTCTGTGTCTTGTCGCCTGATGGGATCTGATCAAGGGCCTCTTGAATTTCAGCCTCTGTAGGCGCATCTTGTGGTGGAGGACCAGGCTTATTGGGGTCACTTTGATTATCGTCTAACCTTTCACTAAGCCATGAACTTACACTGCTGTTACGCTCGTGTAGTCGTTGTCTCCGACCAATCTGGTTGGCTGACTCAGTTTGTTCGTTGCCTCGTTGATCTGGGGCAAGTCCTCCTGCTCTAGTCTGAGTTCCAGTAGTCAAAAGATTACCCGCGCCCGTATCGATACTCGGAAGATTATGCATGTTTGGTCTTGGGCCGGGACTCCGACCACGGCGAGTTGAAGTTTGTTCGGCGACAGCGGCAGTAGAAGAAAAGGGGCTTGGGGGACAAGGCGTGAGAGTAACGACAGGACTCTGATCGCTGTGTGTAGAAACGAGATCTAGTGAAGAATCCGGAGAGGTGTCAACGGAGGGACCTAGGCTCTCCTCACTAGAGCGGCTGGAATCGTGGTACTGGAGCATTTCAAGACCAGTGAAAGACAAAGTCTCGTCACGTGCCTGATGTGAAGAAGATGGTGATAGAGATGTGTCTATGAGAGATGTTAGAAGAGTTCAAAATGAGTATGTACTCTCAACGGACCTAAAGATTCACCAAAGGGAGACTGTGGGTTGCCGACCTGATCAAAGTTGGCAAAGTCCATAGGATCGCTCTGTGATATATCGTCTAGCCCATTTGGCATGAAGCCCACAACGGGATCCCCAAAAGACCCCTCCCTCTGCATTTCTATACCCATTTCCACAGGCATATGAGGCGACGAGAGGAAGCGTGGGTCAATACAACCGGAATTGTGCTGCATGAGAGCTTCGGCCGGTTGTTTCCCTTTAGCCACAGGGTGTGGGTGGACCCAATGGTTATTTGAGGTCATTTGGATCGGTGTAGTGGTGATTGCGGCGCAAAAAAAAGGATAGAATAGACGAGCCGAAGGTTGTGAACGAGTTCCGTGCGAGGGTTTTGCTGGGAGTATGGGGATAGCGAGATGGGAGCTTAGGCTTAAAAAGACGCTAGTCTCTAGACAAGGCAGACTTGATGAGGTTGCTAGACAGTGACGGGGTGAATACGAGCTACCTATAGATAAGATTGAATTGAAGGTCTCACAAACAAAAGCGGTAGGAGCGTGCGTGGTGCGAAGTGGATTGAAGTGGAGTGGAATAGAACGACAGGTAGAAAAATAAGGGGCGAAAAGACGACGTCAGGCGATTTAAGGTTGGAAAAGTAGAAGCGCAAGTAAAGCGGCTGCGGCGACGGGTCACAACCAGGACTAAATGGCGGCTGGACAGGGCATGAGTATGGCGGTAGGCGGCTTTGTAGGCGTTTTTGAGGGCAACGGTGGGGTTATTTTAGGTGAATTTGAGAGAAGAGAGACGAGTTTATTCTGATTGGTCGCTGATTATAGCTGCTTGGGCAGGTTCTTCTGTGCATGTGTGATGAGATTAAAACAAGCAAGTGTGACGACGGGCGATGGAAAGAAGAAACAACTGATGGAGTTAACAAGAGAAGAGGGGGGAAAGAACAGAGACAGTTTACGTATGCAGAAGCACATACAGAAGAAGTTGACATGCAGGCGTTAAAAATGGAAGTCCTTGGCTGGTTTCTTGGCTTGGGATTATAAGGTTCTAAGCTTCCATCGTTGGGATTAGCCTGAACGGAATTGAAGCTTAATTGTGTCAATCATTTCTGCAGTTTCCTAGACATTGCGGCCGAAAGGACTGTGGAATTACACAACACATTGTGTTTTTGGTAACATGCTTCGAGTTGCATGTTTTCTGCCCAACGCAACGATTTGTGTGGTTGTTGGCTGTGTAATAAGATGGACGAATTAAAGAAGATATCAGAAACGAGGCCTCGGTTTAATGCACTTTAGCAGTTGGAGCTTTCTTCGAGTCTAAGCTTAGTTGTTGTCTTTGATTTATGACAGCCCCGCACTGTCTTGTTTATCGGTCCTTGCACATCTACAAGTTTGTTTGTTTTCAAACATATGATGACCAAACAACGTCATTCCAGCCCTAACCATAAGCTCCAAGTTGATGTATTTTCCATCGACAAACACTGTTACCTGTCCAATGTCATAATCATACGCAAAAAAAAAACGGTATTCCATGCTGCATGTATCGCCTCTTCCTCCCAAGTTTCTACCCAGCCAGCCACATGCATCCCACCAGCAAAACCGGGCAAAACCGTCCATTCCGACGCCCAATCCCATTCTATCAAAATCACACCGTGCACGATTCAAGTTGCATCCGCAAGTTGACCGGTCTCTGCAGCTTCCCGGATTCCCTGCCACAAAAATGGGATAGACACCAGTGTCCGCGTAAACTGCGCCTCCACCATGTATCTCGACCCGGAATGACACAGCCCCGACTTCATGCTTGGGAGAACAAAAGGTGTGATAGATGCAAAAAGTAACATACAACACCGGGTATTCGCACGTGGTCACCCACCGTACTACTAATCCAGCGCTCTGCGGCTTGACTATGGGGGAGCAGACGGGACCCCGTATTTTCCGCAGGCTATGGTCGTATGTGGAAGGTTATGATGGAAAAACGGGTTATAACTGGAGTTGTGACAGCAGTGCATATCGGGGTTGAACACACTGTGAGTTTTATATACCCTAGTCCTGTAAATGAACCCTACTATTGACCAATACCCCTGTCGTGAATCGCCCACATTACCCCACAAAGCACATGTCTCATTCCCTTCCGCCCCGATCTCCGATCAAACTAGCGTGAGAGGTTATCCCAACCTTGACTCAAGATGGCTCCCTCACTCCGCCCACTATCATCAGCATTAGCGTTTCCGCCTTGTCTGAGGGCCGGGCCGCAGCTGTCACGGGTTCGAATCACGGGTGTGTGTATTATTCGAAGTCCCAATTCAAGGTCGATGATGAAGATTGGTGAGGCCGTGAGACTTTTTAGTGGGGGGAGGGTTTTAAGAGAGCTTGGTGGTGGGAAGATGAGGACTTGTAAGTTTATAGGATTTGAGATTTGATAAGTTGCTAATTTGGATAGTATTTCCTCCGCGTATCACAATTTATCATATCGGGACGGTCCGCTTTGTATACATGGCTCTTCTCAAAATCACCTCCGTCTTCGTAGCCGTATTCTTCTTCTTCATCGCCATTCCCTCCGTTCTATCGTCCCCCGAGTCTTCTGAGTCCTCCTCAGACTACATAATCCTTCAACGTAAGTAACCCCATCAACCGCCACAAACCCCACTAACCAACCAACCCAGTCGCTCTCTGCGGGATAACGCCTCTCCTCCTCCTAACATACCTAACCACGCCCATTGTAGCCTTCATCCAAATGCACCTCCCCCCCACAGCACGAAGCTCTCGAACCGCCTTAACCAACTTCGTAACACACCTCCCACCAACCACGCGCGTGACCCTGACAACTCTCACGCCCATTGGGAAGCCACGGATGACGACGGTGGAGGTACGGGCGTTGAGACAGGCGGTGCCGAGACGGAAGATGGGATTGGTGGATTATGTGCGGACGGAGGCGGATGTTGAAATGGACCAGAAGGGTCGGAAATGGTGGAATTGGAGGGCGTTGAGTGAGTTTTCGATTTCCGGTGGGAATGGGGGTGTTAAAGAGGGTTGGGTTTGGGGCGAGCTGAAGGCAAGGTTGGAGAGAGTTGCTATTAGAGAGGGTAAGAAGATTTGAAGGAGTGACAGGCTCTATCAGGCATATTACAGATGACAACAGAACATACAGAATGTAACACAGTGTAAACCAATTTGTACAATAAAACATAACAATTTATTCACATCATCATACAAGCTCATACTGTCGTAACTCATCCAAACCGCCTTTACCTCTTCCCGCCGTCATAATCCCAAGGTCTTTTCATACCACCTTCATAAACACTAGCAACGGACTGCTGCCACATCTCAGGAGTCATGTAAGCACCTTGATAACCTTGTTCTTGATATCCTTGCTGCAAAGTCTGCGAAGCAGTCATAGCCCCATTCTGCATATTCAAAGAGTTCATCATCTCAGTATTTCCATCTTGAATCTGCGGTGGTGAAGCCGAATCAGCAGGTGACCGTGCCATAGAGTTTTGTCCAAAGGTAGTCTGCCACTGTTCAAACAACGGATTTGGGTTCCACACTGGCGCTTGGCCAAGTTGCATATTCGGAACGGCCTGGGCAGATTGATGAATCATGAGGGGGTTATTATTGGGGTTTGAAGGGCCCATTGGAGGTGCAGCTTGAAGAGGAGCATTCAAGTGGCCAAAGTTGCTGGCGGCAAGACTCTCCATTGTGGGGACCATCCCGGGGGACTCGCGGGTTTCAGGAAGCATTGGTGGGGGACTCGAGTGACTGGAGGCCGGCGAGCCATATGGGAAACTAGGCTTAAGAACGAATGGTTTCCGCGTGTCAGCACTAAAGGCGCGACGAACCCCATCAATTTGTTTTTTAAGATCGGGGATACTCCAAACGGCCATAATCTTCTCAAGCAAACGCATATGACGAGAGAAGAATTCGCCAGCGTCAAGGTTGATTTCGGGATCGGGAGAGGTTAAAGCGGCGAGATGGATGACAATGCAGGTTAAACCACAGTATACAACATAACTGTACCCTCTCAACATTCCCTGAAGACCAACCATTCCGTATTGTGTCATTACTGCTTCGTGGAGACGGCAGATATTCTTTGCCGAGCGCGAACAGACAAGCATGATGCGCTTGTAATCTGGAGTTGTCGGATCGTATAGTTGCAGTTGAGGCCGGTGAAGAAGGATGAAAGAGAGGAAGTAGTACGTAAGCATGTTTCCTGTAAACGCCGACGGGAGAGACGGTGGAGAGTTATCAGATGGGAAAGTAACCATAAGATCATCTCGAAGTGACTGAAACCAGTTATTGAGAGCAGGCCCATGTTTAATGAACTCGGGATCCGTAGCCCAAGATCCATCCTTAAACTTCTTATGCATACGTCCATAAGTGGTATTCATGGAGCCAATCTCCCGAACAAGTCGACTAAAGAAGGTAAAGTTGCGACTAATGGTATACTCGGCAGGATCTTCCGAGCGTACCTTTGTGTAATCCAACAAATCAACTTGATCCGAGTCAATAGAAAGCTGTCTCCGACCCTGTGCCGTTCCAATCATAGTCTCTAAAACAAAGACTACCTGCCACAGACGAGTCTTTAGACGACATTCGTCTAGCGGGTAATCACAAGGCCGATTGTTATTGTGATTTTCACTATGATCGTCCAATCCCAGTTCGCGGGCCATCTGTACAGCGGCAACAATGTTCATCCAAGAACGATAGTAGTACCCTTTTTGCGGCGAGGATTCACGAGCCTTCATGAGCATCATAACTGCTTGGAGAGTGCTTAGTCGTGGAACATCCATGAAGATATCAACATGTTTTGAAGCCATGGCGAGCCATTGTTGACCACCGGAACCTTCATCCGCCAGACGCGCGCCGAAAGCGAACATGACCTCGAGAATCAGAGGGGAGATACTTTGGCGGTCGTTATTCCATTGTTCGTAGAATCGTGGTTTACTGAGAACCGGTAGATACGGGTGAATATGGGTGAAATAGAGGTCAAAATACCTCGTCGTCTGTTCGTCGGTGGGCATAAGTTCTGGAGGAACCCTGATTTTACCGGCACGCATAGGCGGTAAACTCTGTAGGATTTCGTCGTCTTCATCCTCCTCTGGTGGTGGTTGCTCGTATCTGAAACTGGCCTTGTTCCGTAGATAAGGTGCGGTACCCGTGTTGTTAATCTCGAGATTTCCTAAGTTCCGGCATAGATCTGCCGTATAGTCGCTTTGTACGGTACCAGGTGTTTGCGGATCAGAGTAGTTGTGTTGTGGGGTCGTTTCCACCGTAGGAATTGGTGGCATAGAGTGAAGAGCTTGTGGAAGAGGTTGATTCATGGATGGGGGCGTTATAGGAAACATTGCTGAACTGGGAATCGCAGAGGCGAAGGGTTGGTTCATAAGTTGTGGTTGATGGAATTGCATGATATTTTGCTGATGTTGCGGTGGTTGAATATTATGCTGCTGTATAGTCGGTTCGGAAAAGGAAAGTTGCCCGTATACATGCGACGGGTCATAGACAGTTGGCTGGTTATACACATCTGCTATGGGTTCTGTCGCAAACGATGATTCCATGGTGCCTTGATCGTGGTATTTTTGTGGCTGAGAGGATGAATTGGTGGCGGAATTCGGTGTGATTTCGTAGGTTACATCTTCGGGACCTTCATCGTCGTTGGGTTTGACACAGTTTAGTTTGAGACGGATACAAGCTCCACATGGCCAGGTATTGGTGGTTGCGGCGTCGCATTTGATTTTCCGGCGGCGACAACCTTTACAGGCGCGCATAACTACAAAGTAAAGTTAGTATATGACCAAGCTGACAAGATGAGAATCGAGATATTTACCCTTTAAGCGCTTATGTCTGTTTTGCTCGTCGACAAATACATAGTCTATATGCGGGGTTAGTCACAACCGGGAATAAACCTGAAGACTGAATTGCCTACTCTTTTGTCTTTCTCGCTGTGGTATTTGTTGCTGTTCTTGATGTTCGGAGGACTGAGGATGTGGCGCAAAAGTATATGCCGCCATCTGTGGGTTTTGTGGCATCATGACAGCTGTATTTGATCAAGATGCGGAATGCGCAAAAAACAAGCGAGAATATCAATTGGTGACGCAATAAGTTAGATTGGCGACACAATGGCGTAGATGGTATGTGTAGTCTAAATGTTGTACTCTTTGAATGCAGGTGATGGTGTTGTCGTAAAGTTGTGGTTGTAATGGTGAAACTATCTAGCAGTCGAGATGCAGATGAAGATAATTTTGGTGACGACAGTAATTGTGACAGTTTCCTTATAACGTGGACGCGACAGAAGCGGCACGGAAATACAGGAGATATGAAAAAAGAAAAAGAAAGGAACGCAAACCAAGGGAAAAGATTGGTCCGATATTGACAAAGTCCGGTAGGTATGGAAACTTGAAAATGTCTATAATTGTTTGTCCTCGAGTATTGACGAGGAGTTGATTCGAGTCCAAATATACAAACGAACCCGAGTCAAGTAAAGAAAAAAGAAAAGAAGGAAAAAGAAAATCCAAATCCACAAACTTTCAGCTTCCAATATACCTTGAAAAAGACAAACCAAGACGAAAATCAACGTTGAAGAAATATCAGTCAGTGTTGAATGTGCTAGGGAGAATTCAATGTGACGAGAGTGACTTTGGCGGGTCTGTTTGTAGGTAATGTGGCAGTATAATGCGAGTGACGAAAACAGACAGACACACACACTTGGCTTATTTGGAGCTGAGAGCACAGAGGCGGCGAAGTTGTAAACCACGGGATGGGATAGGACCAGACCGAGACCAGGCAGAAAGGAAGAAAGAAGAAACTAAGGAAGAGGGTTTGATTTCATCCGTCAGTCATGTCCTATTCAACGGAAAGTAAATCACAGTGTTGATCTTTTAGTTGGACCATTCACTCGAGAGTAGAACACACAGACTTAGGATTTCCATAAACCACAAACTACAAACTACTACTACCCACGGGAAGAACGTCTCTTGAACTCTGAATTGTCCAATGCATGTCTTCGTCTAGAATCTGGACACGTCCCTACATACACTTTACATAAAACACCCCACCCCCACTTACCCTAGTAGAGTCGCATCACTGCAGCAGCAGAACCAGCACCAGCAGTACCAGCACCAGCAAAAGAAAAGCCATAACGGAAAAGAGACGATATGCAAGAACCCTTGTCTAGCGTCAAGTGAGAGACGCAATGTAACCCGCGGTGTCGGGAAATTTCCCGCAGAGAGGAGAGGAGGACAGTGAGTATGTGCATAGCTAGTCAGAGTGGGTTGATGATTAAGTACATAGTGGAGTTTTGAGGTAACTATTTAGTGTATGGAGATACAAGTATTGATAGGTTTACGGACGGACGGACATAAGTGAGTATAAAGAATGTGAGTGTAGTTTTCAGAAGAAGCCTAGATACTTACATGGTCCGATCTCAAGGGGTCTTCATACAAACATCCAACCCGAACAATCATCAACCGGGCGAATAACAACCTTAACAACGTAGAAAGTCCACCCGACCGATCGTCTAGATGCACCAACAACACACATTGTAAATCTCAATCATCCAATAGATGTGCATGATCCCCCAACCCCGCCAAGTAAGTTTCCCCAGGAGAAAACATCCAGCTGCCAAGCGTCCTTTACGGTATTTCCTCATCACTTTGTTGAGGGGGGTTATAGCCTTATTCTATTAGCTTACCATTTGGCCGTTTGCGGCGCTCTCCAGGTTTCCTGATTTGAAGATATTTTACGATTCAAGGGGATGTACCGACGTTTGACACTTGACAACTTGATAGTATGGGATTTATAAGTCACCGTGATTAGCGACATATGTGCCTTGCTTTTATGGCCTTTATTTCCTATAAAGTCGTCCCCAAGTTAACAAGAGTCAGTCCGTTAACACCGCGTAATCCTCTATCTCCATAAACCTGCATCACCCAGGGGCCATATGTACATATAATGACAAATAGCCTAGTTTCGTCTTTCTCGTCTCTGTGTGTATGTACTCCCACATGCAATATAATCACAATAACAGGATACCCCCACCAACAACCCCGCCCACAACCCGCTCACCCGATCCCAACCTCGTCCCTCCGGAATCTGACAAACCCTATCACTCAAACCCTCTCTCACGACAATCCCAACATATGTACTTCTTCTCCCCCACACGGCATCATCCGTCAGAACCTTCCACCCAACTCCTCTGTGACACTTTCGGCCCGCACCTGCATTGACAAGTCTGTACATATCTGTAAGCCTTTCCCCCCCCCAAACTTTCTGCACCGTCGGGTATCTACCCAAAACCGGCAACTCATCCGCCTCTTCACCACCCAGAACCGTCAAGCACAGTATGTCTACCGGCAGGATAGGAAGAAACTCTGTTCTTCCCACAGACATATCCGACGACAAACAATCCAGGGTCGTGTAAATCACCATGTTCATCCGTTCAACTTACATATGTACATACCTTCCTTCACCTTGTCTGCTTGCCTGCCCATCCGCTGGTCTATCCATCTGCCTTTCTCAATCTACCGGTGTTGCACAGCCTTTGACACCCTCAAAACGTCCCTTCCGCTTTCATCACCATACATGCCTTTTGCATATGTCAATGTAACACACACGAACTTAAAGCCCCACACACATACCATGAGGTGTCCAATCTACATCTTACAATACTACCAAAGCTGAGCCTCCCTACATATCTCCATGGCAAGTCTGTGAGGCCAGCGGACCATTTATTGTCCCGTGACTTGGGAAATCCACCGCCAATTCCCCGTTACATCCGTCATCGCTCGGCCATGTCACAGAAGCACAGTCAATTAATCATCAACCAACCCTAATGCACCCTAACGACTAAAGTAAATTTCAACCAGTAGGAATGAGCGTAATCGAGATATTTCGTCATCGAGATAGTCAATATACCTAATTTGAGTGGTGTTTGCATGACGTTGATAAAAGTCAAATATCACCGTAATTTTGCTACCATTCACCCCAATTTCCACTCTAACTCTCCAAACCCCCCTCCACAACCAACAAATCCAAAATGTCCGACAAAGACAACGCCAACCCTTTTGCCCTCAGTCTCTCCGATCTTCCCTCCCGGTCGTCAGCAAAGACCCTCCGCAGCGGCCCCGACACCCGCTACGACGCCACAATCTTCTCCCAACCAACCCCGATTCTCCCTCTCCCCTCCAACACCAGTCCATCATGGTTCGCCGGAAGTAGCACCGCCACATCCGCCGCCGATGACCTTACCGAGGACATCATCGACGAGCAAGAAATCTACGGTAAGTCACCGCTCTCCACCTTTCCAAACCCCATCTCTAACAAATAATAGACCTGCTCGCTACAATCTCCGACCCCGAACACCCTTTAACTCTCGGCCAACTCTCCGTCGTCAACCTCCCGGACATATCAATAACCCCCTCAGCCGCCACCCGGCGCGCCAACCCCTCTCAAATCTCCCAAGTCCTCGTAAAAATCACCCCCACCATCGTCCAATGTTCCATGGCCACCATCATCGGTCTTGCCGTGCGCACCCGTCTCGAACATGCCCTCCCTCCCAACTTCCGCGTTGACGTCATGGCCAAGGAGAATACCCATAACCAAGATGAACAGTTAAACAAGCAACTGGGTGACAAAGAGCGGGTTGCCGCCGCCTTGGAAAATGCCGATTTGAAGAATATCTTGGATAAGATGCTGGCTACCTGTGTTTGAGAGGCTTGGGGGGAAAATATCACTTGTTGACGGTGTTTGGTTACGGACGTATGTATGTACATACGAGGTGTAGGGACCTCCGGGTGGCTTTGCTGGGCTGCCTGCGACGTGGATACGGCAGGCCGCGTGGCTTTGGATTTGATTAAAGCGGGCTGTAGATCAGATTGATGCCGTGCTTCAACTATCGTCCATTATATCCCATTTACACATGGACGCCACGCAGTCTGAGGTAACACCAGAAGCAATCGTTACGTCGCATTGTTATCCAGACATAAGCCTTTGAATAACCATTGTTAGCCGTAAAATGCTACAAACAATTATATTCAAATACCAAGAAAACTCTTTTCTAAATTAAGTGTATACATAAACAACAATTCGTGAAACCTCTAAGAATCCAAAATCCCACTCTCCTTCAACTGTTCATAAAACTCAGGCTCCATGAACGTTTCCGGCCCCACATGCTCACTGAGACCCTTCCTCCTTCTAGTCTTCAACAAGAAGTCTCTCGCCGTAGCCTGTGCACTCGCTGGCTGCAATGGTCTCAACTCAATACTCTTGTCCAAAGGATCTCCAGGCACAACATTCCACCCATCAAACACCAAACTAACCATAGCCGACCCCTGTGTCATAATCCTCAAGTCCGTCTCGTACCCGAAACTATCAATCACAGGAATCAACCCGTCAACTCTGTACAACGGTGTTCCGGGGATAGGACCATCAGTCATGACGTGACCACGACGCTTAGCAAGAGACATGTGTACTTCAGAAGCCGAGTTTTCTGGCGCAGTTACCGAGATAGCGTACATTGGCTCCATGAGACGGGGTGACGCAAGAAGGAATGATGAGTAACAGGCACGACGGGCCGTGGGGATGACTTGCCCACTACCACGGAAGATGGCTTCTTGGGCAAGAGTAAGATCTGTGATACGGAACTTGGCATTGCGGATAGGTTCCTCGCAGAGTGGACCTTCACGGGCCGCCCAGTTGAAACCTTGCTTGATCGATTCCTTGACTCCACGAAGGAGAGTTCTGTCGACTTCTGAGGGGAGAGTATCGTCTTGCAGAATATTAGGACCCGTCTCATCGGGGCCAAAAGCCCAGATACTACGACCCGAAAGCTTGTCCCATCCGTATTTACTCTCAAAGAACTCCGAAACCTTCCGGATCGGATCCCGAATCTTGACTGCACCAGTTTCAATGTCTCCGGCAATACCCTTATCCAAAGGCTCCGCAATCATCGTTATCCGGTTCTTCTTGTTGGGCGTCATGGCGTAACACTTGGTCATTGACTGTTCAACCACCGTCTCACAGAATCTCGTTACTGGATCCGACACCTTGATGTCAATACCCGCGTATAATTTCCGCAGGTCATGTAACACGCAGTCCATGTATAACTCGCCTGTTCCGATGATAATGTGTTCACCAGACTCCTCTACCTTAGTAACCGCCAGCGGATAACTCTTCTTGATCTTACGCAGACCATCAAGGAGTTTGGGAAGCTCCGAAGGGTTTGTTGGTTCCACGGCCACTTTGAAGACAGACTCGGTAAAGTGTGAAATGGGCTTGAAGATGTAAGCTTCCTCATCATCTTCAAACTTGGGCGCAACCAAAGTCGCTGTTTGAACAATGTAGTTGTCAACTCCCGTCAACAAAACCAAGTTACCCGCTGGCACGCCATCCGTAGGAATCCGATATCTAGTCTCGTCGATGAAGCACTCCTGGATAGTCGCCAGAGCCATATCTTCTTCATCATCTATCGAGTATCCCTCACCCAGTACCCGTACCGACATACCAGGCTTGGCAACACCACTGAGTACACGACCCAGTGCATAGAAGCTCTTGGCGTCAGTGGTATCCAGAAGCTTGCTAACATGAACCACCAATGGGCCATCCTGGTTACAAGCAAGCATGGACTCGGCAACCTTGCTGTCTAATGGGCCAGTGTAGTATTTTTCCAAATATCTCTGAGCTCCGTTCTTGGGAGAGGGAATATGCTGGTTAATCATATCCACAAAGCCACCCGAGGGACCAAAGAACTGTGCACAAACCGTCTTCAAGAGAACCTTAACGTCCGCCTTGTACTGTGATGGTTTTAAGCTGATACCCAGAGACTCCAGCACTGGTTTCAGTTCTTCTGGGCTATCACTGAGGGTATGTGAGAAAAGCTTGTAAATTGGGTCCATGACAAACTTGTTGAATGACCGCGCCGACTTTGGCTCCATGGGTTTCCGGGTGAAGTTCCGCTTAGTGGGGTTGAAGAATACATCACCCCACAACCGCTTAGCAAAGTCCTCCGTGTTGATTCCGCCAAACTGATCAGAGTACATCTTAGCGAAAGACTGCAAAGTAAAGCACCAGCCAAAGCTCGTACTAGCAAAGAGAACATTACCCTTTTCAGGGCTTATTCTCTTATCCGCGCCCTTTCCAGGGAGCGTCTTCTCAATGATACTGTTGACCTCTTCAATGACAAACTTGAGCTTAAAGTAAGCATCCTTGGGAGGTATGCGCAGCTCTAGAATCAAACGGTCAATCTTGTTAAGCACAAGCGTCAAGGGAATATCTTCCAGAATGGCATGCTTGATAATCTTCTCTGCGTTGACTTGAACACCCTCCACAACGTCCACGACTAAGCAGATACCATCCACCAACCGGAACGAAGCAGCCACTTCACCGACAAAGTCCACGTGACCTGGCGTATCCAGGATATTGACCAGATGTGACTTTCCCTTGCTATTTTGCAACACCAAGCTCATAGCCCCCGCCTTAGTCGAAACACCGCGCATCCGCTCAGTAACACTAGTATCCGTGTACCGAAGCTGCTCGTCTCTCGCCTTTCCAACCCTCTTATCCAACTTATCCTCCAGGTCGTGTGTCTCCATAACCAGCATATCCATAAACGCCGTCTTGCCATGGTGAAGATGCCCTGCCAACGCAACATTGCGGATTTGTTCAGGGTAGTTCATGACGTCGGTCATGAACGATCTGTCGAAGTACACTGGTGGGAGATCGGCCTCCTCAATAGTAAACTTCTTTTTCTCGACTGGCGCTACGATCGGGACGGACAAGGGCTGCGCATCCACCTCTTGCACCATGACTTCGACATCTTCTCCGTAGGTTTGCGCGGCGGTGGGGTAATACTGCTTGTCTTCGTACGTGACAATGGCGTTCGAGGTCTCCTCTATACATTAAAACCGCAGTATTAGTATTTTTCCCCAGTTTGAACACACCATGAGCCAGACTTACCATCAACGTCCATGCCCTCCATACCTTCCGCCTCAGCTTCCTCATTATCAAAGTTATAGTCCTCAACATCCTCCGCCGCCTCTGAGCCAGCGTCAGACTCGAGGTCTCCGCCAATGTAGTTACCAAATCTATAGATTTGTTAGTCGTCTGATGGCCATTGGCCACTAGAAAGTTTACTTACTCGTCGTAAAGGTCGTCCATTTTAGCCGTATATCAAAGAATCTGGCAAACAACTCAAAAAAGCAGAGTAAAAACGAATGCGCCTACTTCTCGTCTTTCCTGCCCCTCAGCCTTGACGATCCACAGCTTGCGCGCCTGCGCGCTACTACTAAATTTTAATGGGGCACGAGGCTGAGGGTTATCATCACGTGCCAGGGTTGTGCGACGGGGTTGGTGATCCAATACCTCTTATATGTGTGTACACGCATCTCTATTAGGAAAATATGATGGTAAAAAAAAGAACTTTTGATACTACCGTAACCCCAAAACTCCAATTAGAACCCAATGAACCCACCCAAAACAAACCCAAGCCCAAGCCCACAAAAACCTATGCTTCGACGACACCGGCCGCGATGGTCCGCCCCTCCCGGCGGATGACAACCCGCTGACCCCGCGCAACCGCAATAGGTTCCCGAAGAACCAAATTCACCCGTGCCATGGTCGATTGTTTAACAACGAACGGATTCAACACTTGATTAACACCCGTTGACTTGTCAAGAGTGGCCAAAATGTTGGTGATGCATCCGGCGGAGTGGTTGGTACCTCTGTGAATATCAACGTTGCATGACATGAACGTTTCAAAGGCCAACACTCTCATGGTGAGCTTGTTCATAAGCTGCACCGGGTCTGTAGAAATGCTAACCACATCACCCGCACGAATTTCGGCTGGGTCAATTCCAACCACCACTAAATCGACTAGCTCGCCGGCCACTGCCCAGTCACGAGGCTCGTCTCCCACGAGCAGCGATTTGATATAAAACTTGGGCTGTGTCTCAGTGGAGACCGCCATCAAGTCTCCAACTTGAAGGGTACCAGTCTGGAGTCGACCACTAACCGTCAAACCCGAGTGCAAAGATGTAAAGATCTCGGCGACTTCCATCCGAGCAGGTTGATTCAGCTGTCTCTCCGCTGATTCTGTTTCCTCCAATGCTTGGATGAGAGTTGGTCCCTTGTACCAATCAAGACTGCTGAGGTTGGTTGGCGGCTTCACAAGGTTGATACCGTCAATGCCACTCAATGGCAAGAAAGTAATCATCTTGCGAGGAAAGTTAAGGTTGAGCATGAAAGCAGTCATGGCCGAAGTGATTTCCTCGTATCTTTCCTGTGCCCAACCAACCATTTCCAACTTGTTAATGGCGATAATTACACGCTGCACACCAATGCTACGGAGCAGAAGAACGTGCTCCAAAGTCTGTCCCTTCAAACCCTTCTCAAATGCATTGGTACTAGCGTCGACCACAAGCACAGCAAAATCGGCAAGACTGGCTCCTGAAATCATGTTGGGCACAAAGTCACGATGGCCTGGAGCATCTAGAATGGTGAACTTTGTGCGCTCAGTCTCAAAGAATCGAGTGGCGATATCGATAGTCACACCATGTTCGCGTTCTTCTTCACGGGAATCCAGAATCCAGGCAAGACCAAAAGACTTCTTCCCACTCTCGGCAGCATCGCTTTCCAACTTTCGGACTGTATAGTCATCAATCACTCCAGTCTCTAGCAAAAGGCGGCCCATGAGGGTACTCTTTCCGGCATCAACATGACCTGTGTGAGCGTGTTTGTCAGTATTTCTGTGTAGAGTTAGGACACAACGAGGAAGCAACTTACCAGCAACGACAAAACTGATACTCTTCTTTTCATTCTCCACGCGGTGCTTGTAAAGCTCGGGAACATTGAGCTTCTTACTCTGAGGCACTCTGAATGACTTCACAGTAAAGCCAGGGTTTTCGTCGACAGGTTGAGCCTGGGTATCTACTGATTTTTTAGATGCAGGGCTACCCTGTTTCTTTAAGGTGTCTGCTTTGAGCTTGGCTACACCAATATCAGATTAGTACTTCTATTTCTTCGGCGGTCGCACCGCACCTTGAGCTTGTGCAGCTAACACAATGTCATCGGGGCTGGGCTTGGCAAAAATTTCAGGAGCAAAATGCGATGACGAAGAGTAGGGAAGAGGGAATGTCTGCAAAAGTCCCTGTGTAGTCGGCGGCGACCCAAAAAGTGCCTGGGCAAAGGCAGACGGCGGGCAAGCCACGATCGTAGGAGAAGGGACTTTGGCTACCTCGGCCTTCGTTTCGGCGTCGCTAGACGACAGGACCTCTTGGGTGGCTTCTGACGTCTCACTTGAGCGGGCGGACTTGAATAGGCGTTTCGTTGGCGGTTGCGCTTGAGAGTCGACGGATGTGGTTGCTCGCTTTGCACTCGAGTCGGAGGTACGGTCGCCAAGGGAGGCCTGAGCAAGTTGAAGACGAACGTCCAATTCGGTGGCCGGGACAGTAGGGGGCGCGGGGGTATTGTCAATGGAAGGGACGGAAGCTGCTGCGGCCTTCTTGCGTCGGGCAGCTAATGCTTGAAGCTTCGATCCACCAAGTAGGCAAGGACGAAGTTGTAGGTGGGCCGGAGGAGTGAAAATTGACATTTCACTGGTAGGCCTTGAGAGCCAAGGAGTATCGGCAAAGAAAGCAGCCATATCCGCCTGCTCAATTGCACGTTGGTCGTTGCATTTGTTCGGGGTGAAATTGTGAAAGGGAGAGTTACTTGTTGGGGCAGCGTTTGGGGTAGTCTTACCTTCAGCCATTTCTTTCTTAGCAGCAGTCTGAATCTTCTTCTTTAGGTACGCCTCTGTCTTGTCCACGTCGTAATAGTAGTAATAGAGAGAGGACTTGATCTCGTCCTTGGTCACACGGTTCTTGTTGTCCCCGAGGCGCTTCAAGATGTGACCAGTCAAGTCAATAACCAACTCTTGATCCAGGATGTTGACGAAGAGCCATTCAATAGCCTTTTCAACAGAAGTGGTGGCTTCCAAAGCAGAGGCAATTTCGTCTTTGCTGACTTCATTGCAACGCTCACCTAGGCCCTCCATCACATCTGCAATGGCATCGCCAGTAACCACGACATCATCACTACTGTCGTAGTCATAGTAGTCATCAGCCTCGTATTGAACCATGGTGGACAAGATAAAAAAGGACAGATAGAAGAAAGAGAGAATGAATTGTGAAGTTGGGAAATCAGGACTGCTGGGCGACGAAAATGGCTGAAGGGTGCTGCTTTTATAGTCAAAGTCAAAAACAATGAATCAGATGTGCGTACTAGCGCTAGATAGTGCGCAACTTGTACATGCGCGAGTACGTATGTGAACGAAAATGGAAAATGAACAAAAAATCTCAAACAATGACGATTCGGAGTAGAAAAGTGAGACAGACGTGTGTTTATTAGCTAAGGTACAACACGCAGGATTGCTAACAGTTTGGAGATAGTCTTGCTGGGACGGGATTGACAATGAGGTTGCCTATAATGCGGGGCAGGATGCAGTTGATTTTCTCGATTTGGATACAGTGTTTATACAGTTCGTCCTGCCGCATCCAGCGCCTATGCGTACAGTTTCTGTAACAAACCGCACATTGCGTACAGTGGCTGTTAGCCTCACGTAACGCCACAAATTCTCCCCCGCCAAACGTTGTAAGCCGGCCAAGGGTCAGTGGTCCCAGGTGCAAGTGGGATGGATACTGCTAGAATCGACTCCGACTGTATTATCCCGCTAGCCTGTATTTGCCCCTGAAAGCACCCTCAGCTATAGTCCGTTTTGGCGGGGTGACTAGCTGTCTGATTACTGGACCGGGAAAAACCACCACGCTCGAAAAAAGCATACAGCATCGTCAGCCTTCTGCTATAATCACATTGTTGGACATTTCTCACGGTCTCTAGTTGTTACTTTATACTAGATTCCTGTTAATTATACTCTTCTACGTTCTTTTCTTTTGGATAGTCATTGTTACGTCCGCGCTTTGATTCGTTTTGGTGATCTTTCTTACTTGTCAATACCCCTCCTGTTCTGCGTTTGCCCATCATGGCCATGAGTATGTAATGCCCCTTTCCCAAGACCGTGTTCGCGGGTTCACTGTTACCTGGGTTTTGGGTGGTCTTCTTATCGTGACTTTCAGCTAACAAATTTGTGATTTTATAGACCTCGATCTTTCCAATGGTACGAATTACACCAAACACGAATATCTCCCCCTGTTCCTATACGCAGCACGTCAAAATCTCGCGATGCATGGCGGGGCATGACCCCTCGATCAGTAGATGCTGACTTTTACATCATAGCCGCCCTTATGAAGGATGACCAGGGTCGTCCATTCATTGTCGTCAGAGAGTAAGCACCACGCAATAGCAACCAGACACGCAACACCGCGCCTCTCTAGTCACATGCTAATGCCAGTCTGTTTCTAGCCAGGGCAAGAAGAAGCGCCTTTCTGGCAACGAAGCCGTCAAGTCACACATTCTCGCCGCCCGGACAGTGGCCAACATTGTCAAGTCTTCCCTTGGTCCCCGTGGTCTTGACAAGATTCTGATTTCACCCGATGGTGAGATCACCGTCACCAACGATGGTGCTACTATTCTCCAGCAGATGGAGGTCTCCAACCACGTCGCCAAGCTTTTGGTTGAGCTCTCCAAGTCCCAGGATGATGAGATTGGTGACGGTACCACTGGTGTCGTTGTCCTCGCCGGTGCTATGCTCGAGCAGGCTGCCGAGCTTATCGACAAGGGTATCCACCCCATCCGTATTGCTGACGGTTACGACCAGGCTTGCGACATTGCCGTTGCCGAGTTAGACCGCATTTCCGACACTATCGAGTTCTCCAAGGGCGATACTGCCAACCTCCTCAAGGTTGCCAAGACTTCTCTCGGTTCCAAGATTGTTTCCAAGTCTCATGACCAGTTCGCCAACATCGCCATTGATGCTGTCCTGTCAGTCGCTGACTTTGAGAGAAAAGACGTCGATTTCGACCTGATCAAGGTTGATGGCAAGGTCGGTGGTGCTTTGGAGGATACTGTTTTGGTCAAGGGTGTGATTATCGACAAGGACTTCTCTCACCCCCAGATGCCAGATGAGATCAAGGACGCCAAGATTGCCATTCTCACTTGCGCCTTTGAGCCCCCGAAGCCCAAGACCAAGCACAAGCTCGACATTACCTCGGTGGAGGAGTTCAAGAAGCTGCAGACCTACGAGCACGAGAAGTTCATTGAGATGATTGAGCAGATCAAGGCCACCGGCGCCAACATGGCTATTTGCCAATGGGGTTTCGATGACGAGGCCAACCACTTGCTTCTCCAGAACAAGCTTCCTGCCGTGAGATGGGTCGGTGGTCCTGAGATTGAGTTGATTGCCATTGCCACCAACGGCCGCATTGTTCCCCGGTTCGAGGACCTCAGTGCCGAGAAGCTTGGTACTGCCGGTACCGTCCGCGAAATGTCCTTCGGTACTACCCGCGAGAAGATGCTGGTCATCGAGGACTGCGCTAACACTCGCGCCGTCACTGTTTTCGTCCGTGGTTCCAACAAGATGGTAAGTGGCGAGATATACATTGTTTACAGTAAGGGAAAGCCTCTAACATTTTTTTCATAGATTATTGATGAGGCCAAGCGCTCTCTTCACGATGCCCTCTGTGTTGTTCGCAACCTTGTTCGTGACAACCGCGTTGTCTACGGTGGTGGTGCCGCTGAGATTGCCTGCTCGCTGGCTGTCGAGGACGCCGCTGTCAAGACTCCTGGTCTTGAGCAGTACGCCATGCGCGCCTTTGCTGATGCTTTGGATGCTGTTCCCATGGCTCTGGCCGAGAACTCCGGTTTCAACCCCATTTCCACACTTGCTGAGGTTAAGTCTCAGCAAGCCAAGGCTGGTCCTGAGCTGCGCGGTAAGCTCGGTGTTGACTGCATGTCGCGTGGCAGCAACAACATGAAGGATGCGTTTGTCATCGACCCTCTCATCGGTAAGAAGCAGCAATTGCAGCTGGCTACGCAGTTGTGCCGCATGGTGCTCAAGGTGAACAACGTAATTGTATCGGGTACCGGCGACCAGGACTACTAAGTTTTGGGCGTTTGGTGTAGTGGTGGTTTTTTTTCAAGATGTACATACTTGCTGCATATACAGAATAGCCGGGCAACAAGGCATAAAAAAGGAAACCATTTGTATGACGTACAAGGACGGACGGCTGGATGGATGAACGGATAGGATACCTAGAAGGGCTAATTATGGGATGGATGGGTTTCTTTTACATACAATGGGATGGTTTTTATACATATTTACATAGACTGAATAATTCTGGTTTGTGCCGTTCAAAAATTGGGGTATCATTGACAGATCGAGGTCTTCCACTACCGGGTTGGCTGGGACATGTGTGTAACGTGGATACAAACGTCAAGTGATTTCGATGTAAACACGTGATAAAGTTGGGCACATTCACAGAGTAAGTATGATATAAATGAAAATCGAAAACACATTTTATTCGCCTTGCAGGAAAATTAACTATTTGTTGCATGTATATCTTCAAAAATGTAGAAAACAAAAAGAGATAGATTTGGTATCATCAAAGGAGGCCAGACATTGGACAAGGAAAGTAGATCAAGAAAAAAGGAAACAAAAAAGATAAAACAAGACAACAATTTAAGAAAAGAGCAAATAGCCGTACCGTGGTCCAGGTATGTATGAAAATAGATGGTGAAAAGCCGCCCATACGTCGATTCTAAGAAGATTTTTTTGCGGGTGACGTGGTTGGTTTGTAGAATGGAAGGAAGGAAGGAAATAGAAACGCTGAAAGTGTAGAAGATAGTGGTGAAAGATGACGAGGGGATAATGAATGTGGAAGCTAGTAGTAGTACACAGTCCTCGAGGAGGACTAGAGAGGGTTATATATACCGGTGGTAAGGTGACCCCGTTAATGTAGACGATAGTCTAGAGTACGAGGTTTACCACCCCTTGGTATGATACCCCTCGGCGGTAGTTCTAGCCAGGTGACGATCCCAGTGTTCTCTATCCTCCTCGGCAGCATTCTTCATGAATGGGACTTGGGGATATTGCTTTAGGTTGGTCATATCGTGGGCTGTGTGGCGACGAGTCAACCCGGCATTCCGGGTCATGATACGTTGCAGGCGCTCCCGTAGCATGTATACACGGAGAGACTCGGTAAGTTCAGTGTCAAGCATGGTCTTACGAGTTGTCCGAGGCGACAAAGCACCAGTCGGCATCGGCATTGGTGGGGGCACTGCAATTTCCACTGGCGGCGTCGCCTGTGGCCGGGACTGACTGGCCGTACCACGTTGTGGTGGAGCAGCGGCAGGGGCCTTCCCGCGCATCAAAAGAGCGCCTTCATCGCTGGATTCGGATGAGCCGGGGCTGAAGGTGGGGTTGTGAAGTTGTGAGAGACCGGACTGGGCAGGAGGTTCTTGGGGGCGGCGGAGAGCGGCGTGGTGGTTGAGGGCGGAGGTTGACCGGGAGGCGTTAAAACGCTGGTTTTTGGGGTCATTTTGGTTCATCATGAGGGTGATAAGGGAACGGTTAGGACGAAGGTTAACCTTTGATTCAACACGAGCAAACATGTCGCGTTCGTCAACACTGTTCCGACCACTCTCGCCACAAGAGTCCTCCCATTCGTCGTCATCGTCTTCACCCTTCTTTCCACTACCACCGGCACTGTTTCCCTGCTCATCTTCCTCGTAATCTTCGAAATCGGAATCATAGTCGTCATCATCGTCGTAGTAGTCGCTATCCGAGTCCGAAGCAATTGCATTACCCTGGTCAATAGTATCGACTACAGCGCTGAAAGAAAGCTGCTTCTTCTGTTGTGAAAGCGATGGCGGCGCAAGACTACCGTGGGCCGAACTCTCGACTGACGACCCACCAACCTGGAAGACACCTCGCTTAATTGCTGGCTTGGGCATCTGTTTTGAAGATTGCTCGCTAAGGCTGTGACCAGCCTCGTTAGAAGAAGCGGATCCTCCACAGGTGAAGCGAGCAGATTTCTTGATGGCGCTGCGTGGAGCAATAGAAAGGGGCTCAGCATTGGCAGAGGTAGAAAGACCGGCGCGGGGGACGGAAGTAGAGGAAGAACCGAAGCCGTGAATGACTGTAGTGGGAATGTGAGAAGACTGAGGAGTTGATGTGATGTTTTTGCGGGTGTTGGGAGAGGCGATGGACTCGGTTGGGATGTAAGCCGTTGGCGGGGCTGCTTGCATGTCAAGAACATGTGGCGAAACAACAGACGGCGTAGTGTGCTGAGGAAGACGAAGAGTCGGGATAACGGGCGCGGGTTTTGAAGTTACTGGAGCTGGTGTGGTAGTTGCCGTGGCAGAAAGGTTGGATGGAATTTGCGGTAATGGGGCGGACAATGGCTTTTTTTCTGTGAGGATGGAAACTACCATTTTTTCGAAGTCGTCTTGTTTTAAGTTCTGGACACTATCGTGCATACAGGAATCTTCGCGACGAATTCTGGGCTTGAGATCTGTGGCACTGTTTGAAGAGAATTCGACGGCTTCCTCGTCAATTGCGGATTCGACACTACCGGATAATTGAGGCAGATCGCTCATTTTGGAATCTGTGCGAATAGATCTGGGGGTTGATGTGGACATGAGGCTAGTGTTACTGGCCGAGGAAGCTAAAGTTTTTCTCTGCCACAAACGCCAACTGAGGTTTTCCAAACGACGGCCTTGTTCGACTGAAGGGGCACATCGTGAAAAGACTAGAAAGGAGAAAAGAGAGCACCGGTCAGGATTTACATGTTCGGAAAAGGTCAAAAGGAACCAAGAATAATAAGCTTACCAGTCCAGATATAAAAAAGACTTTCTGGGTTGGCAGTGTCGATTTTGTGAATGGCATTGGCATCCACGGTGAGGATATGTCTGTCTAATGAGGGAACCATGGTGGAATTGGTCTGCTCTGGAGCCGAGCAATGGCGAAACAGACAAAAAGGTGGTTGTACAAGCGGTAACAGTGGTGCGGAGTGAAGCAGGAGCTCGGTATGGACGCTACAAAGCGGACAGTGGATAAATGGATCTCAGCGTCGGTGGCCGGTATGGTGGATGACGATGAGAGTGAGGCGCCAGAAGCGGATGTATAGCAAAGAACTATGGCGCAGTGATTCGATGGCGCGTTTGAGAGTGTATCGAGGGCGTAGATATATTTGCGGAATAGTTATGGCGGTGAATACTGAATTCAGGAGTTGATTTTGAGGTCGATGATGAGACGATGATAGAGAGCATAAATTGATGTATAGACGGATGTTGTTTGTCTCGCGAGGTTAAACCAGGACAAGACTATCACGATATATTGTGTTGCTGTGTATGTGATATCGGCAGTATGGTGTAAAAAGAATATCGTTAGATCAAAACTAGAACAAAGCTTTCGGGAGAACGAAGCCAAGAGACTGGTGAAGGTGGACCCGTCTCAATATATGAATCGCCGGCTTGAGCAACCACTTGGTCGGGTAGAAAAGAGCCTGGCTGTACAAGCATACAAGCCTATAGTAGCCCAAATTCCAGCGGTCTATTACCCGGTGTATGAAAAACGCCAGGTGCTGGGTAAGGGGGTGTATACAATAAGCACTGATGTCGCAGGGTGTGGTGTGAGCACAGAGTCAGCCGTAATAGTACAAGAAGAGCCAAGTTCTAGGGGACTTCAGGGCATGTTCCAACTTGTTCTTGGGCTGATTAGACCAGGAAGGGGTGTGTAGGATTTTGTTTTTTTTTTCTCGTGCGTGTGTGGCACTTGTATAGACAGCTCTAGCAGTATTAGAGCTTTTTTTCAGACTCTTTTTTTTCTTTTTTCTGTTTTAAATGGGTCCCAGCGTATGTACTGCGGCAGAAGAAAGAAAGAGAGAGAGAGAAAAACAAAACGCCACTATCGCAAGATGAACAGCTAATAAGCGGGGCGTGGATTTATCACCTTCTCCCTCACTCAGAAAAGGAAGACGTTCGGGACTGGAAAGGGATTCCAAGAAGAGCCAAGGAAAGGAGCAAAGTCCATAGAATATGGGGGATGTGCTTCCTAAAACGGCCAGACCCGGTACGAACAAAGACTGTAGAGAGCGGAGTAGTGGCTGATTCTGGGATATGGGTTGTGGGGTTACCGGATGACCATGGTGAAAGGGTGTTTTAAAGGAAGGCCGTCATGTGGTCTACAAGTTCTGAGGAAGAGTTTGTTTCGGCAAGAGTGTACCTGAATCGGGGCCTAAATCGGGGAAGGCTTGACGAAAACAAGAAAGGTGTAGAACAGAGGTGAACAGAAGAAAAACAAAAAAGGATTTTTGATTCCAGGGACACCGACACCAACACATAGAAAAAGGAAAACAGTCCAGAGGAAATTCCTAGGAGAAGAAAATCTACAGGGAAATTCAAAGGCAATTAAAAATTTCAAGTCACGCGGTGGTTTTTTTTCCTTGGGATGTGCAAAATGCATGTCACTGGCACTCTGCATCTGTACATACATACATACATACAAAAAGTAGTATAGAGGAAAATGCCCCCAATTTAGGTCTGTGGTTCCGACAAGACTATGGGAGATATTGGTCCTAGGTAGTGCAGGAAAATGCAAAGCATTGGCGATCCCAGTGTGTGTCCTGTTCTGCAGACTAAGATGGAGAAGTTCAAAAAACATGACCTAAGGATGGTGGATGGTCCAAGTTGGCTTCCAAGTTTATGTAACTTGCCCCGCAAGAAACGTCAGAAGGACTAACGAATTTTCCTAGTTTGTTCATCATTGAACTCGTTTGTCTAGCTAGTTAGTTAGCTGGCCGGCTGGCTGGACAATTTTTGGAGACCACAGGGAAAAGGAGGAGATATTGCCTCTCGAGACAAGCTGGATGGTATCAACGATGCAAGCACTATGTCTAGGTGACGTGACATGTCGTGACATTTCCAGCATGCATCGTTGAATTATGAAAAGGTGATTACTCATGGAAGCTTCCCGGGCGCATCTCGTCACCCGGCCCAACCCCTCTAACAAAAAAATCTCAAATCTCCTCACTTTTGTCTCTCCTTCAATGGGCTATCTACAGCCTTGCAGCCGCGTCACATGACAATCTTGACTTGTCTATCTATATCTACCCTCAGAACCGGCCATCTATTCCTCCAACAGGTTCCTCGGTCAATTCCCAGCCACATGCGAGTCTTTCCAAACTAACTAACCGCGCAACAACAATCCCACTTGGAACTCCAAGGGGTGCAATGCGCTGTAAAGGAAAAAAAAAAAGCCCGATTTGGGGCCTATTGGTACCATGGCCTAAGACGTTCCTGGCGATAGGGCCGCTTGTTTGAGCATGGGGAGCCGTCTGTGGGAGTCTCGTGACGGCGAAATATTCCGGGTGGATGGAGCCAGTCCGGATAGACGCCAACGACTTTTATGAATTACGAACCAATCGGCATTATACATACTAACTCGGCTTGTTGGACTATGTATATAACATCTTGTGATTTGCCACACGCGCTTGTTAGTTTCGTTCGCTCGCATAGCAATGACCGATTTCCCCGCCGTTTTCGACATCGTGACGACATTGTCGGTATGCAGAAACCAGGCTAAACCCTCCATTTCGTCAGTGCCATTTACATAGCATATCAGACTATTACTTGATTCGTCCGCCTTGACAATCCCGTGACCTGAATCTATGCGCTGTCCACCTACCCACCAAGGCAAATGCACAAGTTATCCGCCACTCAAATCGTCATGAGCAAGACCCCAGCGTCTGTCATCATCCAAGCAACGCAATGCACCCAAAAACAAAAAGTAAAATCATAAATCGGCCACCCCTCCACGTGATACCGCCACAATAAACGACTTTATCCTTTCCCGTGTGACGCCGCCGCAAAGTATCTTGTAAGCTTGAATGTGCCAGTTATTTCTACACATGTAACAAAGGAACAACAGGGTCCAACTTAACTCTTTGACGTGGTCCTCGACCCGTCACGGGTTCTCTCATTTACCCCGCGAAACCAAACATGAAGTGCCCAAACAAAAAAGATGAACCTCCAAATCACAGAACAAGTCTAGAATCATAACCGAATAGCCTCATTACCACGCAAGCCACCGGCCGCCTCACCCGTTTCTCCTAACATATGTACATACAATAGTGTCTCCCGAATAAGTACCAAAATACGGGTCTAGTCACTATATTCCATTCCGTCCAACTCCGTTAACCGGACCGCTCCGTCCACGGGTCTCGACCATGCTATCCATCACAATCCAAAATTCAAGCTTTCGCCTCGTTACCTCATAGATATGCCACCATAACAGCTCACTTACGTTTCCTATTCGGGCCGTTAGACCCCCCCATTTCCATTTAAGGCTACACCATACAAGGTTATTTTTTCCAAAATAGGGTTACTTGGAATCATCAAGTCGATGATTGGTTTGTGTAAGAAATTGACGTCTATACTGAATGACTGACTTACTATTCTTCGAAAAAGAATGGCATGTTGGAGAAGAATAGAACTGTTTGGGTGGTATGAAGAATTCGATATAATGACCATGGGCACACGCACCTTCAACGCCAATCAGAACATGCAAGTAAGCGAGGAAAAACTGCCTCTGGTGAGAATAGATGAAGATCGGTCACCTGGCACTTTTCTGCCATGGCCCCTCGGAAAGACCAACCCTTTGTTTGTTAGCTTGTCTTTATATATGTATGCTCTCTCCAATATATCCAACCGACAGTGTTTTCAAAAAAAGTTTTTAACCCGCGTGATACAAAATGACCTTTGGCTGAATATCAAAAGCAATACCAACCATCACGTCACTGTGATATGATATATTCTGTTAAGTATTGATATAAAAAAACTGGAAATATACTTCTTTCAGCCCCGAGTCACATTGATTGAACCCTTGTACTATAACACATAACCCTTCTTTTCAGCACACTCAGTTTGTAAGAATAAACCCTAATCTAGCCCTTACACAACAACATGTCTAATTCTGGTTTATATCCCATTGTATGACTCGAGTTTATGCATGGCTTTTATCGGTTGGGCACATGCAGAACGCCACTAGAAAACGTATGCAAATGGAGTTAAAGAATCTGTCAATACACAGAACACGAACGCGGAAATGCAAAGGGCCGGATAGAATGAAGTGGAGAAAGAGTAACTGACTATGAACAATATGTATGTACAACATGGATGTCTCGTACGGTCATGCATATTTATAGGAGGGTCTACGGAACGGGCTCCCATGTGACGAGAACATGTTGCTTGTCTTTGCCATTGCTTATCCCACACAGACACGTTTGTTGTTAGACAGGACCGACTTGTCCATCCATGTCTCTGGTGCATTTCCACTACCCGCCAGACCAGCTGAGTTATCATTCCACCCATACACATAGTTAAACCCACAATCTCCCTTTCCGCAACGTTTTTTCCTATCTCAAGCAGACAAGAATCTCCCTGCATGTGAAGACCTGCCCGTGCCATTCACCGCTGCTATCACGAGGACCGCCACGTTGAAACCAGGGACGTCTTCTAGGGAGTCTTGTTTGGTCGTTATCATCTAACCACGTACATACAATGCATGCCCACGCCAACAATGGTCGCCCGGTTGTCAAACCTCGTCGATCAAAGACCCAACAACAATGCCTCCTTCCTCCTCAAAAAAGAACCCAAATAATGAAAAAAAAAAAACAAGGCTTCTTCAAAACTAATCATGTGCCATTCCCCCCACACGCCTAAATAAACCCAAAAAAGAACTTGTATTCCAAAACCAGCCACCCATACAACCTCATTATCCAAAATATTCGACAAACCTTCTTTTTCGTCACAATTTCAACCATGTATATCTTTACATGTTTCCATCAACTATGTATGTACTACGTCTTGTCAGTCGTCATTGTCGTCTTTTTTTTCAACTCACATGCTCCTTCCAAAATGGGATTGTCAACTGGTGAATGACGAAATGGGCAATTGGAGGAGTGTGTACTTGCGAATTAGGAAGGCGCATTTGGGGTTTTATCTATGGACACAGCGCAGGGTTTGAGGATTTCGTGATATTGAAGAAGATGGTTCTTGGTATCAGAAGTTCTTTGATATCTTGGTATCTGGATGGTTTGTTTCAATAATTCTTCATTGTCACAGATATGTCAGTGCGGATCACCAAATACCCTGCTTAAATCGACCAAGATCAAACCCGACTTATACAAACCTCACGGTCACATATCATCATCGACTACAAAAATTGCCAATATATCCAGAAACAAGTCTTCCAAATCACCTCCACCCTTCCGCCCGACGTCTCACAAAGACCCAACATCAGACTATGTAGCCATGCCTCGCACCAGTAAGTCACCACGATCAACCAGCCTACCAGCCCGTAACCCAGCCAGCCTTTTCGTCCTTGTCTTACCAGACCGTATGAGATTGAGATTTATCGTCTGACACGGTCCCGTGATGGGCTGGCCAGCGTGTATCTTGCAGCTCGGTGGTACATGCATGAATACGTATGTATGTATGTATGTACAATATGTCCATGTAAGCTCGTCTATTATCCATACAATGGACAACCTAACTTTTTGATCTACATCACATGTGCAAGACGTCGGCTGTATTTCCGTTGGAGTTACGTGCAACCAACCGATGAAGATGACAATGCCATTCTTACATATACATATCTCCAGCAAGTTAACTCCCAAATTATCACCTCTAGCCACGTCATATAACCCGCGTCGCCAAACCAACTGAGACCTCTGTATGTACATACATACACTATCAATCCAACCCGCCAACCCTTTCCTCTTCTCCGTCCCACAACCCCCAAAGCCATCCAGCCCACGTAACACAACAAAGTCACCTGCCCACCTCCCCGCCGGTCCCACCAACCGGCGTCAAAAAGACCCAGCCCGGACCGTTCTTCCTCCGACGCGCATTGCGTTGTTGGTTGCTGTTTTGTAGCTTCAAGTTGAAAAACTGTCGTCTTCTAAGTTTAAAGTTCATTTGGTCTGTTAGGTTAGAAGACTTTAGAAAGGGGCTTTCTTCTGGGCTTTGTTCTCGTTCCTGAGGGCTTTTACTTGGCTAGAGGTCATTTTGTAAAAGTTTCTAGTTTATAGTACTTTGGTTGTGTGAGGAAGTTCCATGTTGTTTATGTTAGACTATCTTTTCGTCTTTCATACCGATCCCGCTATCTACTTGAACTCTGGGTCTCAAATATGATTCTTCAAGGTCAACAATAGGGTTAAACAGGGCTATACAAAACTCACAGTGCGCATACATTCCCAAAGACTGTACTACTATGTCAATTTACATGATCACAGTACACTTACACACAACCACACACTGTACAGTACCACAAAAGCCCGACTTGCCTCAGCCCGGACCGCACCAAGCCAAGACCCACTCTCGGCAGACGCCAACCCACATAATCTCGGCACCTCCCCACCGCATTCCGCTCTCCTCACGTGTCTCCCCTTCCCTCCCTACCCCTAAAAAAAACATCCGGCCTCACGGTTCAACCTCCGCCCATCTCACCCGCAGAGCCTCGGGCAATCATGACTCGCCCGATAGCGATGAAGCTGACCCCGTATTAAGTGCACATTTTGTCTCCCTATGGAAGGACCCCCCACCGGACCGGAAGCGTGGGGGTTCCTCCCGTTGGTGTTTTGCTGGACATAGCATGGCATGTCATTGCGATGCGATGCGACTTCTCCGCTAATCTAGATGGGTTGTGGATTCCTAGACGGGCATGAATGGGTGAATAATAGGCTAAGTCGGGACGCCCGCTTGCTTAATCTATGATGTCTATAGAAGCCTGTGCCCCCTTTACCAACGGATATCCCGGGGTAAACACCCCTGTGTGTCGAACCTGTGATCTGGAGCTCGAGCCAGGCCGTTGTTGGTGCGCGCATGTGTGTATGTCTGGATAGTGACACGCCCTTCTAAGTCACCCCTTGTTTTTGGCTTCTTTCAAGATATGGTGGTTTTTTTATCTAGAAAGGATGGAGCGTCGTTGGTTTGATTTGGTCTTTGATGGATACACAAACGGACTCGATTGTATCTGTAATCAAAGATAGGCTAGAACTACATAGGCACATCCATACAGTATGGAGAGATCCGCTTGTGTGACTCGCCATCAACTCCCTACAATCCAATGACCTCACAAATCCATCTCCAGTTCGCGCCACAAACCCACATCTCCATAACCCGCAGCAGCTACCACCCCACTCCAATCGGCCCGCAATGAACATCCACATCCACACGTCATTTCCATCATCCACTTCACCAAGTCAAGAATATCCAGTCCATACTATCCAGCCTAACCAGAGACCTTCAATTCAGCCACATGTCTCCATGTTCTACTGTCTTTCACAACCATCGTTCATAAGTATTCCCCCACCATCCTCTCGCTGCCCAACCGGCCCAGTGACCTCAAGACCCACACGCACAACTTTGGCAGTTTGGACATCTAGCCTGCGTCAATCCATCTGCACGTAAGATTCCACACACCCTGATCATCAGCACGCCCAACTTCTATACTGTACACCGTAAAGTTCCGTCTTCGTCTATCCCCATATGCCTAAACCTCAAAATCTCCACAAATCTCCGTCCTTCTTCATCGTTAAACCCTATACAAGATCATCACCATGTCATATGCACGCCCTCTCCACCTAATGCAATAGTAAACCCTCCTAAACCCCTCATATCCAATTATATGTCGATGTATCTATGTACACACACGCACACAGAAAGAATTGAAATACCCCAACCCACCCCGCACACCACCTGACCGCTCCATTCTTGCCTCCAGCCCAATACCACCCTGTAGACCGCTGTTCCGGGCCTATTCATCATCATCCTCCTGTCATAAAAGTGGGACCAACAACATAACAAAGCACGCGTCACGTGGTCACTTCGATTTCAACAACTTTTGAAAGTGTCCATGTTTAATATGGAAATTAAGAAGAATCACACCTGTCTAACTCGACTACAACCAAAAGCTCAAGGGAATCATCCGAACCAAAGAAACAAGACATGAAATAACAACAACAGAAAAATGTGTAATAATGACCAACAGATGAAAGCCTGTTAGGACGAGCGGGCCCAGTGACTACCCGCCGTCAATTGCAAACCCAACCAGAAACACAAACCAGAAAAGAAAACGACAAAAAGGAAAAAGACACATTACTCAAGCTCTTAAATGCTCTTGAAGCAAGCCTTGATCTCCTCAGCATACTTCTCTCTAATCACTCTCCGGTTAACCTTTTGCGTAGCGGTGACCATACCGTTCACTGGGGTCCATTCCTCATCGCAAATTACCACGCCGGCAACCAACTCCAAGCTAGTAAGACCCTGCTTTCTACCAACGGCAACAAGGTCCTTGAGGGTAGCAGCACGGAGCTTCTCGTTGTTAAAGTAGTGCTCATCGGTGATACCAAGTTCCTGGGCCTTGGCCTTGAGGTTGGCCTCGTTGGGCATGATGATGGCAATAGCACGGCTGTGCTCGCTATCACCCTGCACCATGACGTTGGTGACAAGCTGAGAGCAGCGGTAGATAGTCTCGAGCTTCTCGAGAGCAATGTACTCACCACCGGCAAGCTTAACCAGGTTCTTGACACGGTCAATCACTCTGAAGTGACCCACCGAGTTGAGCTCACCAATGTCACCAGTCTTGAACCAACCATCAGGCGTAATGTTCTTCTCAGTCTCTTCAGGGTTCTTGTAGTACTCCTTGATGACAGAGTAACCACGGATGTAGATCTCACCCTGAGGAGGGGTAGAGGAGGTGAGGTAGTTAAGCTCGGGGATCGAGACAAGCTTGACCTCAACCGAAGCGGGAACGGAACCAATGTGATCGGGGGTGTACTGAAGGGGAGAACCCAGAGAACCAATGGCGGCAGTTTCAGTCAAACCGTAACCAGTGAACATGGGAGCAAGAACAACAGAAAGGAAGTGCTTGGTACCGTCAGAGATACCGCTAGCACCGTTGACAATGAAGCGGAGACGACCACCAGTCATTTGGCGGACCTTGCTAAAGACCACCGAATCGAGGAGGTTGGCACCGGGCAGGTTGTGGTTGTTCATAAAAGTCTTGTAGTTGACAGCACCCCAGAAGAGCGAGCGAACGAGAGGGCTAGACTGCTCAACCTTGGAAGTGACACCCTTGCGAATGGTCTCCCAAATCTGAGGAACACCGACGAGAATCGTGGGCGCAAAGGCGCGCATATCACCGGGCGAGTTGCGCGTCATAGTGTCGGAAAGGGTACGGGGACTGCCGTAACCAAGAGTAGCACCAATGGACATGACCAGGTTCTCGAGAATAAGCTCGAAAATGTGAGCCAATGGCAGGTAGGCCAAGATGGTATCCTTGGAGCTAACAGAACCCTCGACGCAAGAGTAGAGACCGGCGACTGTATAGGAGAAGAATTGGTTAGAAAATAGTTGTGCGACTTGAGGAAACTAGACATTAAACTTACCGGAAGCAGCAGCAGCCTCGTGCGTGACGGGCACACCCTTGGGGGTACCAGTGGAACCCGAAGTGTACATCAGACAGAAGACATCGGTGGGCTTGGGGGGGACGGGATCCACCATCTTTTCCTCACCGAGCTTGCGGACCTCCTCCAGGCCAAGAACCTTGACGTCGGGGTTCTCAGCCTTAAACTTCTCTACCTCGCCACCCTGAGTGAATACAGAGTCCTCGTTGAAGATGACAGTCTTGATCGAGGTAGCCTTCTTGAGCGCACCGCTAGCGATTGGTAGCAAGTGAGGGTCGACATACATGACGGTAGGTTCTGACTGCACAATAGTGTGCTCGACACCGCTAACACCGAGGTTGTCGTAGGCGGTCACAATGGTGATGGACTGAGAGGCCGAAGCGTGGGCCACGGTAAGCCAGTTGGCACTGGTGGTGGCAAAGATGTGAAGCTTGTCACCGGGGTTGACACCGAGGGCGCGGAAACCGGCACCAATCTGCTTGAGGCGCAAGTTGTACTCCGAGTATGTCAGGTAAGTGTAGGGCGACAGCTCAAAGTACTGCCATTCCTTGTCAACCTGAGTAACTTCACCATCAATGACCTTGGGGACCTTCTTGATCTCCTTGTGCATCTTAACCAACTTGCGGTGACCCATGAATCTGTTCTTGCCGTAAAGCTTGTTGCAGTGCTCGACCAGGTCGAAGATAGTGTAAACGCCATCGGCGGGCGAGCGCAAAAGGCCGTCCTTGGCCTTGGGGTGACGGACGGGACGGG
Organism: Huntiella abstrusa; assembly: GCA_025685495.1. Lineage (NCBI taxonomy): Eukaryota > Fungi > Ascomycota > Sordariomycetes > Microascales > Ceratocystidaceae > Huntiella > Huntiella abstrusa. Next base: position 38,909 of record JAJNMT010000286.1, on the reverse strand, counting down.
TCTCGCCCTCGACCTCGGGGGAATCAACAAAGACCGAGAACGGCGGCTTGCCGACCGGCTTCATTGGCGTCATGCCAGTTGTGTAGGACATGGTGTGTGAATTTGAAGGGTATCGAGGATGTAACACTAGAAAAGCGGCACGCGATGAAGCGGATTGGTGACGAGCGTGTCAGAAGTGGATGTCGACAAAAGGGATGTCGAGAATTCGGTCTGTATAGTGACAGAACGGATGCTAATGAGAACTAAAGATCGGTAGTTCAGACCAAGATGGTGACAAAGTCGAAGTTGGAGGAAAAGAGAAGAATATGAACCAAAAAAAAAGAAAATTAAAAACAGGTACCAGAGCACGGCTAAAGGGGCGTGAGCGTCACCTTGGTTCGTTAGACAAATGTGGGGGACTAGCTAGCTAGAACAAGATGTTCAGGAGGAAGCGGATATACCAGGGAAACAAGGGAATATAAAGAGTAATTGCGCGTTGAATGGAAATGAGGCTGAAAATGAATTTAAAGATGAAAAGAGCAAGGAGGAGAAAATATAAGTAACCAGATGTCTCGAAAAGCCAATGACGAAATCTTTGGAGGCAATAGGAGCGTGAGGCAGTGAGGCGGAACTAGGAAATCGGAGTCGCCACCGACAGTGGAAGGAAGGGAGGGTAGGGTTTGATGACGTGGGTGAAGCACTTAGAGCTTATATGCTCTATATTGAAATCACGGGTAGACGTCAAGCTATGAATAAGACTAACTAATAGTTTAGCGGCGGGTGACGGAATATGCACTTCTTTGGCGTGACCAAAAAGAGGGACAATCTGCAACGAGACGCGACAGGCTGATATGTATTAGCAGATCTGGTCAGTTGTTGGAAAAGAAGGAGCGTTTGTGCACGCGGTAAATAGGGAAGGAACACTGTTGGTAGGAGGTAGGATTCTTCGGGGGCTCTTGCATCTACGTCGAGCAATGCAACGACCAAAAGGACAACAACCAGATTTATGCGGTATGCTGTATGCGTACAATACGGTGCTAGTCATATATACGACGCAGAAGAGGGTTTGGCGGGCCATCGACAAGCCGAGACCCCCATAATAACCGCCCAGCCCTCTTCTCTTTCTTGGCTACTTGGTGTGATGTAGTAGCAGTCACAGTAGTAACCGCGACTTGCGGCAATTTCAGTCTTCCTCAGCCCATTTTGTCCAACGGCTGCATTCCCAGAGAGCGGTAGGCGCATTGCGGGCTGCCGCCGCCACGTCCGAAAACAGCACAGAACGGGCTGAGGGGGCAAACGCTAGATTCGCTCATGCAAGCTGGATTATCCAGCAGTTTCTAGGAACGGCGCAGTAGCCAATATGTAGGGGGAGTCCTATGACGAAATGCTTTGAATCGCATGGACATGGAATAACACGCAAACATGTACCGACGGCGGCGGTCCAATGTTGCCGTCCGCCGGGTCGGAGTTTGCGACGACGGCTGTGTTTAAAGCAGGACATGGGGGGAGCGGAATCTCAGGGAGGAAGGACATAAGGTCCCGACGGACCCAAGTTATGACAGCCCGTCAAGATCAAGACTCCCCGCTGTAGAGACAGGGGATGTGAACCATGGGACGGAATACACATAGATGAGACATGGTGAACTTACAGGGCAATGTGGGTTTGGTGAAAACTGGAAGTTGGAAGAGATGAGGCTGGGGAAACACATTGTGGATGGTGGATGTGCAGGTTTAATACATATGTATGTATGTAACTGGTGATTGAGACTACGACAAGTGGCTATTCCTGTCTCTCCAACTCCAAGCTTGGCGGGCGCATTCAAAGACGAAAGTCAGGCATCCCGAGTCAGTTGAACATAGTCAGTTGAGGCATGTCATTTCCGCCCTTGTTCCCGCGACTACATAAAGAACCTCCCCGTCAAACTTTATGACATCAGTCCACGCGAACATTTGCCTCCGCCCCCGTCATCAATCTATAAGCCACAGTTGATATATGTGTGTACACACACAAAGTCCGTAAGCCCCAACCAACACAACATCCACATACAGCCTCAGAAATCTCAAACCTCGAATCATAAATCGCCAAATCCGCATCCGTCTCCTATCCGGCCCAGGAACCTAACCTAAACCCCTGCAGGGATAACCTGTTGAGAGCTAAACAAAGCATCTCCAAAAAACTGTTGGGACAAATAAAACCCCCACTTGGTCCGCTTACAACCTCACTTCAAGTGCACCTGCCCAAATCATGGAAAATGACATGTGATCGTGGCATCGATCAATTCGATCTGACTACCAACATTGGAATCAACTTCCACCTCCACTTTTCACTACAAATCTAACCTTTATCTTCGGCTAGGCATTTCTATGTTCTATGCATCCACACTTATTCCCCAACTCCATGTAATGACCCTAACCCTACTACAATCATATCGGCCCTCAATTTAATTCCGACTTTCCGTACCCACATGTAACTCTAAATACTACTTTACGCTTTAATTTGTCTGATTAGCCCTGTAAATATCGCTTTATTACCTCCTTTGCAAATCGTAAGCAACAAAAGGTGAGGCTCTTGCTGTCATTTCACGTCATTTGGTCTCGATGGGCTTTCACAACATGCTGTCTGTTCTTGGGTCACTCCTGAGAACGTTGTGTACTGAACCATAGTAGATACCACACCACACTCAACATCTTTTATACAAATTGAACAGACCATGGGACCTCAAGTTGGCATCTTCACCTGAAAGAATACGACGTGGCTCTGTTACCATTGTCGGGGCTCAGCCTTTCGATGTGGCCTGGCTTCTTGGCAAAGCAACCCCAACATGTACATACATATATACTCTCAACATTCACGAAACCTGGAGACCGAAACAAGGGACCAGAAAAGGCATAACAAACAGTAAAGGTATCTCAAACACTAACTAACGGGAGTTCCCCTACCGACTTCCAAAGTCCTTCCTCCGGAAAAACAAGAAGTAGGGCACTGCGGAATCCGTCTTATACACACGGTTCGCAATATCTGCCGCACCACCAGACCCAATCTCAACCTGCGTTACCACTTGATCATTACAATGGTACCACGCATATGGCGAGCGGTCTCCCCTCTTTCTAACATAGGAGTAATAATGCCCGCTACTCAATGAATGCCCAGAGTGGACAATTACTCCATAACACTCATATTGGGCACCAGCAGACATATTGAAGGCCATGTCCTTTATTGGCACGGAACTTGCATCCGCCGACGATACGTAACACTCATCACGTGGGATACAGAATTGCGAAAGGTCAAGGTTGTTAAAGTCCCACGTGATGCGCTTCGTTGACTTCCCGCCATCCGCTGTGCTACGGGGGAGACTGATAGCTAGCAAAGGCGGTAGACGTGCTAGACAGTTCCACGTAGTTGCACCCTTCCCACGGCACTTTTCACACTCGCGGACCGGAATATCTGTGCGTGCGTAGTTGCTCCGCATCATATCCATGAGTGATACGTCTCGAATATTACTCAAGTCGTCCGAGTTGGACAAACAGAAGGGGAACATTATGTTGACAGTTCGCTGCAAATCACCACAGTGCACACATCTCATGTATTGCACCTGTAGTGCTCGAAAGTACTTGTCAACAATCGAGTCGCTGGTTCTACTGTACGCGACCCAGTACTTGAGACTACCCAGGAGAGTCGTTTCATATTCCTTCATCTCCGGGTTAGCCACCATATCGTCCTGCAAGTTTCTCCGTCTGTCTGTCTCATCATCCAATTGGTCCATGAGGAAAATAGCAAACTCGCCGACATCGTGCTGTTCGTGGTTTCCGAACCTTATCTCAAAGGAGCCCTTGCGACACAAGTGGTTGGAGTATTCCTGCATAAAAAGTTAGCAACTGAAGCAACACTGACCGGGGATGTTGTAACTACTCACCAGCAGCGTCTTCGCCATGATGGCCTTGTGTTCGCCCTTGTGCATCCAAAAGAACAGATTGGCCATCATCTTCAGCATAAGCTGTGGCGAACCGTCTTTTTCGTTTTCCTTCTTCGGAACAGCCCAGTTCTTGGGATTAGACGCGAAAAGCGTAACCTCGTGCGAGAATCCAACAGAGGCTCGCAGCACCTGCAGCAACGAGTTGGCGTAGCACCAGTTCCCGGGGTTTATAAACCCAGTGTAGTACTCGCCGACAGGCGGCCCGAGACCAGAAGTAATATCACCAGTATGTATTCCTGCGCGGGTAGAGGGTCGGCTTGAACTTTGATGTTCGCTGTCTCTCCCACTCTGCCCGAACCCCGTGTAACTAGGCCGGGGAACAGCAGGCGGTGGCCGCTGTGGTGGCAGAGCAAACATTTGATCGTTTGGATTGGGGCTCCGAGGTATGTCAACATAACCTGAGCCCTGAGAATCCACTGTCCGAGCCGGCTCCAAACTTAACAAGGATGTTGGTGGTGATATTGACGATGAACTAGCAGTGGCCGTAGATGACGTCATAGACTCCTTGGAGTCGACGTTGACCGAAGGATAGCGTCGCAAGAAGTCTTCGGGCGTGCGTGCAAACATTGGTGATGAAACAGTGTCTTCATCGGCTTTGACAGTCTCTTCCCACTTCTTAATCTCATCGCGCAAGAGGGGCGTGGGAAGATATCTGGAGCTTCGTCGTCTTCTATTAAGCCCCGGCGAACCCAATTGGCCATCTCCTAGTCTGGCCGTTCCTGGAACTACCAGACCCTTCCGTCTTTCTGACTTGGTAGCTGTGCTGGCAGTTGTTGTTGTCTTCAATGAAAACTTTCCAGCATGGTCGATCCAGGCATTAACACCACCGGCAAGCAGACGTGGCATGGTTTTGAGTTCTTTGCCGTAGCTCAATGAAGATAAGGCACGATGAAGCGACTGAAGGGCACGAACTGTCGGATCAGATGAAGGCTTGTCGGGGAGCTCAACTGTCTCCTCATCATAATATACGACCAAATCATAGTGATCACGCTTGCAAAATAGATCATACTCATTATCAGGGCTAATAATCAAGCTCTCTTCAATCTGATCGGCAGAAAGGTCATCGCGGCATAGAATATCAGGATCAATGCAAATTGTGGCCTGTGACATGAGATGGCCATCGTCAAATTCTTCCCGGCTGCGAACATCAATCAACAGAATGCGGATGCCGACCTTCATAAGGGCTGCCAACTGGCTGGGACTGACTGAATTACCAGGCGGGAGTGTGTATTTTGGAGATTTTTTGGCGGTGGACGTGACTACAACTTGTGGCTGCTGATTTTTGTTATCATGGACTGCTGGACGGTGGGTGAGTGTTGTTGTTGGTACTGGGACCGGAGGATCCGCATATGTGATTTTGGGACTTGACATAAGGGCCGACTTGGCAACAGTTCCATTGCTAGAGGTGGCTGTTGTATAGGAAGTCCCGGAAACCGAAGACATGGAGCCGGTTCGTGAAAACAGTCCACGGGGAGTGCTAGAAGGAAGCTGAGCTGCTTCTGACGTGACAGTTCCTCGTGCAGGACTATATATGGCATCCGGAGCTTTGGGAAGTTGCGGTATGTCGGTATCCATAGAAATGCGGGGCCGAGTAGGGGGCATTCCACGAGGGCCCTGTGGCCTCGAATGTGATTCGGGGCCCCAAGTTCCGTTCTTTTGTGTCCGTAATCGGGCAAACCGTTCAGCAATAGCGTCCCCCGATTCTGCTATGGGGCTGCCTAACGCATTCCCATGAAGGCTTTGCGGTTTTGGTGATACCAGCGGCTTTTGTTTTGCGGCTACTGAGGCCTGGGGAGTCGAGGATTGAGACAATGGTGAAGGGACACTTGGAGAAGACAACTGACGTCGGTGTTTGGAGCCATTAGAACTGTGATGGGGCGATGGCATGCTACGGGACAGGGCCTCTTGAGCGGACGCAGTTTGCATGGGGGTGACACCAGTTCGTTCGTTGTCTTCAATAATCCTGGCCTTGATTTCGGTGAAGCTTTCATAAAGCGCATCGATATCCTTCTGCAGGCTTTGGTATGCTTTGAGGAGACTTCGACGATCAGCAAATACTAGAGCGTCCCTGTGTTTTGGAATATGGCGACTGGAGATCATATAGGCCATGAGGTAGGCATGGAAAGCGTAGTCGATATGGCCACTAATATCTCTGTAAGACACAGCTTCGCGCAGATACTTTTGTGCATCTTCAATAAGACGTGGAATCGAGAGGGATGGGTCGACTTTTGACGTGTCGGTGACCGTCATGATATCCCGAATGTGTAACATAGGGCGGTCGACGGCATTGCGTTTGTGACTGGCATCTTTAATCGGATTTTGTGATGAACCACCGTGGTTATCAAGGGATGCGCTATAAACATGGCCAGTCCGGGAAGTGGTCGGGGGCACAGAAGAGGATGTATAGGTGTTGGAGCCCATTGTGGGACCTTGAATGCAGGCAAAAGTGCCTTGGGTCGGGAAGGGGGCGACCGCCGGAGCGGAGAAACGGGAAGAAGAGAGGACGAATCGATTAGACAGGAAAGGTTCGAGAAGTAACAAGCGGGGAAGTTCGGGTAGGTCGTAGCGGGAAATGCGCCAATGTAGATTGAAGACAGGTAATTTGGAAGTAAACACGAGATCACAGTGATAGATAGAGACAACGGGGTACAAACAACGATAGTTGGCGGGTAGCAGTAGTGGACAAAGGGAAACCCGCAAGGAAGGTCGTGCGACAGACAATGTATGTACGGGAACGAAAAAAAAAAGAATATCACAGTGCCCTAAAGTGGTAAGATAGACGATATAGACTTTGAGGAGAAATAAAAAGAACAGAAAAAGTAAAAGAAAAGGTCAAAGTGGCGGTCGGCACTTGCAAGATTGACGACGTCGTCCTAATGGAAGCAACAAGAGCATGGGTCAAATGCCAAACGGGGTTCCTGAATTGAGTATTTAGTCGAGATGTTGCTTGAACGGAGGCGGCAAAGTTGTTACTGTCTGTTCTAAGTTTATGTGTAGTTATTGAAGTTTCCCCAGGTTGTCCTTTGGCCCCTCCAAAATACCCCAGCCTTGTTACTCCTTCCCATTAACACTACGTCACTGCCTCGAACTGTCACATGAAGAGGGGAAATCTGGCCCTAGGTACAGTTGAAACGGATCCGCTGGGCGTCAGAACGTGTCTGAAACAATGGCTGACTCGCGTCTGGCAGGTCATGAACGGCGATATATTTGGAGTAACAGTTTTGGGAATTTCGTTATTCTTGCTCACATTATTTGGTAGCCAATCAACTCAGGGAATTGAAGCCATTGCTAGACGTAGTTAGATCAACTGGGGCAGTGGGATGACGAACAATGTAACCCTGGAGCATACGCCGGTATAAGGGTTAACCAAATCCCGCAGCTGCATCCTCTAGCGCCAGTCCACTAAACAGCTCACTGTATTACTTACCTGCCTGTGCTTGACATGTGCCACTCCAGGCTCCAGTCTTTAATATCATTGAACGATTATAGTTCATCGTCACATCATCTGTTAATCAACATTGCATTTTGCACTTGCTCGCGCGACATCATTATACTGTATTTTTCATAACAATCGCCCGAGCGTATTTCCCGCTGCTCGCGCTTTGCTCTCAGTCTTATCCTGTTCACACGACATCATTGTTGCTCTGGCAGACACCTTGTACCCCCGCCATCGTACATACACACTTGATTGTTGCCTCAAAACCTGTTTGTTAATAGACAACTATCCATTACCGCGCATAATATTCCGGAACTTGAGCTTTCGCCAAGATGATGGGATGGTGGTCTTCAGCCAACACGGCCCTCGATGAGCAAATTGAGCAAGCTACTAGCAGTAGTCTGTAAGTGCGCCGCTGAACGGGGCCCAAATCGCATCCCGAGTGTGTTCGCTAACTGAGGTATTCACCTATCACAGAGAGAACCTCGAATTAGCCATCGAAATATCGGATACTATCCGTTCCAAGTCGGTCCAGCCAAAAGAGGCTATGCGCTCTTTGAAGCGACGCATCGATAACAAAAACCCCAATGTTCAGCTTAGCGCTCTGAAGGCACGTATTACGCTTGCTACACTGATATCACCGAGAAATACTTATTCTAACACTCCATCTTTACTGATAGTTGACCGATATATGTATAAAAAATGGCGGTTCCCACTTCCTGGTTGAGATTGCCTCGCGCGAGTTTATGGACAACCTCAAGTCTCATCTCTTAGCCGAAGGTCCCGCCCGAGCCCGCCCCGAAGTCGCCTCTAAAATGCTTGAGTACATCCAGCTCTGGACCGTCGCTACCGAAGGCAGATACGAATTAGGTTATATCCAAACAACTTATGACTTTTTGAAAAAGGCTGGATTTGCTTTCCCACCAAAGACCAGAATCTCTAAAAGCATGATCGATACTAGTGCAGTAAGTAGGTCGCTGGCCGCGCAACAGCACTCCAACTAACAGAAAACTCAGCCCCCAGAGTGGACGGACTCGGACGTGTGTATGCGTTGCCGGACTGCATTCTCGTTTACCAACCGCAAGCATCACTGCCGTAATTGCGGTAATGTATTTGACCAGCAGTGTTCCAGCAAGACAATGTCCCTTCCCCACCTTGGGATTGACGAGGAAGTCCGTGTCGATGACGGGTGTTATGATAGATTAATGGCTAAGAAGGGACCCACTCAACAAGAGGATCGCTCGCCAACCTATCCCCACAAGACACACTCAACTTCGACTATGCACCCTCGGAGCGCGCGCGTCGATACAGATGATGATTTTGACGAAGATTTGAAAAAGGCGCTTGCGATGAGTCTCGATGAGGTCCGCGCGTACTCGAATGGTTACGCGGAGCCAAGAATTAATACCACCCAAACTCAACCCCAATCTGATTATGCTGCTGCGCACCAGACATACGCCCCGGTCGAAACATCAGGCCGGAGTCAGCCAGCCCCTACTTCTACGGAAGAGGATGAAGATGAAGATTTGAAGCAGGCAATTGCTGCATCTTTGCGCGACGTACAACAGCAGCAAAAGAAGCCGACTTCGTACCAGGGGATCACCAGTTCGTATGTGCCAGTCTCCACCCAAGAACCGGCGCCAGCTCCAGCTCCCGCCGTGGCACCGAGACAGGACCACGAGTTAACGCCCATCGAGGCTGAAAACATCAGCTTGTTTGCTACTCTAGTTGAGCGCTTGCAGACACAACCAGCAGGTACTGTGTTGAGAGAGCCTCAAATTCAGGAACTGTACGACAGCATTAGTGCATTGAGACCAAAGCTCGCGCGCTCGTACGGGGACACTATGAGCAAGCATGACACCTTGATCGATCTCCATGGTAAGCTGACTACAGTCGTCCGAATGTATGACCGTATGCTGGAAGATCGCCTCACTAGCGCATATGGCCAACACGGCATATCTGGATACCCCCAGCCGGCCGCCCCTCGCGCATACATGGCGTCTCAGCCGGCGCCACGGGGTATTGGTGAGAGCTTTTACAGCCCTAATGCGTCTCAACCGGTACAGACATACCAGCAGCCATCGCAGGCTGGGTACTCGCCAGCGCCCCAGCAGGCTGCTGTAGCTCAGTCTCCATACCCCCCACAAGTCGCACCTGTTCAGTCTCCCTATCCGCAGCAGGCTGCTCCTGTTCAATCGCCTTATGTTCAACACTCGCATGTTGCTCAGCCTCAGTATGCGCCTCAAGCTTCAACTCCAGGTGCCCCATCTCAGCCCCCTACAATGACCACACAGGCTGTTCCGGTTCCTCAAATTAATAGCACCAGCGCCGCAGCCTTCTATTCTACCCAGCCAGTTTCTTCACCTCCCGTTGAGCCGTCTAGCCTGCCACCGGCTACCGCTGCCACAGCATACCCGGCACCTGCCACCCAAGCAGCCACTTACGTGAATTCGCCACAACTTCAAGAACAGGCTGCTCCTTACGCAAGTCCATCCGCGCCCCCACCGCTAGAGGCTCAGACAGTGACTACAGGTGCTCCTGCTGCAACTCAAGCCCCGGCCCCGGCGCAATGGCAACAACAACAGTCACATCAGCAACACGCGCCCCAACAGGTACCTAATGCACCAGTAGCGTACCCTAGTTATGGAGCCGATGCCTTCCCATCTGCTCCACAGCATGTGCCGCAACACACGGGACCAATTGCAGCTTCGGCGCCAGCGGAGGAGGAGATTCTAATCGAGTTGTAGGTAATGTAGCTTGATATTTTGGGGGGCGGAGATATTTAATAAAGTTCGAAGATTATAAGATGTTTATGGGGTTGGCTGTGATTATGATGTCCCAAAAATGAAGTTACGTGCAAGTACGACGTGGGACACTTAAAAAAGACGGTCTCGCTGGGGATCAAACCTAGCATTCGTCTGGGATCTTGACGTCGGATATTTGCGAAGAATCCGTCATACTCCTACACCTTAGGACTTATAGTTGACGATGCCGTTGAGTGGGTGCGATTCCAACAGATTAGAATTGCGGGGACCGGAGGCGTGACGTCACAGAACAAGGACTTTGAATGGAACAAAAACAACAAAGCATGCGGGATGGAAAATATGCCTGTATTAAATGACGATGACAACAATATGGAGGACTCTAAAACATACGACACCAGGTAGTCCCACGTGGCCAACCACCGTAGTATGTACTAACCCGGCGCTTTGTAGCTCAGCTATGGGGGGGGGGCAGACGGGACCCTGTGTTCTCTACAAGTTATGGTCGTATATATGAGTCGGTTCGGCGATCAGGCGCTATCACGGGAGTCTCGGACTGAAGTGGTGGAGTAAAAAAAACATACAACACCGGGTATTCGCACGTGGTCACCCACCGTACTACTAATCCAGCGCTCTGTGGCTTGACTATGGGGGAGCAGACGGGACCCCGTATTTTCCGCAGGCTATGGTCGTATGTGCTAGAACTAGTTGCAAATTTTAGCTATAAAGAGATGTCTTTGAGGGGTCGGATAGACAGGCTGAGAGAAACATACTAGACACTTGGTGACCGAACCCATAGCCAATCTACGATATCAAAAGAACCTCAACAATAACAGCCAAACTACGATGAATTCACAGTAACCCTATGGTTAATGTTGAACATTGGTTATTTCGTAGTTAGAAAGTCACATGCCACTTTTTTATACATATAAACCCCGAGATTTGTCAAGCAAAAAAAAAAAAAGACTCGAATTATCTATCTAAATCAGCACTCCGTATTTTGTGATTACTATCATTACTCATCATGTCATCCATCCGATTTAAACCTTCTGCTCATGCTGGGTAGAAACACGCTGAAGGTCAACGACAAGGTTTTCCTTCATGCGGTCCTTCTTAGCCTCATTCATGGACTTTCCGTGCATGAGGTTATCGAACCCCTTAGAACTCTCCATTAGGTAGTACACACCACCCATGACACAGAAGACACCGAAGGAGAAAATCCACACACGGATAACAGAGACAATAGAAGTCTTGTCACCATGCTCGAACCAACCCCAGATACAGAAGCAAGTGGCGAGGATATCAACGACAAGAATAGCGAGGGAGAGTTGCCACGAAGGGATAGAAGACCAGAAAGGACCAGAAGCACGAGTGATAAAGATCAGCCAGTTCTCAGTCAGGCAGATCTGTAAGAAGACCATCTCATCCATGTTACCAAAGCCTTGGATCATTCCACCGTTCTTTCCACCAGCGTACATCGTCGTAACAGTGATCCAAGTACCAACAGCCAGAACAAGACCTAAGATGACAGACATTCCCCAAAGCTTAGGGAGGTTCCACTTGACAGGGCTCATGGAGTAAGGGGCCTTGTCGTATGCGATGGCGAGAGTGGCAATATCGGCGAAGATGGCGACGAACACGACCAGCTCAATGTTAAGCGAGCGGTTCATGATGGCGATCCAAAGACCCAGGAAGACCTCAAGGTGGATGGAAAGAGCGATGCGGTAAACGACATAAGAGTACATCCGGTGGAAGATCTGACGAGAAGTCTTGAGAGCATCAATGATAGCACCAAGACCAGGGGCAATAAAGACAATATCGGCGGCAGACCGAGCAGCATCGGAGGCACCCTCGACGGCAATACCAGTATCGGCTCTCTTCAGAGAAGGAGCATCGTTAACACCATCACCAGTCATACCAACGAGATAACCACGGCTCTGAAGGATCTCGACAACATCGTACTTGTGCTGGGGGAAGACCTCAGCAAAACCGTCGGCGTTGACAACGAAGTCGTAGATCTCGGAACCAGACATGTTACCACCACCGCTCACACCCAGACGTTCGGCGTCGTAAATGTTTGTACCAAGACCAAGTTGACGTGAAGTTTCCCGAGCAATTCCAACGGCATCGCCAGTGAGCATCTTGATTGAAAGTCCCATCTGTTGAGCCTCTTTGATAGTGCGAGCGGTATCATGGCGGGGAGGGTCCATGCAGGGCATAATACCGAGAATCTCCCACTGACCACCTTCAATTTTCCGAGCAACACCAAGCGAACGGTAACCACGGTTAGCAAAATCTTCAACTCTCTCCTCGTAGTCGGCCTTAATCGCAGGGTCCAGAGGGTGATCAGCGGTAACGGTGGACAAGACAAAGAGAGGGGCGCCCTTGACACAGGTCATGCGCTGACCCTCGGGAGAGACGACGACGGCGGTGACCTTCTTTGAGACGGGATCGAACGGGAAGAATTCCTCGACGGTGTACTGGGAGAGGAGGGACTTGGCACGGGGGTAGAACCGGAGAGACTTCAAGAAGGCCTTGTCGATAGCGTCGATACCCTTCTTCTTCCGGGAGGCAGCAAGGCAGGCGGTGAGCATAAGATCGTCGGCGGAAACTCCCGCAACGGTGTAGGGCTCGGCGAGGGAAAGCTTGTTTTTAGTCAGGGTACCGGTCTTATCGGAGCAGAGAATCTCAACACCGGCGAGAGATTCAATGGCGGATAACTTTTGGACGATGGCCTGCTTTTTGGCGAGGTAAGCAGCGCCGACAGCCATGGTGGTGGTGACGACGGCGGGAAGACCAACAGGAACACCGATGATGGTGATAGCCAGAGTGTAACGAAGAATGTCGCTGATTGGGTTCGAGCGGTAGAAAGACGAAACCCAGGCGAGGAGGAGAGTGGCAACAACCAGAACCAGAAGGACAGCGCCGATACCGTTAAGGACCTCGGTGAAATGGCCCTGACCACTAGCAGCCTGGTTTACCAGAGCGGCAGCGCGACCAACGTAGGTGTTATCACCAGTAGCAGTGACAACCATGAAAGCCTTACCAGTCTTAACCGACGACGAGGCAAAGGTATTATCGCTGTACCGCTTGTTAACGGCAAGAGACTCGCCGGTGATGGCTGACTGATCAACCTGAAGGAAAGCATCCTCGCTGACAACCTTGCCGTCAGCGGGGATGATAGTACCATCTTCAATCTCCAAAATATCGCCCGGAACAACCTCATGGGCCTCAACCTCTTGCAGGCGCCCGTCACGAAGGACAACGGCCTTGAGGGCCAGAGTCTTCTTCAACTCATCAACAATGGAACCTGCTTGGTATTCCTGGAAGAAACCAACCAGGGCATTTAGCAAAAGAAGGGCGCAAATAACGCCAAAGTCCACCCCTATAGAATCATAATGTTAGTATGCATACCCTAATGGTGGCAAGGGAGATGGATGTGATGGGAGTTTCCGAATAGTAGCCTATGTGAAACAAACATGAACAATTGCGAAGCACTAGTCATATAGCATCCCGGCTTGGTCCAATTCCGCAAACTAGGACCGTGGATTTGATCTAGACCGGAAGGAATGCCAGAAGGAGCACATGGTAGCGTTGCGGAAATTGATCAAGTCAATGAGGCTCAATTATTTCAAGAAGCAGATGCACCGCAATCGGATTTTTCGCCATAGACCGGCACATGCATGGGGGCCCGTAGTGGGCGCATTGAAACTTACAATCTTGGAGACCGGCGCTGTTAAAAATGTTAGCATGTTTCTCTTGTGAACTAGCTGAACTATTGCTCTGTTATTCGCCACCTGAGAGCGGTGAGTACCTGCCAAATTCTGCCACTTTAAAAAAATAAGCGGTGACACCCGGCAGAATGACGTAGTTGACGACGCTTGTGCATCAACTAACACCAACAACGCCATTTCTTTTGGCAAAATTGATTTAGGATTGCGGGGTAAGCGAACGATTGGGGAGAAAAACTTACGCGAGAAGTGCAGCGGCTTCCATGACGAACTGAACAGGGCCGACAAAGAACCCAAAAAACTTGAGGAGCTGGTTCTCCTTCTCCTCCTTCATCTGGTTGAGTCCCCATTTCTTCTTCCGCTGGGCGACTTCTTCGGTGGTGAGACCAGTGAGAGTGCTGGTCTGGAGCTGGTCTTCGGGGACGACACGGCCGCCAACGGTGCTGGTTCCATCGGCGTCGCCCTCTTCGACTTCGCCGTCAACGGACTGGAGATCGTCGATGAGGACGTCGATGTCGGCGTCCTCCTCCTCGCCGGCGTCGGAACCTGTAGCTGGGACAGCTACGGTGGACTTTTCCTCGAATTGAGGGTGGTCGTCGGATTTATCTTTATCTGTCATGTTGAAGACAAATAAGTAAAGGTTAAAAAAAAGTGTAAGTGTATGTACACGAGAAAGGTTGTGAATAAAATGTAAGTTGTTCGAAAGTTTTTTGTGTGAAGAAAAAGAGAGAACAAAAAATCTTAGAGGCTCCGGGGAAGACCAGTCTCTTTTTATAGACGAGATTTTGGAGAAACATACACTCAGCATATATTCATCCGCGTCCTAATCCAGACACTTCGAAGCCATACTAGCCGAGGGATCGCGACCTACCAATCCTACCTTGGCTCCTTTTCGCCCATTATCCCCAAAAATGTACTTACCTCTCAATAGATCTTGATATCAATGAGACAAACCTAACACAAATCTGGCCCATCGCCACCAGCTAGACCTCACCCGTGTTTAGACTGGTTCACAATTTCCTTTCTAGGAACGGTGCGTACAAGTGTCATAAAAGTCACGTGATGACTTGGATGTTAGCCACGGCAGAAGTCTCAATACTCAAGCCAGCTGCAAATTAGGATCTTGTTAGATTTCATTCTCCAAAATGGTCGTAGAGTCACTGAAGCCTAGAGCATATCTCTATGGTCATTGTGGAGCACCGTATCCAGCGGGATGTGTTTCAGAGATACATGAGTCTGTCCGAATGCGTCGGGTATCGAAATTGGGATGCGGCAAAAGCCAGTTCTGGAAGAGGCCAAAGACTCAAATTATGGAAATACACTGTTCCATTTTTAGTTGTCTCAAAGTTACGCGCGTTGTGGTTATCATTATAGTGTCAAACCATTCTGCTTCCTGGAACCCTTTCTCTATCCATCTCATCGTGCAGTGGTCTACTAGTCTACAGTCGTTGCCTTTGGGCACCTATGCCGTCGCTTTGGAGGTTTTACAGTGACAGGTTGGATTATTATCGAGTCAGGCGATGTCTCCGGTGATTTGTACATGATGATAAGCAAAATAACCTTGTCCATAATCGGGGCAGATTTGTTTAGATTGTTCAAGGTGGAAAATTTGGTTGATTATGGAGTTTTCGGGCTCCAAGGCTACGATTGGACCCACTCCATTGTGAGTTCCATCACAATTGGGTTCGGATCTGATGTGTTGTTCGCGTAGAGTTCCACCTTCTGAACCACCAATGTATAACGTCCTGTGGCGGGCGGGAAATGCCCCTCCAAATGCAGAGAGGTGTAGCAGGGTCGTCGGGCGGAATGTCTTCTGTGAGGGGGCCGTTAGGATTGATTGCGGGGTTCGTTATTATGGTGAATTTGAAGGCTTGATCGGAGACGAATAGGAGTGGATCGGTCTGGAATGACACCGGATAAGAGGATTTGAAATACCAGTCAGAACCCACCGTGAAGTCGTTTAGTTGGTATTCGGTAAGGATGTGACACAAGTTGTCATACGCGATACGTGGATTCAATTTGGGTTTGTTGTAATAACCCACTACTGACGTTAACTGGGGAGATTGGTAACGTCTTTATATCCTTGTAAGTGAAGTGGTTTCGCCGTTACCTAATTCGGCTGCCCTTGTACCGGGGTGTGTGACCCGAACAGCACCCGCCAGTTAAGTTTGCCGGCTGACGTAGTGTACGTGCATATGTACCAACAGAAATAGAACGGGTGTGCTAAACCTGGACAGCAGAGATGAAAATTTCTACGAAGATAGGATGTCGGCATGCATCCAAAAATGTATCACCGAGGCTCAGGAGACTATTAGTACTGGGACATAGAATCAGGGTTTTCAAAAGTACATAATCCGCCGCAGTTCTGTTTGCCCAGGCCGTGTTGAGGGAAATAACAGGCTTCTCTCTGTCACTGAAGTAGGTACAAAACTCTCCCCTGACCGGAAAATTTGCCAATCCCATTGGACCTGGACAACACCGGGACATTAGCTACAGACTTTCAAAACTTTTAACCGTACCTAGTCGGTATAAAGTCAATAAAAGACGACACAATTCGGTCACTCAAATTCCAGAAGCGGAAGAAACAATGGAAAAAGTCGTATTGCACATTTAATCTAATCATAAACCTCAAAAACATCATACGCTTCGTCCGCTGTCGCATTCTTCATAGATTGAACAGAAGTCATAACTTCACCACCTCTCGTAATCCAAGTCCCGTCTATAACTTCCTTTTCCTTTCGAGTCAAGCTTTCTAGATCTGCGCCCTCAATAAAAGCTCTCGTACAATCTAGACGCCCGTCAAAAAGATATTTGATGCCGTCGGTGTACACCATCTTAGAGTCGCGTGGCTCCCACCCTTCCAGTCCAACATACCAAAACAACAAGATGGGAATCTCCAAACCATTGTTCGCGAACAGAGTTTTCAGGCGTTCGTAGGACTCAATCCAAGTAGGGCCTTCTACCGGGGGACTGTTCCATTGAGGGTAGCCACGCTCAACGCGTGAGAAGCGTTCGTGACTAAACATGATGACTTTCTCAGGAATAGGTCGGCCGGCAGCCCGGGTGGCGACTAGCCGTGGCAGAAGGACATGCTCATATAACCTGACAAGGTTACAGGTATCAGTGTCCACGATATCGCCCAACAGTTCATAGTCGGACTCCAAACTCCCAGTTCGTCGCATGTCGACCCATTCAGGGTTGGCTCCACCTTTTATGATCTTGTCATTCCATGAATTGTCCATACAATCAATCATGAATAACATGAGTGAAACGGGGTGTCTCGACATGAAGCGAGGACCGTTCTGTCTTGCTAGTGATCGAACCCGCGGCATACAGACAACCATAGTGAGTTCATCTTTCCTCTTCTCTCGGACCTTTGTGACCAGAAGTTGCCACATAATCTCGGCGATGTCACGCTGTAGGGGTGTTCCACGAATGATTCTATGGAGTAGTGGGGCTGGTGTAATATTTTCCAACGAAATAGATTTGGTCCCTGCCCGAACAGACTCTAAGAACATGGAGAACCTGTCTTTGTCGTTGGCTAAGAAGCGGTCACAGAGTGTCAGAAGCGTTTGCGGGGAAACAGTGCAGTAATCCACCTTTCTATCCTCGGCGAGAGTAATCTTAGTATGGACATCACCAGAAAACCTGCGTAGTCGGGTAAGAACGCCAGCATATTTCATTCTCGCAAGCCAAAGATACCGAGTCCTTCGCTCCTCGTTCTTCTGCGTGAGGTTTGCCTCTTTCAATTCCTCAGTGAACAAGGACTCTGGGAACATGATCTCCGCAATACTGGAAACTATGAAAGTTGAACGATCGTGAGCCCTATTATGTGACGGAGCCCACTTAGCACAGTGAGATATCAAGGGCTCCTTTCCTTGCGTCTCCGCCTCTTCCAACACTTCAAGATCCTTCTGGAGCTGTTCTGCAAACATCCGGGCGACAGTGATATGGAAAGCGCGATAGACAGGGTCGTTGTTAAACATGTCGACCGCTCTTTCATGTCGGAATGCCTGCATATGCTTCTTGCTTAGACGAGGCATCCCCCCAGTGTCAGAACTATAATCCGAATCACCCTCACTAAGATACCCAGGCCGGGCTGGTTCACCATCCAACGGCACATCCAACGCTTCATCAACTCCCACTCCCCATTCGTTGATCGATGTATCGTCGGGAATATCCCGCCACTGTGGTTGTTTCTTTGCACGCGTACGTGGGGTGAGGATCTTCCGAAAGGTGGTTTCATTTCCATAAAATGCGCGGTTTACAGCCAATATCAGCAAGCTCAATAGATCCTTCCAATATGCAATTGGCACCCCCTCCGCGACAGGCAGTTGACCCTGCTCACGCTGTGCTGGTTCGGGGGCATCGGGGATATCCCCTGAAGGTACCCAACGAATAAGAGGTTTTCCAATCCATTTGACGAACTGCAGAAATGTCTTGGGATGTCTCAAATAAAGCTGTCCGCAGGCTCGGTAAAAGACGTCCCGACCAAGCGGCCCAGGCCGCTGGGAACGTAGATACATAAGCACAGCTAGAGTCCGCTTTGCATCTGCCCTCCATGCACGTGGCAACACCTCGTCATCGCGATGCACGCTCCGGATCCATTCGCCAAAAAAGATACTCAAGTATGACTGGATATCTTCTGATTCCACCGGCCAATCTAGTTCTGGGGGCTCTGGGCCCCAGGCTTCAGAGAACCAATCGAAATAGAACCGGTCAGGGAGGACCTCACGTTTCCATCGGTTGAGAAGTGCAGCAGGATCACCGGTTGAAAGATCTTCGTCGAAAGGGTCGTCAACCGTGATTGCGGGGTCCAGCGTGACGGCAGTTTTGAAGGCTTCGTCTGAAACGAAAAGGAGTGGGTCGGTCGGGAAAGACACGGGATATGACGATTTTAGATACCAGTCAGGAGCCATCGTGAAGTCGTTTATTTGGTGTTCGGTAATGATATAGTAAAAGTTATGAGACGTCAGACGTTTATTCAATTTGCGTTGGTTGTAATGGTCAACTACTGACGCCAACTGGGGAGATTTACAGCGTCTTTATATCCTTGTAAGTGAAGTGGTTTCGCCGTTTCCTAATTCGGCTGCCCGTATACCGGTGTGTGTGACTAGGGTAGTACCCGTCAATCAAGTTGCCAGCGTTTTGGGAGCATGCCAGTACCACTGCGCCAAAAAAGATGTATCCTTTAGTCTTATTGTTGGCGTTAGTGAAATCAGCAACTACGGGGTTGCGCCATCTATTGCCCAACCCCATTGTCTTCGTTCCCGCAAACCAAAAATACCGGGCCGATCCCGGATCCTGCGAGAATGCCCTCGGGCTTTGCCTTTACTAGACCCTCTTGGTGTTCGTCACCTGGCCCTTTGTCTGGTCATAAGAGTCGCTCTGTTTTATGCAATTTCGCAATTGCTGACCGCCCAGGGGGGGTTTTTGATTGACATCATCCTCAATTCCTTCTGTCCGTAACGCCGTCGTATTGATAGTTCGCGCTGTTCAGGTAGACGTTAAAGAATACAACAACAACAACAAAAAATTGCCCAACCCCATTCCCGCGTACCGCCAACCCTAGCGGGGACCTCCAGACAATCTGACACTGCGCAATTGAGTGGTACGACGAAAATAAACTAGATCAGCGTAAGACAAACGTCCTCCGTCTGAATACAAATCGCAAGGCGGGTAGCCCTGACCTGACTTTGGAGGGCATTCAACGGATCAAGGCCACCCCCAAGGATGGTGCTCTGCAATGGCTTGGAGAACACTTTGACAGGAAACTGACCTTCTGAAACCATACGAAAGAGGTTGTCTGCAAGGTAACACAGAAAGCCAATGACATGAGAATATT
Source organism: Huntiella abstrusa (assembly GCA_025685495.1). Lineage (NCBI taxonomy): Eukaryota > Fungi > Ascomycota > Sordariomycetes > Microascales > Ceratocystidaceae > Huntiella > Huntiella abstrusa. The sequence goes on along the minus strand of JAJNMT010000286.1, from coordinate 19,182 downwards.
GGGCGGGTGCAAACACGGTGCGCCACCTAGGCTGTGATTGAGATTACCAACGATTCAATCATCTCAGCGATCACTTATGCCAGTACCGCTTGGGTATCGCCAGGTACATGACGTAGCAAGAAAAAATCGGCACTAATAGGTAAGGCTCTTCGCAAAGCTGTATCAGCAGCAATCCCGGCATATGAGACGACACCCACAGCGCTTTTACACATGTGAGCTGGGGTCCCCCAACCGCGATCATACCTGAAGAGTCAATCAACAGAGATGCTGTTCGCTGGCATACTTTGGACGAGGACTATCCTCTTTTTAATATGTAATACATGCCCAGGACGAGGGAGATTAAGGCTCGATTGCCGACCCCCATAAGAACATACAGCCCCATCTAAGACGGAAGAAATGTCACTCGCGAGATCGAAGAGGTGGCTTAAATAAATCCAGCACGAGAGATTCGAAAAGTGGTTCAGGATCCAGAAATCCATCGGCCTCCACCCGGACAGGTCCTTTATCGATTTCCCCAAGAGAAACCAGGCTACGATCCCCGAAACCCCCAAACGCATAGTGGGAGCAGTCCCCGCGGCGATGTCAGGACACGAAGACTTCAAGAGCTACCACCAGGGACTTTAAACACCCAGACGCAGAGACAAGATGTCAGCGATGTGGAGGAGATAAGGGTCGGGTTCATTTACGGATGTGCCGGCGAAGGCCTCATGCGTGGTCGAGACATTTTACCTCCAGACTACTGAGAACTACGAAGGGGAGAGCGACGCTTGAGAAGGAGTTGATAGGAAATCCGGGCGGGGAGAAGCACAAGTAAGGTGTTTTCATCGACCCTTTTATTATAGAGGTGTGGTGTCGTCGTTGCATGGCGAGGGAAAGCAATGGCGGGGATAATCCCAGGGTGCCCCAGTGACGGACTGGGAGGCATCATCATACCACTACGCCAAAAAGAAGCGGAACTTTTGGACTTTGTTACTCGTGCTGTTGTATTAAGGACTATATAGGAGGCAATTCCTATACAGTGAGAACGAACACTTGGTGAGCAGCCATCAGACAGAGCAGAGGCTGACACTCTCAACTAGGATCTAAATATAATCACGGAGTAGGATCGATGGGCAAGTCTCACGAAGGACTATGAACACTAACAAGTCAAGGTTTTTACGGACACTTTTAATGTTATTCTTTCGGGACGAGCGTATTGTACATATACATTTCCATATGACCTCCTGCATCTTTGTGTCAATCAGCGCTGTTCGAACCAAAGATACCCGGATGATGCTTGTTGCCCAGTTCAAGTAGGTTGACAATGACACAGCACAAAACAGGTCGGTCCGTATGAGACAATGCTAATCTAGTAACGCGTATCTCAAGTACAGGATCGTTGACGAAACGGTAACTCCATTCGGCTCCCAGTGATATATGTACCGACCCGACTCCGCCGACAACTACAAATCAACAGGAGTGTGATCACGTGTCACCTAACAAAAACAAAACATTGGCAATCATAAACAATGATCAATAGATCTAATCCCAAACTTCAAAAATACTAAATGCCTCGTTCGCCAGACCACGTTCCATTGTTGTAAACGAGTTCCTGACCTCTCCACCCTTGACCTGCCACCATCGTTTTCTCAACACCACCTGTTCTGACCTAGCCAAACTTTCAATATCTGCGCCCTCCATGAATGCTCTAGTAGAATCTAAATTCCCATCAAAAATAAACTTTACACCTTTGGTATCACCCATCAGGGGCTCTCCTCCTTCCTTTCCGAAGTACCAATATAGCATTGTGGGTATCTCCAGGCCATTTTGTGCAAAAAGGTTGTTAAGACGGTCGTAATCTTCGTTCCAGGTGAGGTTTACGACGGAAGGGTCGTTGAGAGACCGGGTCGGCAGCTCAACATCCGAGAAACGATGGGCGGATAGAATGATTACCTTTTTCGGGATAGGTTGACCGGTAGCCTTCGTGGTAAGAAGCCGAGGGAGAAGCAATTCCTCATATAACCTAACAAAGTCCAGATTTAGATGTCCAACCGTACAGTCAATAATATCATAACGATCTGCTACGGTCTCTCCTTCGGGTACGTCAAACCAACTAGGGGTTTCTCCACACCGAATGATTTGCCTATTCCATGAATCATCCATGCAATCCATCATCAACATCATCAAAGCTATGGCATACCCTTTTCTCGGGAAGTTTTGCAAATACTCGTCCTCCACGGTGTCATCTGCGACGCAAAAGACCATAGCTAACTCATCTTTCCTTCTCTCTCGGGTCCTCTCAACAAGAGTCTTCCATTGTAACCGGGTGATCTCATGACGTAGAAATGATTGATCCGCGCCGATCTGCGATACTATCCTACCGGGAGTTGTATTTTCGAGTGACATTGAATCTTTACCACTGTCCACGTCTCGCAGGTATTGATTGAATCTATCTTTGTTACTCCGAGACAACTCTTTACAAACAGAGAACAATGTCGCAGGGGGGATGGAAGAGTAGTCCACTTCTCGATTCCAAAGTTTAGCCAGACTGTTGGGGAGATGGTCGGACAACTTCCGGAGCCGGGTGAGAACACCAGCGTACTTCATCCTTGCTAGCCAAAGATACCGGGTCCGCCGCTCTTCGTTTCTCTGCGTGAAACCAGCTTCTTCTAACTTGGCGGCAAACAAGTCTTCAGGAAACATGGCCTCAGCAATACTCGAAACGATGAAGGTGGAGCGGTCGTGGGCCCGGCCATGCGACGGAGCCCACTTGGCACAGTGAGAAATCAAAGTGCGATATCCATTTTTCTCGGCATCTTCTAAATATTCGAGGTCCTCCTTGAGCTGTTCTGCGAACATCCGGGCAACAGTAAGATGGAAAGCGCGGTAAACTGGATCATTCTGGAACTTATCAACCGCTCTGGCATGTCGAAAAGCCTGCATTTCCTTCTTTGATAGCCGAGGCATATCTCCATCGTCAGAAGCATAGTCTTCATCCTCATGGTCGACATAGTTATGCGTCCCAACTCTGAAATCATCTGGCGATATATTCAATCCCTCGTCCATTGCAGCCCACCATTCAGGACTAGTGTCTTGTCCATACCACTGTTCCTCTGGTCTATATTGAGGGACAAACTCTGTATGCGGTCGTTCCTTCCGACGAGTACGGGGGTTGAGGACCTTCCTGTAGCCGGAAAATTCCGAATAGAATGCGTTGTTCACTGCCAACTGTAACAAGTTCAACGCATCCTTCCAGCAGCCGAACGGTACTCCCTCCGTCACAGGCAACCGACCATCTATACGTTCAGCAGGGTCCGAATCCCCGGGAATATCTCCCGGGGGCACCCAACGAACAAGAGGTTGTCCAATCAATTTGATGAACTGCAAGAACGTCTTAGGGTGGGTGAGGTACAATTGACCACAGGCCTGGTAAAAGGCCAACCTGTTGCCCGACCCAAACTGTGGAGATCGTGAATACATCAACACGGCTATAGTGCGCTGTGCATCCTCCTGCCAAGCCAGAGGCAAATAACACCGCCACCATATCCTAGTTTGTATCTGGCGACCAAATAGGCGGCTGAGATTCGTTTCTGACCCTGTACCCATAACCTCACCAGAGTTGTCGAATATGAACCACGACTTAGCCCGAGTCCAATATCGCACTACATCCAGTTCACGCCGGTCTTGGTGTTTCCAAATGTTCAGCGGCGTACATGGGTCCTCCGTTTCGGGTATTTCTGGCGGTGGCTTGTCTTCTGTTATTGAGGGGTCTGTGATGATGGCGATCTTGAAGGCCTCATCGGTGACAAACAGAAGCGGATCGCTAGGGAAGGACACGGGATATGTGGATTTAAGGTACCACTGTGATGACATCTTGGTCTCTTTGACTTGGTAGATGGGAGACTGCCGTGATGTGGTGTTTCTAATAGGAACGCGTGACTTTCGTCATGTCACAGCAAGTTGCGAGCCCCTCGGATTCGAGGCGAATGTTCCTTGACTTCCACAATACCACCCAAGTTGGGAAGTACATTAGGGTTGAACCCTCGCCCGCGCCATGTTAATCTGCGGGGAAGCTGGCAGTGCCTGGTGACAGTGACCCCTATATCCAGGAGTGGGTCGAATAGAGAGAACGGACGGTATGAGGCTTTAAGTTACCAGGCTGATGTCATAGTGACGTCAGTTGCTTTGTATGTCAGAGAAACAAGGTGAGCTTGTGATGCGAGATTTTTTTTCTTACATGCTTCTGATGTGATGTTGGACTACTAGTGCCAAATAATGATACTTGCGGTAGTCTACATCGGTGTAAGTTTGGTCGCTTGGCCGTTACCTAATTAGGCTGTCAGTTCACCGGCATGTGTAACCATGTTAGGTACTATGCATCAATGGAGGTGGCTAGTATGTAGATGCGCATAGTGTGCCCGTAGAGACAGAACCGGCAAGCCGGATTTAGTTGGCTAGCGCCGAAATTCCATGTAAAGACTACCACCAACGCATCGTAAATCCCGACGGCGCCAAAGTTAAAAGCCCGACAAAAGATGAAAGATTTAAAACGAAGTATTGTATCTAATCAAAAACCTCAAAAACGTTATAAGCTTCGTCGGCTACCCCATTCTCCATAGCCTTCACCGAAGTCATGAGTTCACCACCTTGCGTAATCCAACTCCCCGCAGTAACTTCCTTTTCTCTCCTCGTCAAGCTTTCCATATCCGCTCCCTCAATAAAGGCCCGGGTACAATCGGCACGCCCATCAAAAAGGTACTTGACGCCATCCGTATATACCATCTCAGATCCCCCCCTTCGACGGCCTTCCACCCCGGTAAACCAATACAACATTTCGGGAATCTCCAACCCATTGTCCGCATACAGAGTCTTCAGGCGTTCGTACGACTGACTCCACATGGGACTGGATGGCTGGGGCCCACCCCAGGTATTAGGGGGTGCCTCGACTTTCGAGAAGCGGGTGGTAGTTAAAACGATGACCTTGGTTGGAATAGGTTGACCGGCAGCCTTCGCGGCTAGTAACCGCGGCAGAAGTAGCAGTTCATAGAACCTGACGAAGTTAAACTCGCGGTCCCTCTTTACAATGCGCACCAATTGGAAAAAGTTGCTTTCGACATCCTCGCTTCGTTGCATGTTCACCCATTGGGGGGTAGTTCCACCACGGGCGACCTTATCATTCCACGGATTGTCCATACAATCAATCATGAATAACATGAGTGATATCGTGTGTTCTACTACCGTCGCGTGATTCACAAACATCCCTGCCCAACAATCCTCCGCAGAACAGACAACCATGGTGAGTTCATTCTTTCTCCGTTCCCTAGTCTTCTTAACGAGGTGTTGATACATGATTTCTGCGATATCACGCCGCAGCCCGTGCCCATTGAAAATCGCAGGGACCAGTTGACCGGGTGTAACGTTCTCGATGGACATAGGTCCAGTGCCCGCCCGAGCAGACTCAAGGAAGAGGGAAAATCTATCTTTATCGTTTCTCATGAAACGCTCACAAAGTCTGAATAGTGTCTGTGGAGGAACAGTAGCGTAATCTACCTTTCTATCCGCGGCGAGAGCCAATTGAGAACGGAGATTGCCAGACAGTCTCCGAAGCCGGGTGAGAACACCAGCGTACTTCAACCTGGCAAGCCAAAGATACCGGGTCCTCCGATCCTTGTTCATTTCCGTGAGGCCAGACTCTTCCAACTCTTTCGCGAACAGGTCTTCTGGGAACATAGCCTCCGCGATACTCGAGACGATGAAAGTTGACCGGTCATGGGCCCGATCATGTGATGGTGCCCATTTGGCGCAATGCGAGATAACGGGGATCTCTCCTTGTTTTTCTGCCTCTTCCACTGTATTAAGGTCCTTCTTGAGTTGTGCTGCGAACATCCGGGCAACGGTAAGATGGAACGCGCGATACACGGGGTCATTGGTGAACATGTACACTGCCCTTTCATGTCGGAAGGCCCGTAGTGCTTTCTTTGATAGACGAGGCATCTTCCCAGTCTCAGATCCATAGTCTGAATCCCCATCACTGAGATAACCAGGCCCTGGCAATTGGTCGTCTAACTGTAAATCCAATGCTTCATCATTCTCTAACGAAAATGGATCGTTAACGGCTGCTGTATCCCATTCATCGTCAGAACTATCGTCGGGGATATCCCGCCACTGGGGTGCTCTCTTCGGGGCAGTAGTTGGTGTCAGAATCTTCCGGAACGTGCTGATATCACTATAGAATGCGCGGTTCACAGCCAACATTAACAAGCTCAATAAGTCTTTCCAACGAGCAAAAGGCACGCCCTCCGTGACAGGGAGTCGGCCCTCCTCACGCTGTGCGGGTTCAGGTGCACCGGGGATGTCCCCAGGAGGTACCCAACGAATGAGAGGTTGTCCAATCCACTTGACGAACTGCAGAAATGTCTTGGGATGTTTCAGATAGATCTGCCCACACCCACTGAAAAATTTCCTGGGATCCCAGTACCCAGATTGACCTGAACGTGCGTACATGATCACAGCCAGAGTCTTCTTAGCATCTTCCTTCCACGCATATGGCAACAGCTTATGATCCCGATGCATCCCCCGTCTTCCATGGCTAAAAAAAAGACTCAGGTTCGTCTGCACATCTTCTGATATTGCTGGGCTAGATGGCGCGCTCGGTTCCGGGCCCCAGGCTTTCGACAGGGAATCCACGAGGTGTTGGGGCGGGCGGACCTGACGTTTCCATATGGTGAGGGGTGCAGCGGGGTCATCGGCTGAGAGGTCTTCGGCGAAGGGGTCGTCGGGTTTGATTGTGGGGTTCGTTATTATGGCGTTTTTGAATTCTTCATCGGAGACGAAGAGTAGTGGGTCGGTGGGAAAGAATACTGGGTATGACGATTTGAGATACCAGTCTGGTGCCATGGTGCAATCTAATGTCTGAACAATGTATGTCCTTTGTGATACCCGAGACTTGGCGTGGGTGTGTGTATGAGAAAATGACGAACCGCAGGTGTTACAAGGACACAAGCGAAGCGTGGCTCTTTTATATGTCCGAATGTGTGTAGATGGATCTAGTCACTATCGTCTTTCCCAGGTAGACTGTCTACATGTGTAAGGCAATCAACTAGGAGGCAAATGCAATGTTTTCCTGGACACAATTGACAAGTCTAACGCAAAACTATAAATAGAATAGTCGGCTAAAGTATGTTCATATTGGTGAAAGCTACACCTGACTTAAATTCCTCACATAAACAAAGGATGTAACCTTTACCTTTATCTAAACCAGGCCTATAGTGGGGGTCCAGCCTATCTAATCACACCGCCTCTTGTCAACCAAGTCGCCACCCGTTGGTACTTTCCGGTACTTTCGGGTGCGCTCTTATATCCACCTAATCAATCTAATCCCAACTTTCTTCAAGGTTGAACCCCTCGTTCATTAACCCAAGCTCCATGACTCTGGTAGAATCCATAACCTGTCCACCCTTACCGAACCAAGTTCCTGGCTCCGGTTTCCGTTCCGATCGAGCCATACTTTCGATGTCTGCCCCCTCGATGAATGCCCGTGTACAATCTAAAGTCTCATCAAAAATAAACTTGACACCTTCGGTGTCATCCATCCCAGGATAAGACCCTTCTCTCCCGAAATACCAATATATCAGTATCGGTATCTCCAACCCGTGTTGTGCAAAGAGGGTCTTAAGGCGGTCGTATGATTTGCTCCAAGGAGTGTCTACCCCGGTGTATGTCTGGCCCGGTGACTGAATTTCCGCGAAGGTCATAGGGGAGAGAATGATCACCTTTTTCGGTATAGGCTGACCCGCAGCCTTGGTGGTCAGAAGCCTTGGTAGAAGTAATTCTTCATATAACTTGACACAATCAAGTTGTTCTGCATAGAGCATATTGTCGAATTGCCCATAGCGGAGTTCAAGGGATTCTGCTTCGGGCGCTTCTACCCATTCAAGAGTATCTCCATATTGTATAATCTGGCTATTCCACGAATCATCCATGCAATCCATCATCAGCATCGTCAAGGCTATCACTTCCTCTTGGCGCTTGAAGGTGGTCAGATAGTACTCATTTGAATAACGACATGTGGTGCAAACAACCATGGTTGTTTCGTCGTTTCTGTTACCTCGTGTCTTCTTGACCAAAGCCTCCCACTGTAACCGGGCAACCAAACTCCCTATCGTTGACGGTTCAGGGAATAGGTCGAATAGAGTTATCAGTATTTCACCTGGTGAAGTATCTCCAAGGAACATTGTGTGTTCGCCTGCCTCCACATCTCTTAGATACCGTTGGAACCTAACGCTGTCGTTCTTTAAAAAGCGTTGGGCGAAGGTCATCATGACTTTTGGGTGGACGGTGGAGTAATCCACCAAGATGTCCTGAGCGGAAGAAATCTTTTCGGGAAGATTACCGGAGAACTTGCGTAGCCGGGTAAGAGCTTTGGCATACGCCATCCTTGCAAGCCAAAGATACCGAGTTCTCCGCTCCTCATTCTGCTCCATGAGACCCGCGCTTTCTAACTCATGGGTGTACAAAGCTTCAGGGAACATAATCTCAGCGATACTCGAGACAATGAAAGTTGAGCGGTCGTGCGATCTGTTATGTGACGGGGCCCATTTGGCACAGTGAGAAATCATGGGTTCCGTTCCAGCTTGTAAGGCATCATCCAGTGTCTTGAGGTCTTCCTTAAGTTGTCCCGCAAACATCCGAGCAACAGTAAGATGGAAGGCGCGATAGACTGGGTCATTTTGGAATTTATCAACTGCTCTGTCGTGTCGAAAGGCCAGCATATCCTTCCTTGATAGCCGAGGCATCTTCTCATTTTCAGACTCATAGTCCTCATCCTCCTTGTCAATATAGTTAGGCGACCCGAAACGGACATCACCCAGCAGTACACTCATGGCTTCGTCATCTTCAACCCACCCTTCAATCAAGGATTCCTGTCCATACCACTGTTCTTCCGGTCTATATTGAGGGGGCAGTTCTGTGTATGGGCGTGGCTTCCGATGAGTGTATTGATTGAGAACCTTTCGAACGTCTCTCACTCCTGACAAATAGAATGTGTCGTTTACTGCCAACACTAACAAATTCAATACGTCCTTCCAGTACCCAAACGGTACACCCTCCGTCACAGGCAGCCGGCCATCTTTGCGTTGAGCAGGTTCAGGAGCCCCGGGAATATCACCTGCAGGTACCCAACGGAAAATAGGCTGTCCAATACGCTTGACAAATTGCAAAAACGTTTTAGGATGAGAGAGATATATATCACCGCAAGACAAGTAAAAAGGATATCTTTCGCCGGTCCCAAAATTCCGAGCTCGCCAATACATCAACACAGCCATAGCCCGCGATGGCATCTCATACCAAGCCAATGGCAATCTGCGCTGCCACCATTTCGCCAATTGCAGTTCTGCACCAAACAGGAGGCTGAGATGAGTTTCTTTCTGGCGAACCGAGGATTTGTCGACGCTGTCAATTTCTTCCTGGACCTCAGCCCAGTATCTTAATATGCTGGGTGAGCGCCGAAGTTGATGTTTCCAAATGTTGAGCGGCGTGCAGGGATCATCTGTTTCTGGTGTTTCTGGTGAGGTCATGGGTTTTGTGATTGCGGGGTCTAAGATGACGTCGATTTTGAAGGCTTCATCGGTGACAAACAAGAGCGGGTCGCTTGGGAATGATACGGGATATGTGGATTTGAGGTACCACTCTGAAGGCATTTTGAGATCTACTATTTAAGAGAAGTTAGATTTTGTTGGTATTTGCTAATTTCAAGAGCATGGGCCCGTTTCATCATGTTGCACAATGATGCAAGTTCTCGGATGTTGACGTACTCACTCGCTGATCTAGACCTTCAATACCCAGGTTTATATGGGGGTTATTGGGGGATTGTAGCCTGTCTGAAAGTCCCGGCTAGTGTTGGGGTCTCTGCAGAGCAGATCTAATAACTGTACATATGATCGCTGATGTGCTAACGTGTGGGTATCGTTGTAAATATCAGAGTATGGAGAGGAGGCCAAGATAGTTGTATTTGTTGTAGTTCAGGTACTGTCGGATTAGCTATCTAACTAGAAGAGAGAGAGGAGAAGAGAGAAAAGAGCGAGAAGGGTAGAGGCTATATCCCCCAGGTATCAAGCGTCCGTCTATCACAATAGTCGGGCAACACGTCGAAATTTAACCTCTCAAAGCTGACCAATCACCAACACCGTTATGCACAGATCACCCTTGTGACGTCACAATGCTAATACATGTCCTTACCCAATTGACATGATATCATTATGAGTATGCATATGTACACCAGTCCGGTGCCATCGTGAAGGTAGGTTGTTTGTTGTTTTTCAGGAATATATTGAGTGTGTGAGAAGTCCAACTGTTCCTTGATTGGTGCTCGATGTGGTTGAAAGTGAATGACGGTGAATAGAAAACTACTTCGTGTTTCTCGTTTGGACCCACTGCTCTCATGGATTACGCAGTCTCTATACACCGATGAGTGTAGTTACTTCACGGTTTCCTAATTAGGTTGCCCGTGTGGACTGTCGACCAGGGTCTACTCTTTTGTGTACTCCGATGACAGGTCAAGTTGTTAACTGGACTATCCCTGTCCCTGGAGCAAGATAAGATAAGCACAGCCGCTAGGTCTGTCTACATCGATCTTCTCCGGGACTGTGACTCCTGTGAGAATTATCCATCTTAATATATGTGTGCTTTCTATAATAGTACTTCCCGTAACACTACCTCACCATACTGCTTACACAAGTGCATAGCCATAAATAGCAACGACACCATGATCACGTGATGTTCTCGGAACAAAATGCTATGAAAATCTTCGAAATAAACATTAACTCTAATCCCAAACTTCAAACAAGTCAAACGCCTCGTTTTCTAGCCCTTTCTCCATTGCTTTGAACGGGTTCATCAACTCTCCACCCTTACCAACCCACATTGGGTTCTCCGGCATACGTTCTGTTCTAGCCAAGCTTTCGATATCAGCACCCTTGATGAATGCTCTCGTGCAATCTAAAGTCCCGTCGAAAAGAAACTTGATACCTTTAATGTTACCCATCGGGGGCAGGAATGGTAGAATCCCTTCTTTCCCGCAATACCAATATATCATTATAGGTATCTCTAGACCATTTTCTGCGAAGAGAGCCTTAAGACGGTCGTATGATTCGCTCCATGTATGGTTTAGTACGGATGGATCGTGAAGTGACCGGGTTGGTCTCTCAACCCACGAGAAGTGCCAGCGGGATATAACGATGACTTTGTCTGGTATGGGTTGACCTGCCGCCTTGGTGGTCAGAAGTCTTGGTAGAAGTAACTCTTCATATAACCTGACAAAGTCAAGTTGGCACGTTCCCGCACGCTCCGAAAGTTGGTGACAACGTTCTTCTAAACTTTCATGTTGTGGGGAATCCACCCACTCGGGATCCGGGCCACATCGAATAATTTGTCTATTCCATGAATCATTCATACAATCCAGCATGAAAGTCATCGTGGCCATTGGGTTTCCGGCGTTACGGACAGTGCGCAAAGAAGGGTCGTCCATATCGGCCCTTGCGTCTCCATACTTATATTTGATACAGACAAGCATGGCCAACTCGCCTTTCCTTTTAGCTCGGGTTTCCTTGACCAGAGAATCCCATCTTGTACGGGCGATATCGAGTGTTACTTCGTCGAACGTGTGTGGCAATAGTTTTCCAGGTGAAATGTCCTCAAATGACATTGAGCCTGTACCATTCTTCAAGGCGTCTAGCCAGGTAACAAATCTATCCCGGTCACGCTGCAAAAAGCGGTTTTGCAGCGTGCACATGATTCTTGGGGGGACAGTGGAGTAGTCTACTTTTTGATCTTCTTGGGCAGCCAACTTCTCGGGGAGGTTTCCGGAGAACTTGCGTAGCCGAGTAAGAACACCGGCATATTTCATCCTCGCAAGCCAAAGATATCGCGTCCGCCGTTCCTCATTCCTCGCTGTCAGCCCGGCCTCTTTTAACTCTTTCGTGAACAACTCTTCCGGGAACATGGCCTCGGCGATACTCGAAACGATGAACGTCGAGCGGTCATGGCTCCCACCATGTGATGGAGCCCATTTGGCACAGTGAGAAATAAGCGGCTCCTCTCCGTTTTTCTCCGCCTCTTCCAAGGTTTCGAGGTCCTCCTTGAGTTGTCCAGCAAACATCCGGGCAACAGTAAGATGGAATGCACGATAAACGGGGTTCGTCTCGAACATCTCGACTGCCCTTTCATGTCGGAAGGCCTGCATTTCTTTCTTTGATAAACGGGGCATCTTCCCATCATCAGAAGCGTAGTCCTCGTCGTCAACCACGAAACGGCTACGCATCACAAATCTGAAGTCACGTTCACGTGTCCCAAATCCCTCATCGTCTTCAAGCCACGTTAAAATATCGCGTTCATCAGTAGGCTCTAGGTTTGTTAGTTCCGTCCGCAGAGTACGTGGAGTGAGAACCTTCCGCTGGGCGAGTGCGTTAGAGTTGAATGTGTTGTTCACTGCCAACATTAACAGATTCAAGGCATCTTTCCAGCACCCGAACGGTACCCCCTCCGTCACAGGCAACCGACCATCTTTACGTTCAGCAGGGTCCGAAGCCCCAGGGATATCTCCCGGGGGCACCCAACGAACAAGAGGTTGCCCAATCAACTTGATGAACTGCAAGAACGTCTTAGGGTGGGTGAGGTACAATTGACCACAGGCCTGGTAAAAAGCCATCTTGTTGCCCGACCCAAACTGCGCAGATCGTGAATACATCAACACAGCCAGAGTGCGCTGTGCATCCTCATACCAAGCATAAGGTAAAAGCAAATCCCACCAATACCCATTCTGTCTCTGTCTACCAAACAAGCGACTTAGGCACGTGTCTACCCCGGCGACTGCAGCAATACTAGGTACCTTGTCTTGAGGCAACAACTTGGCCAGATCCCATATTTTCACTACTTCCGGATCATACTGGTTTTGGCGTTTCCACATGTTGAGCGGCTTAGAGAGGTCATCTGTTTCCGGTGTTTCTGCCGGTGGCGTTTGTCGCGTTATTGTAGAGTCTGTGACGATGGCGGTCTTGAAGACTTCATCGGTGACAAACAGAAGCGGGTCACTGGGGAAGAACACAGGATACGTGGATTTGAGATACCATCGTGATGGCATTTTGAGGTCTGTAGTTTAGAAAATATAAGGCTGATTTGAGGTAATATTTCCAAGAGAATGGGTCACGATGGGCATGTCAAAGAAGGTATGTACATATGTACACAAGTCGTAAACCTAAGGATGTCAATGTGATAAATTGTGAGCTATTCCATTTAGCCCCTGGTTTAGGATATATACAATAGGGTTTAACCCCCCTCTCATCTTATCGATGATGGGGATTGCGCAGGGATGTGTGGAATGAATGAATGAATGGAATTTTTGCTCTTTTAAGTAACTAGATACAAACTCATCTATTTATGTAGTGCTGTCAGCCTCCGCTCTGTCCGATGGCTACTCACTAAGTGTTCGATTCTCACTGGTAACTGTATAGGAATTGCACTCTATATAGACCATGATAGAAAGTTCCCTATAACAAAGATCAAAGGTTTCGCTTCTTTTTGGCGCAGTGGTATGCTGATGCCTACCACATCGTCACAATGACGTATCAATCGAGGTAAATTTACTTGACATTCACTTAGTGGTGTCCCCTGAGGCTCAACGGAATCCATCAACACAACTTCATGACGTCCAAGGCGGCAAAAGATTGCAAACAGTGGCCTTCATGGGCATATAAAGTGAACGTGTCGTGTTATACATCAATTTTATATGACAGCTGGTGTTCTCTTTGGACACGGTACAACATAAGGTGCTAGAACATTGCTTATGTCTGGCTACTATTTCTAATTACAGAATGCAAACTTAGTTCACATCAATACATCTATTTTGAGTTTATCCCTTCATACAAACCGTCACCTCAGCCCCGTCTCATGACCACGGAGTCTCCAAAAGTCCCTTCCTCTATAGGGTAACTCGGTGTTAATGACTCAATCCCTCCGCTCCGTCCCACGATGTCGTCAAGCTAATGAGCCTCACGGGCCCGCTGCGTGTCCGTTAGTCACACTCACCGGAGGACTGTCATCCGATCTCATCCTAAGTGACTCAGGTCAGCCCGATAATGTGCTTAGTCAGCCACTACATTGGTGTAAGTTGAGACTTTCCAGGAACACTTTCTAGGGACACTGTTGCCCGAGGGGTTGGTAGGATTGACATAAATTCTGGAGGATCAAATTATACAATTATTTCAATATATAAGTTGGGATTGAACAAGTATATATAAAGTGTCGTTATCCCCAGTTTCTTTGTTTTGAAAGTAAGAAAGCAAGACACGCCAAAATGACAATTTACTTGCACCTCGTTCGCCACGCCCAGGGCTACCACAACCTGAACCACAGCGTCCACATCCCCGACCCGTCATTAACGCCCCTCGGAGAATCCCAAATCGCCGCTCTCCAAGCATCATTCCCGCACCATGCAGAAACAACCCACCTCATCGTCTCACCTCTCCGTCGCACAATCCAAACCTGTCTCGGCGGCTTCGCCCCATCTATATCCCGCGGACTCAGGATGACACTCCTCCCGAAACTCCAAGAGTTCGGCCCGTGGCCGGCTGATACCGGGTCAGAGCCGGAGGATATCATGGCGGAATTTGGGGAGGTGGTGGATGTCTCGAGAGTAGAGAAGGGGTGGAATGAGAATACTGGGATTTATAGAGCTACTGTAGATGGACTTCTGGAGAGAGGAAGTGCCGTGAGAAGAGAGATTCAAGCTATTGCGCGGGAGTGGAAGAGGAAGAATGATGGGGACGCGCATTTGGTTGTTGTGGGACATGGTGCTATGTTGCACTTCGTGGCGGATAGCTACGGCGGTTTACCGTTGGGGAATGGTGAGTTTCTGACATGACATGTTCTGCTGATTTAGTGACTAATCAACTTGTATAGCGACGGCATGGGAAAACGCTGCTTATAGGACTTTCACTTTTGTGGACGAGACTCTGGGAGATAGAGATGCGCGTCTTGTTGAAACCGAAGAGTCTTGGATACGACAGTTTGGCGAGGCACCAAAACTTTCGGAGGAAGAGAATCAGGCGGCGTTCAAGGAGTATGAAATGACGTTGAATATTCTGTTGGACGATTACAAGAGGGCGTAGAAGTGGTATAGAAGATAGTATATACATAATCTAAAAGTCCGCCATGGTAACAACTACGTCGGGAACTTCATCTACAATATCTATACCCCTTGGGTTCCGTAGCCAATCCCCAGAAATAATATGAATCCGGGGATAGGTAGTAAGCTGCCTATACAGCTCCATTGTGACCGGAGAATCCTTGAGTAGACGCTCTATCCGGACATATCCCGCCTCTTCGAGATACTCCTGCCATACTCTATGGCCCAGCCGCAATTCATTATCCGACTCAACAAGTAACCCCGTCGTATCCAGGATAAATCGTCTTGCATCGGAAGTCAGAATAATCGACGCGCGCGTTTTATGACTGGGGATTAACAAGGCCAACGCAGATTCGACTTTGACTATGTCATAATAGTTTACCCAGCCGATGAGAAGAAGCATCATTCGAGCCCATGGGTAGGGAGATCGTTCAAGACGGAGGAGGGTGGAGTTTAGACGTTCGATCATTTCGGGAGGAAGGATGTCTAACGTGTCTTCGATTTCTTCGGCCGAGATACACTCTTTAAGAGCTATAACCATGCCATTGAGGTATTCCCATCTGTAAAAGCGTTAGTATCTCACTTGCGACACACTTTGAAGAACTTACGATCCGTCTGCCCGTCCAATGACTGTATCAACAACAAGCTTATGCAAGGCCAAGTCTATCCCATTTGGCTCCCACACATTTGGCATATTGTCAATCGTATGCAAGAGATACTCCATCATATCGTCCCGATGCGGCCTATACTCCCTCGTCTCAAAAACATCCTCGAAACTATCCATAATTAAGCTATGCGGTCTGGAAAGACAAAGAACCTTCTGTCTGGATCCAAAGTCCGTAACAGCTTTGACTATTTCCAGCATCCACAGCTCGTTGCACTCGTCCAATCCATCGAGGATAAAGTACACGGGGCACTCATCACAGATTCCTCGGAGAGTAGTTTTAACTTCATCGGGGGTTAGGACGATTGCCTCGCGGGCCTCACTGATGCGGGCCTCAAGCTTCTTCACATCGTTAGTGTAGATTTGCCGGGTTTTGACGATCTGGTACAGAAGAGATCTGTAAATCTCGATAGGTTGCATGGGCCGGTTTATGTCAAAGAAGTGGTAGGCTACCAGAGGGGTTTCAGAAGTCCGCGGAGTGAAATTGAATTTGTACATGAGTTGACGAATGACGGCGGCTCTGTAAGAGGGTTAGTATTAGTTGAAATAACCAAGTGAATAAACTTACGCAAGTGCGGACTTTCCAGATCCAACTATACAGGAACATGGTTAGTACAACTCAACTTTGAAGACTCCTTATATACTTACTGCCACCGAACAACCACAAAAACCGATTCGAGCTACCATCTTCCAAATTCATCCAATCCATAAAAACTGGATCCTGCATGGACCTCCAAACCGTCAAATAATCGAACTCACTGCCATGTCTAGCATATCGACACTCCCTCAACCGATCCTCTTGGTCTCTCAAATCCAGACCCGCCCCCAGAATCGCCCACGTAACCATGCCTGAACGTCCCCAAACCGGCCGAATCCTTCTCGGCACCACCATCTCCGAAACCCTCTCTTCATCAGCCGTGGGTTTTGGTAATACCGGTGGTGCAAAGGCCACAGACATCTTCAAAATCGCATCACTAACCCGGATCGTACGTCCGCAACTACGTCTTGCCCTCCGAGCTCCAAATTCTTCGCGGGACACTCGAGCTTCCAAGGCTCGTTTGTTAGCACGGGCGCTTCGAACTTCATCTTGTAAGCTCCGTGGTAGTTTTTGAGGAGGAGGGGTGGGCGCAGTTATGGCACGTTTGTGGGCGATTTTAGCAAGGGCATTTCTGGCTGCGATTTCGCCTCCGTTGGATTTGGCACGGGCAACCTCTACATCATCAGGGTCGACTTCGATGTATTGCATGTAGCAGTAGTCACCGTGTGATTGCAGAAGAGGTCTGTACGTGCGAGTGCCAACAGTTATGATGTTTGCAAAGGACTTGGGGTCGAAATATGGAGGCCGGAAGTCTGTAGGGTTGAGACGAGTGTAGGGGGATGGAAGACTGTAGTTGAAAAAGGAAGGGTCTAGAGGAGGCCCGTCGGGGTTGAATGGATCTGTTTCATGGGGTAACGGCGGGGCTTTATGCCGGGGTTTGTAGGGAGTAAGAACATCCGGACTAGAGTCGCGAGTCATTCTTTCCGCACCACGTTCAGGGCGAGGATCTTCATCCCAACGGTCATGGAAGTTGTTTGAAAGTGGGAGAGGGCGACGGGCATAGGATAGAAGACCCCAGTTTCCTTGCCGGCCGCGAGATTGTTTGTCATGAGTTGGCGAATCCATGGAGACATCTACCGAGTCGGAGTCAAAAATGGGTTCAATAGGAGAACCAATGTATTCATAAAGAACCTTTGGCGCATTCACAGACTTTGTCGGATCAGGAAAGTCCATGGGTGTGTCGCCGGAGAAATTCATTGAAGGCTCGGCTAAATGGCCATCTGGGGCTTTCATTCCATGACGTCGCACGCTAGTTTCGGAAGAGTCCATGAACTGTCTTCTCCGAACTGGTTGTTCATTGCCGAGAACCAGCCCGTAGAAACTCGTGTATCGTTTGATGTAGTCTGAGAGAATGTCAATGATGGGGTCCACCGGTTGTCCCGGAGGATCGCGGAGAAACGGTTTTGTAAGCTGACTTCTATCCCGGCGGGGAGGGAGGGGCGGGAGGTTCAATAGGTCAGGACCGTCCCCAAAGTCTTTCACAATGTCGAAATACATGTCGACTAGATGGGTGAAGAGCCGTGTTACGGGACCCAGACGAGACTCGAATGTGTAAAGACATGTAGAGTCTTCAATCTCATGCATGGAATGCCAATGCTTGAGACTCTCCAGACACGACAAACTAGAAACTTGATTCGCTGTGGCATAGACACAAACTTCTCTCAAAGCTCGCTCATCATCAAGGTAATTGAAGCTCTGATGGTTCCACCTAAGTGGCGAGGAATCCCAAAATTCAATGAACCACCCTTTAGGTTGTAGCACGGTTTCCGCATCCCAAGAACACGTCATATCCCCATTTCGATGAGCTTTTGCCGAATGAATCATATCCACTTCCAACGCCTGACTCAGCCCCCCAAGTGAAAGCGTCAAAACCCAAAACCTCCCGAGTAACAACTCAATCGACTTCGGCGTACCAATATGTCCATATACCACCGCTAGTAACCTCGGCATCAAACTCGTCAACTCAGCACAATTCACCCCAAACTCAACAAACGCCGGTGCCAGCCGCTTACTATACCACGGATCCGATGGTATACTACAAAGCGCGCGACTCAACGAAATCATCATGGCCACACTAGCTTCATAGTGCACCTCGGCCATGGTATGCGTTACGGGGGTTAACCCACGATCGGACATTTTGAACGGATGTGACGGGGGCGGAGGGATGATTAGCGATCGAGTTGGTAAGGACGCCATTTTTGCGGTCGCGGGGTCGGAACTGGGTGGAATTAAACTAGAGACCGTGGCGTAGCGCAATTGGTGGCAAGTGGCAGATTGGGAGGTTCCTTAGCTGAGATGAGTACGGATATTAGATGGGGTACTGCGTAACAAAATCACGGCGATTTGTGGGCGTATGGACAGGAACATTCGTTAGGTTGAGAGTTAGAAAAGATGTGCTGAGCACATTGAGGGGCAGATTTATGAGGTTATATAGATTTGGCGTTAGGGTTATCACGATGGGCGCAGTTGGAAATGATTTTCGTAGGACTGGAGACAGGGGATGAAGGAATTGGGTATTGATGGTTCGGCCGAGATGAAGACGACGTTCCTACATATGGACATATAAACATTGGTCTTTGATGTTGACAGTTAGGGGCATGGCTGAGAAGAAATATGTTTGAAAACTACCAATGATTCAACCCACCGTCCTACCGCTACCGCTGTCTATGTCCTCGCACAGAGATCCAGCGCACAGATGAATCTAAGTATGTACTATACCGTTCATTCCGCTTCCTACCAAGATGGCATTTTATGTACATACAT